>CP139509.1:363600328-363623802 GCA_021014915.2 Artemisia tridentata subsp. tridentata | reverse complement strand
GGTTTGGATTTGTTTTTGTTGATAAAAATAAGTTCTAAAAAACTTTTATTTATTCTTTCGATTAACTCCGTTTTGAGGATGAATAAATGTGAACTCAGTTACGTTAAAATTAACGTTAACAAGTTTTTAATCGGAAGATCCCATTTCTACGCAAATCACTCTTGAACAAAGTTACAACTTTTAACTAGTGATCAAAGAAGTGAATTCATGTTTTGAAATTCACATTTTAAATGGGACAAAACATTTTTTCAAAAATACACATGACAAATTATTTTTGAAATATTAAGAAATTTTTTAAATGGAAAAATAAGTTTGAAAAATCACACAGCTATTTTTCCCCCAAAATCAGCTCCAACCTTCCCCAAATAAGTTTTCACCAGAAAAGACAAAATTTGGAGCGTCCTAGTCTACCACGGCTCCAACGGTTACCGTTAAATTTAACAGAGCCGTGGGTCATTTAGTGGAGCCGTCCGTACCATTTTGAATTGTAACGTTCAGATTTTCTTTGCCTATAAATACCCACCTCTTTCACAGTTTTAGGCACCCTTCACACACAGAAAAATCCTTAGTTAAACCCTCTCACACCTTTCACTTCTAAGGGTCATTTAGATTAGTTTTTCTTTGTTTCAAGAGTGATCCAATCATCCTTCAAGTGATCCTCTTCATACCTCTTCACTAGCAAGAGAAGAAACACAAGTATCCAAGTTGATACAAGGTGTTGTCATCCCTCTTCCATTGGCAAGAGAAGAACTCAAGTAATCAAGAAGTTTAATAGAGTTATAGTTGATAGGTTCTTGTAACATTTGTTACAACCTTGTTGTGTCTTAGCATACATCAAGTTTATTTTCTTTTTTTGAGTGAGAGTGAAGATCAAGTGTGATCTATAGAGATAGTGAACATCTTTGAAGCCATTGGGCTTGTGTGATTGATCAGAAGATCAAGGGTCATTAGGTTAGTGTTAGTTGAGTAGAGTGAAGTGAGTGTTGATCGTTGTGATCGTGTTGAGATCTTGGTGATCTCTTGAAGCCATTGGGCTTGTGTGTTTGGTCACGTGGACCTTGGTAGATTGGTGCTAGCTAAGATTAGCACTCGACATCTAGCTTAGTGTCGGAAATAGGATAAGCGACGTGTACAGTTTTCTCCGCCTTAAGGGAGGTTGTTGGACATAGTGCTTGAAACTCTCGAGTGTGGTGCTCGGGGAGTGGAGTAGGGCGAAGAAGAGCTTCATAGCCGAACCACTATAAATCCTCTGTCTCGGTTTGATCTTTCCAACTCTACTCTTTACTTTTATTTGTTATTATTACGTAGCTTAGTTTGTAGTTCATATTGGTGTTGTTTGATTACACATAGAGTTCGAATCAAAGTTTCCAATAGCATACTTTTAAAACAAGATTCTAAAAAGAAGCTTTTTAAACCGGTAAACAATTCAACCCCCCCTTCTAGTTTCCCACAATTGGTATCAGGAGCCACGTCAGTCAAGTTTTTAAAGTATATTGTATTTTAAAGCTTGAACCGATCAATGGATTCCGACAAATATCTAGAAGGGCAATCTAAGCAAAGACCACCACTTTTCGAAACCGATTGTTTTATTTATTGGAAAACAAGATTCGAAACGTATGTGAAATCAAAAGACATTGATCTTTGGCATGTTATTACCGAGGGTGACTTTCAACCTATTCAAAAGAATCCGGAAACTAAAAAGGATGAAATAGTTTCTTATGATAAACAAAGTGATGAACTTAAAAGGAAATTAGCCAAAAATAATGAGGCTAAAATGATGATTTATAATGCTTTGCCTAAAAAGGAATTTGAAAGAATTTTTATGTGTAATACGGCAAAAGACATTTGGAAAACTTTGTTAGTCACTCACCAAGGTAATAACCAAGTCAAAGAGAACAAGATAGATCTTCTTGTTCAACAATATGAACAATTCTCCATTTCGGAGAATGAGTCAATAGATAATGCTTTTGCTAGATTTAATACTATTATCACTAGTCTTAAAGCTCTTGATGAAGGTTATTCCAGTAAGAACTATGTTAGGAAGTTTCTTAGAGCTCTACATCCTAAATGGAGAGCAAAGGTCACCGCCATAGAAGAGTCAAAGGACTTGGCGGCATTGTCACTCGATGAACTTATAGGAAACTTGAAAGTTCATGAGATGATAATTAAGAAAGACTCCGAATTAGTCAAAGGCAAAGGCGAGAGAGTTAGATCTCTAGCATTGAAAGCCAAGAAGGAGTCTAGTGATGAGGAATGTTCGAGTTCCGATAGTGAAGATGAGGAATATGCACTAGCAGTTAGGGATTTTAAAAAGTTCTTTAGGAGAAGAGGTAGGTTCGTTAGGCAACCTCGTGATGAGAAGAAGACATCACAAAAGAACCATGTTGAAAAGAAAGGGACAAGTGATAGGAAATGCTTTAGATGCGGAGATCCTAATCATCTCATAGGAGAGTGTCCCAAGCCACCGATAGTCAACAACCAGCGAGCTCTCATAGGAGGCGCCTGGAGTGATAGCGGTGATGATGAAGAAAAGAAGCCCAAGGACGAAACGTGTCTAATGGCTCATGCTTCAAATGAGGTATGTTACAACTACCCTGATTTCATAGATGATAATTCGTCAATAGATGATAACAAACTAAATGACGAACATAATAATCTATGCAAAATTGTCTCAAAAATGTTAAGTAGAAAACAAATTACTAAAATCAAAATTGCATGAACTAGAAGTGAAAATGTTAGAGCTAAAGAGTCAAGTCAAAGGACTTGAAAGATATAAAGAATTAGACATAGAATGTGAGTCATGCATGAATCTTAAAGTAGAAAATGAAAAACTCAAGGAAAACATAATTAGAATTACTAGCCTTGAAAAGGAAACAGAAAATGCTTTGACAGATAAAACTAATCAAGCAGAATCTGTTAAAATCTCAAACTCTGTCAAAAGTCCAGACGGCACCACTAAAGGTACCGACGGCTCCATTAAAGTTAATGGAACCGTGGTACCGTCCGACTCTGGAGACAGAACTGAGTCAAATTTCAAAAATAAATCAAGTCCTAAACCAACTCACATTGTTGTTAATGGTACAAAAGTCTCTATTGCTAGTATAAAGGAAGTTAAACGATTCTACAAACCTATGTCAAAACCCAAACCTAGATTTTTAAAATCCGATGCTAGGTCTAAGACTCCTCCACCTAGAAAGACAAACACTCCTAAACCTCGGTCAAGAACTCCTCTACCGAGACGTAACTTTAGAAGACAAAGCTTTCCAAGTGACTATCCCGTAACTTGGAATGACCGTCAACTACAAAGTTACTTGCCATGGGAAATTTGCCCACCATTCCAACATCCTAACCACATGCAGATGATGCATGGGATGTTTAATGCTAACCACTTTGGACCCATGAGATATTGGGGACCAAATGTTTGAATGTTTATCTTATGCAATAGATATGCTTGGGAATCGACTTGGAGCCTGACGAATGGGTCAAGGATAGTGGATGCACCAACCACATGACGGGCAACCGAAGTCTATTCTCATCATACAAGGCATACAACGGAGGTAATGTCACTTTCGGTAGCAAACTTAAGGGCAACATTATTGGCAAAGGTACGATTACTCATAACTCCCTCACTATTAGAAATGTTGAGCATGTAGATAACTTAGGATTTAATTTGCTTAGCATTAGTCAAATGGTAGATAATAAGTGTAGAGTTATATTCTCTGAAGAGGGTAGTGAGATCATTAAGGATGGTAAAACCATAGGCAAAGGAGTTAGGAGAAATGGCCTATTCGTCATGAAAATAGGAAATAAGCCTCAGGATAGGATATGCTTAGCAACCATAGATGATAACTCCACTCTATGGCATAGGAGATTAGGTCATGCCAATATGCGTTTAATACAATCATTGGCATCTAAGGAACTAGTTAGAGATCTACCTAAGATTAAGTTTGATCAACACTTTTGTGACGCTTGTAAAGTTGGAAAACAAGCCCATTTTAGTCACAAAGCTAAGAATATAGTCTCAACCTCTAGATGCCTAGAACTCCTTCATATGGACCTATTCGGTCCATCCGCCGTACGGAGCTACGGAGGAAACTACTACACCTTAGTAATAGTTGATGACTACTCTAGGTACACTTGGACTAGATTTCTTAAGAATAAGACTCAAGCCTTTGAGGAATTCGAGGTTTTTAGTAAGAAAGTCCAAAATCAACTAGGATGTACAATAGTTTCCATTAGGACGGATCATGGTCGGGAATTTGATAATGAAGTGCAGTTTGGAGTATATTGTGATGCTAATGGTATTACTCACAATTTCTCAGCTCCACGCACTCCACAATCAAATGGGGTAGTAGAGCGGAAAAATCGTACTCTACAAGAAATGAGTAGAACGATGTTGAATGAACAATCAATTCCGCAAAAGTTTTGGTGTAATGCGGTGGACACCTCAACTTACATACTTAATAGGATTTTAATTAGGCCTATCTTAGGAAAAACCCCATATGAAATCATGAAAGGTAGAAAACCTACTCTTGATTACTTTAGAGTGTTTGGAAGCAAGTGCTTCATACTAAACACTAAAGATTACCTCACCAAGTTTGACCCAAAGTCTTACGAAGGTGTCTTCCTAGGATACTCCCAAAATAGTAAAGCTTACATTGTCCTAAATAAGGAAACAATGAAAGTCGAAGAGTCACTCAACGTGACATTCGATGAAAGCCCTCCTCCAACTAAGACATCACCCTTGGTGGATGATGACTTAGATGAGGAACAAGCCATTGAGGTTAATGGCAAGAAAACCTTAGATGATGACATTGAGGATGAAATAGTTAAAGTTGACGAAATTGTCAATGTTAAGGAATCCAAGAACCATCCTATTAAAAATGTCATAGGAAACCTAAACCAAAGAACCCTTAGGTCACAAGCACAAAACAAAAGTAATTTCTTTTGTTTTATATCTACTGTAGAACCTAAGAATGTTGGTGAAGCGATTAAGGATGAAAGTTGGACATTTGCGATGCAAGAAGAACTTAATCAATTCACCGCCAACCAAGTTTGGGAGTTAGTACCTCCTCCTAGGAATCAAACCATCATAGGAACTAAGTGGGTGTCTAGGAATAAACTCGACGAAATTGGCGTCGTGACTAGGAATAAAGCAAGGTTGGTAGCACAAGGCTATAACCAACAAGAAGGAATAGATTATGATGAAACCTATGCACCTGTAGCTAGATTAGAATCCATTAGAATACTCCTTGCCTATGCGTGTGCCTTAGACTTTAAATTGTACCAAATGGACGTGAAAAGTGCATTCCTTAATGGTTATATCAACGAGGAGGTATATATTGCTCAACCTCCGGGATTCGTTGATTTCGAATATTCGAATCATGTTTATAAACTCAAGAAAGCACTCTATGGTCTTAAGCAAGCTCCCAAAGCTTGGTATGATAGAGTGAAAGCATTCTTGATTGAACATGAATATACCATGGGAGTGGTAGACAACACGCTTTTCACAAAGAAACGAGATTCACATCTCATCATTGTTCAAATATATGTTGATGACATTATATTTGGCTCAACTTGTCCAGAACTGTGCAATGATTTCTCTAAAATCATGCATGACGAGTTTGAGATGAGCATGATGGGCGAATTAAATTTCTTCCTTGGTCTACAAATTAAGCAAATGGAAGATGGTATCTTCTTTAATCAATCTAAGTATAGTAAGGAAATGCTTAAGAAGTTTAGTTTAGAAGATTCTAAGCCCATGAAAACTCCCATGTCCACGGAAATAAAACTCACGAAGGATGAAGAAGGTGAGTCCGTGGATAACACTAAGTATAGAGGTATGATAGGTAGTTTACTATACCTCACGGCAAGTAGGCCCGACATCATGTTTAGTGTCTGCCTTTGTGCTCGCTTCCAAGAGGATCCCAAAACCTCTCACCTTGAAGCGGTTAAGCGTATCTTCCGATACATTAAAGGCACTATACACTTGGGATTATTTTATCCCAAGGGGACCGGTATAGAAACTGTTGTCTATGCCGACTCTGATCATGCGGGAGATTACGTGGATCGAAAAAGCACGAGTGGCGTTTGTACCTTCATGGGTTGTTGTCTAACTTCTTGGTTCTCCAAGAAACAAACGGCTCTTGCTATCTCCACTACCGAAGCCGAGTACGTAAGCGCCGGAAAGGCATGTCAGCAAGCACTATGGATGAAACAAGCCCTTAACGATTATAGGATATACTTAGATGATGTTCCCATTATGTGCGACAATAAAGGTGCTATTGATTTGAGCAAAAACCTTGTCCAACACTCCCGTACTAAACACATTGAAATTCGTCACCACTTCCTTCGCGATAATGTTCAGAAAGGAAACATTTCCATTGAGAAAGTTCCTTCTCAAGACAACATCGCTGACATACTAACCAAACCTCTCAAACGAGAATCCTTTAACTACCTCCGTCTAGGTCTAGGAATGATGGAACATATTCCATAAATCTCATGACTCTTGAAGTCATCCCGTGTCTCTCGTCTAGTCAAGTTTAGGAACCCCTAGTCATAAGAATTTGTTAGGTACAAATTCTTTCCTTGTGTCATAAGATCTCACTAAAACAGCGAGACTTAGTCGTCAAAAATCAAAATGGGACAGAAAACAGTCCCAGCAGATCACGGCTCCACTAAATGTGGCACGGCACCGTTAAATTTAACGGTACCGTGGAACCGTGCATCTGGAACATTTCGTATTTCAGTCCCCTTTTCCCACATTACTCATTCAAAACCCTCACAACCTCAGCAATTGCTGTCATAACCTAACCTCACAACCCAAAACTCAATTACACCTCTTCAAGATCATATTCAAGACATTGATTTTAAGATCCTCAATCACTTTACCCTTTTCAACATAATTTGTAAGTTTTTCTCATTCTAATTTATTTCTAATTTTGAGTCTAGGGTTTGTTCATTGATGAAAATTGAATTGGGGATTTTCACCTTTTTATAGGAATGTTTCAAAATTAGAAGTCATCAACACTAAAACATCCCAATTCCATCAATTTTAAAATCTCACAAAATTAGGATCATGAAATTATTCCTTTTCATGCATTGTTGATGCAAACTAAAAACACTTTCTCATGCATTCATGATCTCACAAATATTATTCGAATTACATAATCAATATGTACTCTTCGACATATTTGTTTGAGCTAAAGTGAAATCAGGAGTGTTTGGGTAATCTCATTATTTTTCTTTTGAGTCGAGATTACCGCACCTCCACATAGTCTGCATATAGGCACACACTAGGCACGTGTTGTATGCAACTAGTTTTTATTCTAAATTTTTTTAAAAATTTTCTTATAGGACACAAAAATGTCTCATGAATATGATTTTGATCATCTCCTAACCGATACCTATACACCCGAAATCTCACATGAACCCACTACACCCGGTAACCACATTCGTGCCTATGTCAATCTTGAAACCCGTCGGTTTCATGAAGGCCGTGTCGTTGATCCATCCCTAGTTTACCACCGGGATATCAACACTTCCTTTAGAGCTATAGGATTCGATTGTCTACTCCACATTAGCGAGTACATTTGTCCTCGCTTTGTGTTGGAGTTCTTCCGACAAGTTGAACTCGTACGTAACGAGGATCAATCCTTGTCACTTTGGTTTTGGGTCAAAAACTTCAAATACGTTCTAACTCTTGAGCAATTTGCTCAAATCCTTAATATACCCAATCATGGGCAATGCGCCTATACTGAAGATTGGTGTCTTGAGTCTCTCTTTCACTATCGTGAGGAGAATAGTCCATACTGTTCGTACATACCCTCTCCAACCGTACTAACCAAAATCATCCGTACTCACCCTCACCCACATCCAACGAAAATTCGTTTGGAAGAAGTGCGTCGTGAACTACTTTCTTGGGCAGTCATCCTGCGAGAAAATGTTCTATGTCTCACAGGAAATCGTGAGCAACTCCCGGCGTGTTGTGCTCATATGATTTACTATCTCTTAACCCAACAACCTTACAATCTTGCTTACTTCTTCGCTAAGCGAATTGTACATCTCAATGGTTACAAGAATAAATTGATACCTTATGGGATGTTCCTTACCCGTCTCTATCATCACCTCATAACCTTTCACCCTTACCTTTATGGTCCTCAATACTCCCTATTCACACCTGTCATGAAACCCATAACCGAGTCATATGTCTCAACCATCCTCACTTCCGAACTCACCACCCACTATGCACCCTTTGATGATCCTATTCATGAGAATGAGACAAATACTCAAGACGAGAGTGTGACAAGAAAGGGGAATGCTCAAGTCATAAGTAGTTAGGAAGAGATTTATATCTCTCACTAGGGTTTATTACTAATAGATAATATTAGGAATTAATGCTCAAATTATCAAGCATGATTACATAAATGTTTTATTTGACATTTGGATGATACCTTATCTTGTTCTTTATGCTTGCATGCTTATGATTCTTTAAGTATAATGCATAATCATCTTTATGTGCTAGATGTAGCATTGTATGGATATATTAGGAAAATAAGTACCTAGTGAGTTGAGGCACTCTCATTTCCAGGAATTAGTTCCCCTAGAAAATTCCCCCTAGCTGCCTAAAACTAGCCTGCAAGGAAAAGTTCGTGCCAACAGTGTCACAGCACCACTAAATAGGGACGGCACCGTTAAATTTAACGGTACCGTATGGTATTTAACGGAGCCGTGACCCTGTATAACGGATTTTTCCTAATGCTCCTATTTCCCTATCACCCTAACCTCAAACCTGCAAACCTTGCACCCTCACATTCACCCTAGGATTCCCCTCTTACACCATAGGATCAACTTTAATTTAAATTTCACCCAACTTGCCTATATAAGGCCTCACCCTTGCAAGCTTATCTTGCACTTCACCTTCAACCTCACATCACACAAACACCATGTCCTCCACACATGGTTCAACCTCTCAAATCTCCAAGAAACCTAGGATAACCGTAAAACCACCCTCAAAACCACTCTTTGTGGATCTCACAAGAGATGATGAAGCTATGACACCACCTTCCCAAGCCACTCCATACTCACCATCACCACCTTATGCACCATCTAAAACATCTTCTACCTACACAACATCTTCATCATCCTATTACACCACATCATCAATGGAACACACACCATCTCCCTTCACCCCATTGGACAATGCCATGCCAATTTCACCTCCAACAACCCTACCACAATCACCATCTCCTATCATGACACAACCCAACCAACCACATCCCTTGGAGTTACATAATGCTAATTGCCTATGTTGTCTCCACAACCGTAATCTCATCTACTTCTTAAGAGACGAGATTCATTTCATGTTCTACTTTATAGAACATCTCTTGACACCTCCACCACCTCAAATGGGGCCCTAATCTCCACCACCTCCTAACCAAAACAACTAAACACTTGCTTGTTTAGTCCTCCACAATAAACTCTTAGGACCCCTCTTGGAAATGAAGCTTGTCTCTAGTCATTAGGAATTTAGGCTTCTTGTTATCTTTCTTAGTGCTTTCTATGTAGTCATACATTACTATGACACTTATTTGTTTTATGAATGAATGCTTCTATGTGGAGGTTTTTCTTTTTAAGGGATTGGTTATTTGTCACAAATGTGCTACTTGTTAGATATTGTATATTTGTCGTCTAACTTTGTTTTGTAGCACGATCCATTGCTCGATTCTTTTGTGTTCTCCAAATGAGGGGGAGTACACATCAAGGGGGAGCCTTAACCACCTTTTTGATTTGACAAAAAGGGGGAGAAATGGGAGTAAACTCATTAAAAACTTGTTAAAATTAATTTTAACCTAAAATGAGTTTATATTTTGTCATCATCAAAAAGGGGGAGATTGTTGATGCAAATAATGTTCTAAAAACGTTATTTATATCTTTCGATTAACTCACGTTTTGAGGATGACAAAATGTGAACTCACGTTACGTTAAAATTAACGTTAACAAGTTTTTAATCGGAAGATCCCGTTTCTACGCAAATCACTCTTGAACAAAGTTACAACTTTAACTAGTGATCAAAGAAGTGAATTCATGTTTTGAAAATTCACATTTTAAATGGGACAAAACATTTTTTCAAAATACACATGACAAATTATTTTTGAAATATTAAGAAATGTTTTAATGGAAAAATAAGTTTGAAAATCACAACAGCTATTTTTCCCCCCAAAATCAGCTCCAACTTTCCCCAAATAAGTTTTCACCAGAAAAGACAAAATTTGGAGCGTCCTAGTCTACCACGGCTCCACGGTACCGTTAAATTTAACAGAGCCGTGGGTCATTTGTGGAGCCGTCCGTACCATTTTGAATTGTAACGTTCAGATTTTCTTTGCCTATAAATACCCACCTCTTTCACAGTTTTAGGCACCCTTCACACACAGAAAAATCCCTTAGTTAAACCCTCTCACACCTTTCACTTCTAAGGGTCATTTAGATTAGTTTTTCTTTGTTTCAAGAGTGATCCAATCATCCTTCAAGTGATCCTCTTCATACCTCTTCACTAGCAAGAGAAGAACACAAGTATCCAAGTTGATACAAGGTGTTGTCATCCCTCTTCATTGGCAAGAGAAGAACTCAAGTAATCAAGAAGATACTAGAGTTATAGTTGATAGGTTCTTGTAACATTTGTTACAACCTTGTTGTGTCTTAGCATACATCAAGTTTATTTTCTTTTTGTGAGTGAGAGTGAAGATCAAGTGTGATCTATAGAGATAGTGAACATCTCTTGAAGCCATTGGGCTTGTGTGATTGATCAAGAAGATCAAGGGTCATTAGGTTAGTGTTAGTTGAGTAGAGTGAAGTGAGTGTTGATCATTGTGATCGTGTTGAGATCTTGGTGATCTCTTGAAGCCATTGGGCTTGTGTGTTTGGTCACGTGGACCTTGGTAGATTGGTGCTAGCTAAGATTAGCACTCGACATCTAGCTTAGTGTCGGAAATAGGATAAGCGACGTGTACGGTTTTCTCCGCCTTAAGGGAGGTTGTTGACATAGTGCTTGAAACTCTCGAGTGTGGTGCTCGGGGAGTGGAGTAGGGCGAAGAAGAGCTTCGTAGCCGAACCACTATAAATCCTCTGTCTCGGTTTGATCTTTCCAACTCTACTCTTTACTTTTATTTGTTATTATTACGTAGCTTAGTTTGTAGTTCATATTGGTGTTGTTTGATTACACATAGAGTTCGAATCAAAGTTTCCAATAGCATACTTTTAAAACAAGATTTTTAAAAGAAGCTTTTTAAACCGGTAAACTATTCAACCCCCCTTCTAGTTTCCCACAGTTGTGTAGTTGCTTGTTGGCTTATAATGTTGTCATATCATCTGCTTATCATCTCCTTCTTTTACTTTTTGTCACAAATTCGCAAACAATAGATATTCGTGAACCATATTTGTAAACCATATTCGTAAACCATATTCGTTAACCATCTTCGTAAACCATCTTCGTAAACAATATTCGTAAACGATAGATATTCGTAAGCGATAGATATTCGTAAACTAACATATTCGTAAACTAACATATTCGTAAAACCTTACGAATTTCTTTCCAAGAAATTCGTAAACAGATCTGAAGAGATATTCAAAACATAAGGGTTTTATCTAAATATTCATAAAGTGAGGGTTTTACGAATTTCTTTCCAAGAAATTCGTAAACATATTCGTAACCCCTTATTTTCCAACCATTTTCTGACCTGTTTTCCGACCTCCTTTTACGACCAGTTTTTGCCTTCTTTTTTACCACAAAATTTCACGGGTGTTGGTACAAAAATAGTCTCGATAAGATATAAGTTTGACACAAATCTGATAACTTGGACTAAAAAGACCACAAGAAATAGTTTTGTGAAAATGGAAAGGAAATATTCAGACTTTTTGACCACTTTTATACTATAAAAATCTGTTCAAACTGTCATAACCATATATATAAAAAAACAGTGAAAATTTTGTTATAACAGTTAAAAAAAGGACGGTTTTTTGACAAGATTACCACAAAAATCAACCAATACGATAACCAGGGCTCTTATACCACTTGTAGGATCGATTTATTTGGTTGATATTGTGATTCAAGAGGTCGGGGACGATGAAAGTAAAACATATTCATAGTTAGAGAGAGAGTAGAGAGAAAAAGTAAAGAACGTGTTTATTGAATAATGAAAATGATAAGTTATACATTATTGCATCACCCCTCCATGGAAGTATGGAGGGGTATATATAGCCTAACATACGCACCACTTTATAATATTGACAATTTTAGTACCTGCGTATGTGGCTTACAATATAACTAATGTAATCTCGTAAATGTCGTTCCATTTAAGTGTTAGGAACGATCCCAACAACTGTGATGTTTAAAAAATAGGAAACTAACGTCTGTTGGGCCGGTTCTACCGGATCCTTTGAAAAATGGATCTGGCCCGTTATAACGAAAGGATTTTGAATGTTTGCTTTTTTGATGTATTGGTTGTTACTAATTCTTTTAGTTTAAATGTTTTAGGGTATATTATGAATATATAGTTATTCAACCTAATGGATTGATGTATGAGAGTTTGTGATGTTAGTGTTTGCTAATATTACGAAGGAGAATTTAGATGAGAAAATACGTATATTCCATTTTCTTCAATGCACAAGGCAATACAAAGAAATGGATAAATCGATAACAAGTAGAAATACATGAGAAAACATAATTCGTCGCAAGGAAATTTGTGACCGGGATAAAAGAGTACCACGAGTGTGATTATGATGATGATCAAGACGTAGTAAACAAATTTTGCATCGAGTGTTTTTTAGAGATAATTGATATGAGATAAGTGTGTAAGTGAGTTTTGAATGAAAGGAATTAAGATACTAAAAGATTGATGGAATACTATTCCTGACCGTTCGAGAGGTGTGGGAGTTTTGTGAAGAGAGATTTTTGAAAGTTGTCATTTGGTGCAACAAGTAGTTTACGAAGTATGACACTTATAGATAAAAGCACACCAAAATAAAGACAAACTAAAAAGGTTTAGAAAAGAGAGCATGAAGAGATAATGATATGAAATAAACAAATTAAGCCAACATTTTAAACATAACCAAACAACACTTTTTAAGACACCTAATATAGATGAGAAAAAGTGCATTTGCTATATATTTTTGGATGGTTTTTGAAACCATATACGCGAAATAATTCATGATATTTAAACCTTTTTGGTAAATCAAGTTGACAACTTCTTAGGTTCTTCTTTGTGTGATAACTTCATATTTCTTTTAACAAGATGAAGTTTTCAAAGATTCCTATCATTAAGATTTCTTGAAAGTAGTTTGTAATACAAATAATAGTAATGTTGGAAAATATAATATATATTATCAAAACTATCATTATCCAAAATAGAAGTTTTGTCAAATTTGTAAAATTGAGTTTGATGTCAGTTTTTACAAAGATTTTCCTTCTTTATAGTTTTCAAAACAGTCACAGATCGTTTCAAGTTTTGAAACTACAATATACTTTAAGAAACTTGGTAACGTAGCTCTGATGCCAATTGTAGAAAACTAGAAAAAGGTTGAATAGTTTTACCGATTAAAACTTCATTTTAAAATGTTTAGATCAACTTATGTCAATCCTTTTTTAAGTATGGATATTGATAGTTAGATATGAATAAAATATAATATGAGTTAGAGAAAGAAAGATAAAACCGTTGACACAAGTATTTATAGTGGTTCAGCTACAAGGTCACCTTTCTTGCCCTACCCCACTCCCCGAGTACCCAACTCGAGAGTTTGTAACCACTACACTACAAGCTCTTTATCTTGTAGGAGAAGCCTTCACAACTTTGCTTACACTTTATCCGGTACAAAGCTGGATACCGAGTTCTTCCACAAGGTAGAACCAAACCTACGTCGCCTACACTTTATCCGGTACAAGGCTAAATACCGGGTTCTTCCACGAGGTAGAACCAAACCTACGTCGTTTACATTTTATCTAGTACAAAGCTAGATACAGGGTTCCTTTATAATGGAGGAACCACAACCCAACAACACATACTATCACAACATACCTAGGACATACTTGAGAAGAATCAATAAAAAGAAACACTTCACTGGTCTTGTGATGATGACGAAGTCTAGCAACCCATATCTTCGAGCTTGCAAGTCTTCTATGCAAATTGTCGTGATCTCGCCTTTAAGGGGAACCTAGAGAATCACTAAAGGAAAACTACATATGATCCTTAGATCTAAGGTTAGAGAGGTAAGAATATAGAGAGAATATATGTCTAAAAAGGGTGAGGATAAATGAGGAAATGGCTCACTATTTATAGCCGAAAGATCCTATGATCAGCCGAATCCGGCAGATCCCTAGGATCCGGTCAGTGTAATCCAAGGGATCTGGCAGCTGGGTAAGTCCAGTCTGGATTTTGGGTTACAATTCTGGGTTTTGGGTCATGGGTCATGGACTATTGGTCATGGGTACCCAACATGATGTCATGCATGATGCAAAGCATACTTTTAATCATAGGTTATGGACTTTGGGTCATGGGTCATGGACTTTACTAATTTTGATGTCATGCATGAGTAATGCACATGGACCATGGGTTATGGGTCATGGGCCATGGGTTTTAGATCATGGATAGCCCATTCTATTTACTTACATGTCTATTTAGTTAGTTTTAAACTATGTAATTTATAAAAATGTCAGTAACAAGTTGATGCGGTAGTTGTAAGACCTCCTAAAAAGTTTTACAATCCTTCTAGGCAATGTACCTTACTGTTGTAGTGTAGTATAAGTAAGACATAGGGGATTGATCATTCTATAGGAGAATAGTGTATGTGAAGGCCGAAGTGTATGTCGAGATAGGTCTAAAGGTGAAGGATGATTCTTTTTGTATTTTTATATTTTATGAAAAGCAATCTAAAATCTTTGGGTTTGAAGAGTGGGTGTTTAGCTACTAATTAACTAAAACAAAACTAAATAATAAACTAAATAACAAGAAAAGTAAAGTGGTAACTCTTGTGATAGGAGAATATGTTCACTTAGATTTCCTTACTCTCTGGTCTTCTCCTATTGATTAGTCGAATTTTCACGTCCTTGTTTTAATTGAAGCATTGTATTTCGTTTTATTGGTCTTGGTGAGGTGTCGAATGCCCCAACTCTATGAACGTATAAGTCTCCCCTAAAAACCTTAAAGTATATTAAGTTTTCTATGATCTACAAACCGTAATTCACGCAATAAATACAACGAGAAAAACCAACTAGTGCACTCTAGGGTTGCATTTTATAAGATGGACAAGCTAGTACTTATAAGAGTTAAGCATTTTTTCTTATTATAACGCGAGGTAATCAATTAAACAAGAGATGACAAATCAATAATCAATAACTAGGTTTCATTAGATCTAAGCAAACACTAATAAATCTAACCTAGCATGTTAAAGCAAAGAAAAGAAAAGCAAATAATCAAACAACACATAGACATATTGAATGATTAAAAGAATAATTTATCTTCAATAAACATGGGTAAAAGTGGCTGAAAAAGCCTTACAAATAAGCTGGATATTGTCTAGGGTTTTTGTTCCTCCAAGATGTTACAATGAATGAAAAAGATATGAAAACTATATATAGATTTACAACTGTGACAGCGTCACTTGCAAGTTGTGACGCCGTCAGCTCGCCTCCAATTAGGGTTTCATCTATGTAAATCGCCGTCATGACGCTGTCCCGTTTGATCTCTGAAGTCGTCACCTTATAAAACTTCTGAGCCGTCACGTTATAAAATTGCACTGAGTTTGGATCTTCAAATACAAGTGACGGCGTCAGGTTGTGGGGTGTGACGCCATCAAGTGCCCTTTCTTGACAGATTCACGACTTAGTCATTTTTCTTCCTTTTTTCGTCGATTATGGTCTAAACCATGTCGGTTTTCATAATTCTCGTCCCAAGTAGCTAAAATGCAAAAAGAAACGATCTAGGGAAATATTTGATCAATTACATATGACTTTTAGGCTTAAATGACCCGTTTAAAAGGTATCAAATAAATCCTTATCACAATTGTTACTTATAAATGTTTTATAAAAATGGTTTTGACTTTATGTAAATTAGAAATATTTGATGGTTTATATGTTTAGTGAAATGGGTTAGAAAACTATTGGCTCGAAAACTTACATATTTTATTTATTTCGTTAAATGATTTTACAATTGTTATCAACAAAACTTAGAAAGATCGTAAGATATAAATAAACATTTTACGGTTTATTTGTGTTAACACAGCTCATTATTTATTTTTTCCATTTTTATCTTAAATTCATATTAGAAGCCCAATGATGAAAAACAAAAATGCCGACCCAAATCCACTATTACCTACCCTAAATAACCGGATATTAAAACACTCTATCAACACAATCACAACCCTAATGATACACACTCTTAAACCTAAATTTACTCTCACTATTTTGCAGCCACACACACCTCTTAGATCTACTGCACAACTTCCACAAAAAAATAGATTTTTCTTGTTATAATCCGAATACCATACACAAATACTACTTCTTTGTGTTTCATCCGACTGAAAATTAAACACATAAACCCTTTATATATATATTTTTTTGGTAAGTGTTTTACCACACCAATTTCCCCCAAAGACAACTCCTGGGATTGAGACTCCGAGACCAATCAGGCATATTTAGTCTCATCTTGCAACCTAGGGCACGCTTTGGCGTAAATACCATTAGACTACACCATAAAGCAAGTGGCCTTGCAAATTCATTGGCTTCTGCTTTGGCATATGACCAACGAATTCCAGTGACCACCTCATCCCGCATAAGCCATGTACCTAGTCACAATACTTTGGCCTTACCTGCCTGTAGGAGCTGAGCTAGTAGAGTGTAACAATTATGGGTGGCGCACTTATGTCTAAGATTACTTATAGGTAAAAACCTAAACCCATCAGTTTTCCGGCCTTATATTTTTATATCCAGTATTAAAACGATTATACCAAAAAGTTGTTTTAAGTATTAACTATGCATGAATTCATACCACGATTTGTTAACTTATAAAAACACGTACTTTGTAATAAAAAGTGTCCAAACCGAGTTCCCCCTTCCAACCCATTTTTTGATAGGTTTCACTAAATTCATGGCATACCCTTTTTATTACGCGTCCCGTTTTCAGGGACCCAAAAGTTAAAAAAAAACCCTTTCCCTACGACTTTAGCAAGTCCCCCCCAGTTTTATTAAGTCACTAATAAATCGGTTGACATATTATTTACCAAATAAGCATTACTCAGACTTAAATAAAACATAAATAGACAAAACCCAAGGCATATTTTAATTTTGACCCCGAGAGCATTGGGTATCAACTTGGGTCTACCCAAAGGGGTTAAATGTGACACAATCAAAGCGGATCTTCGTTTCCCTTTGTTTTCTCAACAACGCCCCCTGATTCTTCTCACCCTTAGATCTTCAGTCCTCCATTCTCCCACTGGGTTCCTTCTTTGTCTCCATAGGTTTGTCTACCTTTTCTAGGGTTCCCCCGTGTCCCCTCCGTCTTTGATAATTTAAAAATAAAAAGCTATCTATTACAAAACACAGGCCCTCTTAAAACCCAAAAAAAATAAAATATAAACAAACACAGCTACAACCCAACACACAATTTATATTTTGGGATGTGGCTCAGGGGCGTGTCATGCATGATTCATAAAAAAAAGCAGACAATACAATTTTAATAAATTAAAGGGGGAAAAAAATTAAACAATGTTTGCTAGGACCTACTACACATGCCATGACCCCTTATTACCCACCAAATAGTACAGAAATCAGAGTCACCCGTATTGTTGCTTTTTTAATGAAACCCTTCATTCACCCCGAAAGAGATTCTACCTTTATTGCTTTTTCTTTGCCTTTTTTGAAAATTTTATTTAAAATTTTTAAACCCTAATTAGGGGTTTTCCAAGAAAAATAAAAAATTTTTTAAAAACTTGTGACTTAGGTAAAAAGAAACTCTAATCTAAATCACCCTTTTTTTAATTTGGGAAAAAATAAATATGGTTTTTTTTTTTTTTTTTAAAAAAAGTTTAATTTCCCCAAAACACCTGGTCATGTTTTAAAATTTAAAAAAACCCCAAGTTCCCATATTCAAAAAACTGTGATTTAAAATAAGGTACAATTTAAAAGCACATTTATGAAAAAATCACTACTGGTCACCAAATTTTTGTCGACGAATTTTATGATTCCATTTAGTAGGATCACTAAAATGACCCACTTAGGGGTTTTGGTAAACCCCGATAAGTCCCTTTTTGTTCCCTAAGCTATCTTTTTACCCTTATTAAATTTGGTAACCCCGGGTTTCCAAAAATTTTTTGAGAATTTTTTGCAAATTGCACCCACCAAAAATATCCAAAACCTCAAAATCTTACAAAGAAAAAAAAAAAGACTCATCATATAAGAAAAAAATCCAAGTAAAACCCGTTCTTGCAATTAATTTGACAAACGAATAAGGGGTTTTCCCCCGTTTTATTCCTATACCCTTTATCCTCATAAATTTTATCCATTTAGGGGTTTAAAAAACCCTAAAAGGATCGACCCTAAGGGCTAAACACAAAACCCTAATTTGATCACACATCGTAAAACCCTGTTGTCAAAAAAAGCAAAAAACAAAACCCTATATGCATAAATCGACCCAACAACTAACCAAATTTAAAAATTAATTTTTATTACAAAAAAGCAAAATTTCTAAGAAACCTAGCTAGTTTTTTCAGATTAGGTTGGGTCTAATTCCATTGAGGGGAATTGGGATCACCCCCAATATTGCCTATTAAATATCCATCGAAAATTAAACATGTTAAAGGCCATGTAGACGAAACCCTAATACCCAAGGGATCTCCTAATCATAGATATAACCTACTAACATATAAAGGGTTTTTATTAATTACTTACTTGATTATCCTGCTAATACCAAAAGCTCTACGACCTTTTCTTGATCAGCACGGAATCACCTTCTTGATCTTCTTACTTCAATCTATCACTTTAGGGATTCTTGGGGAGGGGTCAATACTTAATCTGCATCAGATATCCACCGGTACTTGCACAAATAGAACTGGAGCTACCAACCTAATGCAAGTTAGGAAAGTAACGAACCACGACTAAATCGACTAGGGACGATTGATCGACTTAGGGAACTGCACAAAGGATTTAAAATCCCTTTGTGTATTGGTCGACCAATCGAACAAGAGGAGATGGAAAGGGAGTTTTTAGAGTTTGAGGATTGAATAATGAATCCTTTAGGAAGGCCTTGGTATTTATAGGATACCATGGAAGCTTCTTATTAGGATTATGAAAGCCCTAATTAACCCTTCTTAAGTTTGACAACTTGTCAAACTTAATCTCCCTTATACCCTATAGGGTATTCGGCCACAACCCTTAGGTTTTCTGGTTTTGCCTTTTACACTTAAATATGATTACCTTACGATAAATATATACTTTGGTAAATTACCGTTTTACCCCTCTATTAAAATATTACCGTATTTCATTTCCTTTCTAGTTATTCCTATTCCCATCACCCTTTTCTCATTTCCGCTTTTGTGTTCCTTTTAGTGTGCACCGGTGTGACCATTCGGTATTTTTGAGAAGACTAGTCGTAAAAGACATTGTTCTTTGCGCGTAATCCTTTCAAAAATATCCTAAGTGTAAAATTAGTCCCTAAATGAATACATTTAGGGAGTCGTCCTCAGAGTTCTTCATGGACGAAGAAAACATCTATCTACTCACTTATGTGGTTTATGTTAGTAAAGTACCTGAACCAAAGAAGATGATGGAGTCAGTGAGATCTCACAATGTTTCACTGACTCCCCTTGATCTCCTCATCATCAACAACTTCGAACTTGATACATAAGAAAATACTTAAATATCTAAGAATATTTTAGGCAGAGACTTTCTTAAGAAGATAAGTAGAAAAACATTTTTCAAGAAAGTCAGTAGAAGAGTTGGTATAAAAGGAGTAGCAGTTGTCAACATTGTTACCTAAAGTGGGATTTGACACATTTCAGGAATAGAAACATTTAATTTAAGTTGGTAGAAGTATACAACACATAAATGTTTGACATTTTTCTTATTACCACACGAGTATTTACCTTAATATTTGCCTATAAAAAGAAAGTTTTGGAGGGGTAAATCCGACTTTTTTACTAACTCATTGTTTTTGAAAAAATTATTTACCATTGTATGGATTGTTGAGAAATATTGACTGTTGTATAGTATTTTCATTTTGTAGTTCCTTTCACTATTGATTTATTCAATTTCTTTTAAATGAATCTCGTATTAATAGAAGCAATGTATGAAAGTGAATTAAGAATTTTCTTATTGTACATAAATCCTCCTTCCTACTTTATAACTTTTCGTGTATACTCATATATTATTAAAAATTAGTCCCAACAAAACTATTCAATATATTACCTACTTTTCTAGTCAATAATAGATAAACACAACAACACTGATATGACTCAAACTTCTTCTAAAAAACCAAAAAGTGCAGGACAACGCCGTTAAAAAAAAAATTGATAAAATACACAAAAATTTTAATTATCAAACAACTAATCTCGTTTTTTAAAGTCGCTCAAAATAAATAAATATAACATAAATTTGTAAATAAAAGGTAAACTAGACATCGTTAATAAATAAATAACCCAAAACTAAACACAAAAACATAAATTTAACTGGATAATTAGTTTCTTAACAAAAGAACAAACAAAAGCAACTTGGAAAAAAAAGTACGCTAATAATTAACTATACAAATCAACTTTATATAACAAAGATTGCTACTATGGTTTAAAAGTAAACTGGGGCAAAGACCCTCATAAACCAACCACATATTCAAAAAAGTTAATTAGTAAAAAATTTGTTAAGGATGAACGTGATTTTTTAAGGAAAAGGCTATGAATAGTTTTTTAATAAAAAAAACATAAAATTTATTGCTTTTTAAAATTGGAAAGTGAGACGAGACCAACTTTATTCAAAATTTTCAACAATCAAAATAATGGTAATAAATTTTTTAAGACAATGAGTTTTTAAAAAAAAAACCCGGGGAAATCTTACTCTCCCCTTAAATGAAATAAATTCAAGAGATTATTTAGTCCCTTCTTTAATTAGTCCTAAACCCATTAAAGAGATTTATAATTTAACTTAAAAACCCTACTTTTGTTAGTTTTTTGGTAGGAGGAATCCCCCTTTGTCAATAGCTGAATTATTTTCCGACCAATTTGTAAACTCTTTAATCCCATTTTAATTAAGAAATTTAACTTGAAAAATGTCTTTTCTAAGTTTTTCTTAAACTTTTTCTTGTCTAAGTTTTAAATTTCATGTATTGTCATAAAAGGGTTAAAACCTTTAACTTTTATTAATCAAACATGTAAAATAAAATTTTTACAGTATTAAATCTGATTTAACAAGAAAATCGCTGATAAATTCTTCTGGGTTTTAGGTGAATAGTTCTTTTTTTTTCCCATTTGTTTTTTTTCAAAGTAGAAAAATAGGCTCTATTCAAAAAAATTGTTAAAGGGCGACTTATCCCACCCTCCCTATTTTTACAAAGCAAACCCCCTATAAGGGGGTGTGTACATTTTTTTATTTTTTTTATTTTTTTTTTTTTTTTGGGAATGTTTTTGTAATGTTTATTTTTATGTATTTTGTGTTATGTTTTTTGTATTTGTCTAATATGTTTTAATTTAATTAAACAAAAAACAATAGCCGTTAAACATTAACACATTTTTTTAAAAACAACAAAAACAATGTTATTATTCAATTAAAAAACAACTTTAACACAATTTAAAAACAACAATACCACTAACATAAAATTATTTATTCATCAATAGCTCTGGAGCATTGCACCCCAAAGACAGGTGATCCTCGGGTTTCTTCCCCAATTCCAGTGATGCCTCCAACTCTTTATTCTTTCATCAACATCTTTTTTGAGACAATAACATTTTGTTTTTTGTTTCAAGCTTGTCAATTTATTATTTTTAGCATTTTGAGCACTGCTTTGGGAAAAAGGGGTTTGTCTAAAGTGCTTGTTTTGAAAAGCATCATTCCACATAAAAAAAACACACCCATATCTTCTTTTTCTAGCTGTTACGTTAAGAAAATTATAAAAAATATATTCTTAACAAACAAATTATTTCTATTTACAAAACTAAGCAAAAGTTGATTATTTACCACTAAAAAGGGAATGCAAAATCGGTTGCCCATAAATAGTTTTATGTACGGGAGTCCTTTTATAATGAATCCTCTCCAACAGCGACACAAGAAAGGTTTTTTCATTCCACCTGCCAAAAAAATTTGTATAATAATTAAACAAAAATCAAAATTTTTATTATCAATTTAAATAATACAAATGTTTTTACAACATAAATTATAATCATTCCTATGTTTTGTCGGTATAATTATTTACAACAAAAATCTAACTTTTACAATGTTTTGTCTGATAATTAATTTACAACATAAACATAACATTTACTATTTTTGTTTTTACTTTTCTTTAGATACATGTGTTGTCGATCGAAAATAAAAGTTGCCCTTTTCAATGGTTGCCAACTCTTAAGCAATCTGAAACTTGGTTTTTTTTTAAAAAAAAATGGGATACGGCGAGATGATTTAAAAAAAAAAAAAAAAAAAAAAAAAAAATTAAATTTGGCGTGATAAAGAATGGGGGTAAAGTGAGTTTTTTTTTTTTTTTTTTTTTTTTTTTTTTTTTTTTTTTTTTTTTTTTTTTTTTCACTTTGCAACATTCGAATTTGCAGCCAAAATGATAAAACGAAAAAAAAATGAGCCAATTAAAAAGTCGATAGTCTTTTTGTCTTTTTTTTTTTTTTTAAATTTTGCATTTAAAAAATTTTAAAAGTTTTTGTGTGAAAATGGTGAACTCGACATTTTCCCCAAGCCAAAAAGGTTTTTTCCTCTTTTGGTTTGTACGAAATGTTTCTTCTTTTTGGGGTTTTTGGATTGGATATTTCCCCTTTTTTTTTGATTGAGAATGTTTTCTTTGGGTTTTTGACTGAATTGCATATAGTTTAAACGAAACAAAGCCTGCAAAGAGAACTTACTATGGCCATGTGAGTAAATTGTACAAATTGAAAGGGGAAATCTTCACTATGTGAATTATAAATTATTTTGAGAAAAAGGCGATGATGAATGTTTTTCTAAAAAAACTTTGCCACCGAAGGTGGTAAAATGATATTTTATTACTTTTCAATCTTCAAATGAGCCTTTTAAAAACAAATATTTTTCAATTACGTTTTTCAACACTTAAGTAAGACATTAAAAAAACATTTATAACCTTTTTTTTTTTTTTTTTTTAAATTTGGTAACTACACAAACAAAACGCCCAAAAAAAAAAAAAAAAAATAAACAACAAAATTAAAAAAAAAAAAAAATACAAAAAAATATACAAAAGTACACCCTTCGTGGGAAGTTTTTTGTAGTCTCT
>CP139509.1:363044999-363600228 GCA_021014915.2 Artemisia tridentata subsp. tridentata | reverse complement strand
CACTTGGAATACTTGACGTCCTCAATAAGAAGGAGCTTTCGTCAAGGGGGAGCTTTGTGAACTAACAAATATCTTTTGTCATTTTATTTCACATTTCCTTTATCTTAAATCTCATTTCATTCTAGTTAGTTTCCTTTCGACACTCTTTTTATTTTGACAAAAAGGGGGAGAAAAAAGTAAAAACTGAGAGGATCTAAACATACGAGAATTGTGTTGAGGATACTTTGAATGTATATCAAATAGTATGCGGAATCTACTACTTGATACTTAGAAGATTTACCTATGTAACAGTAATTAATTGTGTGAACAGTAATGATGTAACCAAATGCTTCAATATTATTAAGTATAATACGAGTGATCTTAAGTATCACTAGGGTTTACAACCTTGAAGCTTAACAAAACATACGTCTAGATCATCTAACCTAAGACCTCCTTTTATAGCACAAGGAGTCTTTTACAATATAAGTATAATATTCTAAACATGTAGAATATACGTATAAGACTAACTCTATAAGATATACACAAAATCTATTCTATACTTATCTTCTTACACGTCTTCATAAGCAGTACCATCTTCAGTCTTCAAGCAAACTAGCAGTATCAACTTTTCTACTAGCAGTACTAACTCAGTCAGTTAGTACTATTAGTTATATCTTCAGCAGCATTAACTCTTAAATCTGGCAGTACTAGTAATTATACTAGTAGTACTTACTCAGTTAGTACTGTTAGTGTTATTCCTTAGCAGTACAAACTAATGTTTGACAAAACCAACTGTTTTAACATTTATTTCCCAATAATCCTCCCCTAAACTTGTTATTTACCCTAAATCATCAAGTTTCTGAATTAAATCATTGTCTTGTGAGGATTCTTTCAAACACTCTATCTTCTATGTCTTGTAACCTTCATCTCTTCTGCCTGCTGATGAATCTTTCTCAGTAATTCCCTTGCCCTGTCTGATTCTTCATTAACTCTAAGTTTTGCAGCCAACATCACAAATAGAATACCTGTTCTCAAAGGGTAATCCTTTTCAATCAGCATGTAGACATCAATACCATCTTTTGTAGATATATGGTGAACACCACATGTATCATACAGTCTCCATGTTGTGCCAAGGTTATGAGCTTGAAACTGCCATAGGTTATCTTCTGGATCAGGTTCATACATCCTTTTCAATTCCACCCGTAATTCTTTGTCTTTATCTTCTAAAGGATCTGTTGACCTGAACTTTTCTTGAACCAAGCTCCATAGCTTTTCTAAATCTTCTCTATCAATTTCCTTAAGCACCTCTTCAAAATACTTGTGAACTTCAGACTGTCCACCAACTCTTATTATCTTCCAAGCTTTCCCAAATTTATCTGTGTGTATCTCCCAATCAATAATTGGATGTTTAGCCTGAATTGGATGAACATTCAAAGCTTTTGGAATGATAACCATCATTTGCTAAAGTCTCTCATCAGTTAACTCTGCATCATCTTCTTCTTTAGTTGCTTTTTCTTTTTTTTTCTTGTTCAGTTGTAGAAGAACTTTCTCCAGTCTTTTGCTTCTTGGAAGATTCAGATTCTAGATGCAAACCTGCTCTCTTAGTAACTCTCCTAATCTCTATTGCTTCCATTGGAATGAAACTTTGTACCTTTTTGTAAGCAGTAAGGTACAATGCCTCAATCTCTTCATTTGATCATCCTTTCAGTTGAGTAGCAGTCCAACTGTCTTGATGTTTTAAATACTCCTTCATGTATTTTATGAGTTGGGCCTTAGTTGGAGGTTTCTTCTTAGCAACTATCTTCTTACTTTGATTCTTTCTGATTATCTAAAGCAAATCATTAATGGCACTTTCTTGCTCTTTTGTTGTAAAAGTTGATCTTTCTTCCTCTTAAAACTTTAAAGCCAGTTATGTCTGCTAGTTCTTGAGCTGTCCTCTCTTCTTATTCACTTTTGAGCTTCTGTTCAACCAAGAACTTTGCAATTCTTTCTTCTTCTGCTATTCTGGATTGTTCTTCAACTTGTACCCTTTGTGCAACTTCATGATCATAGTCAATCTGAGCTTGAATCCTCTTGCTAACCTTGTTAGATGGCTCAGACTATGTCATAATTGCCTTTCCCTTATCAAATCTTCTTTTTCTAACATAAACTGCCCCAGCAGTACTATCCCCTGCACCAGTAGTACTAACTTGTTGAAAAGCAGCAGTACCTTCATGAGTTTCTCCCATACCTTCACCTTGCCTCCCCTGAGTCTCAGCACCCTCTTGAACTAAGGAGACATTAGGGTCTTTATCAATCTTGGCAATTTTCCTCTCCTGTTTGGAAGAATCATCACCCATATCATCATCTGAGTCTTGATCATCAGAACTTGAAGATTCCACTACATGAGCTTTCCTCTTACCCTTGAGAGACTTGACCTGTTGCTGCAACTTTTTCACCTTCAAAATCAACCTTGTATAAACCCCTCCAAAGAGCTTCTTTGTTGCCTTTAGATCATCCTCCAGGCCAGTCACCTTGTCAGTCAATATGGTACACATTTCCATCAATTTCTTAATTTTAAGACTACCCTCAGCACTTCCAGATGTGTTACCTTTTGGGAGAGGTGCATCATGGGGCAAAGACTCAGGCTCAACCAAAGGATGAGTATCTGAGCCACCAATAGCTTCCAATTGGCTTGGGATTCCACCACATGCAGCAAGTCCATGAGGACTAGATACATTAGGAGTGGCCATAGGTTGGGTCTTATGTATGTTACCCCTGTCCTGCCCAACTTCTAAGCCTAAGACGGTAGGAGCAGCCCTTCCTATTCTGTCATAGATAGCCTCATCTACTACTAGGGATAAAGTAGGAACTCTGTGCTGAGGTACACTAGATTCCTCTCTGGATGTACTCCTAGTTGGTGATGAGATTGGTTGTGAGGCTGATGGAGATGAACTTGTGGGTGTGTGTTGGGATTCAACTGGGGTAGTTGATCCTTCACCCTGTACCTGTAACATAGTATCAAAAAAAGGAACTTCTACCCTATTATAACCCTTTGAGGCCATCCTCATATTACTAAATAATTTTTGAGTAAGGTTTGGAGTTGGATAAACAGTTTTATGGGGTAGAAGCAAGCTTTTCCTTATATTCAAAATCATTTGGATAAACCGTGGATATATTAAAAACTTGGATTTGCTATCCACATTTTTGGCCATGCCATCAAAAATCAGTTTTGAAAAATTATAAGTCCTATTTGTTGATAAGCATATAAGAGCAGTTGCAATATTGCTACTGAATTGCTCCCATGAAGTTTTCTTTGGACTCATACAGTGAAGAATGGTATGTATGAAAAACCTCCATTTTGGGGCAAAACATCATTTTTGAAAAGTCAATGTTTGAGAAGTTGTGTTATACCCCATTCTGGATAGATTTTGAAAATTTTTAATGTTAGGAAAATCACTAATACCATTGTCATCTGCTAGATGGAGATGCCTCCTAACAGATGATTCAGTAATAGTTATGGTCTTGCCATCAACTGTTGCAACTAACTCTTTGTCTCCATTCTCAATAGTATTGACAGTAACAGTCTGCCAAAACTGTTTGATTTGAGAGACATAGATAGTAGGGTTGATAGTTAAAGCATACCTTATATGGGTAGAGTTTAGAAAATCTACTATCTCATGGAAGTCTTTACCTTCCTCTGGTTTCTCCAAGAAAGCCACCATGTTGTGTTTATCGACAAAGGCCAAATTCACCGTTATGTTCAGTAAAAGTTTGATTTGACTGCTATAAAGTATGTTGAGTAAAGCGAATTGAGATGTTATAAAGAATACTTAGGGTTTTGATTGGACCGACTTCAATAAAAGGTTTGTATAGATTGAAGAAAGTGAATAAAGTAGATAAAAAGTAAAAATTATCCAATTTAGGAAACCCTTAAGTAAGGTAATTGACCAGAATTTTCTCAACGGGTATATTCAAAAAGTGGTTATGACTCAATAGCACAAACGGCTACCCAGCAGTACAAAGTTTTGCCTAGCAGTACTAACTTTTACCTAGCAGTACTAAATTTTGGAAAAACTTTGACTCAGCAGTATAAACTCAATTTTCATTTAAAACAATACTGCATTCAAACATTTTGAAAGGATTAAGTGTAAAGGAAGACACTTAATCAAAATTCGGCTGCATTTAACCTCTGGTTGTGTGAGAACCAATAATTTCAGTTATAAAAACTGCCTGTGATCAAATAAACTCATTCAAAGAGCTTTCTTGACAGGGTTTCTAGCTCATGGCAGGTGTTGCCTCTAACAAAAATGTGTTAGATTCACTATTGCTCATTGTTCTCTATACCAGATGTCCTTGGACTAACTCATTATACTAATAAAAGTATAAAATGGTAAAGAGTGAGTTAGATCAGTTACTATCTGACTAACTATGCCATCAATTCATGTTCAATAATATCATAATTAGATTTCAAGAAAGAAATTTTAAAGAGTCTCCCAACTCAGGTGTAGAACCTTTGTCAAGTGATCCCCAAATTCTATCCGTCATCAATCAATCATGCCAGCAAACATTCCTATCATGCACTATGAAGTACTAGTAGTACTAAGGAGATACAATAGCAGCAATAACCATATAAGTAGAAGAACTAAGTCCGAATATATGTTGAGAGAACTTATCAGTACATACTGACCATTCAGTACATACTGACCAATCAGTACGTACTGACCATTCAGCACAAGCTGACCATACCCTTGGCTTCATAACCTGAAAATGTTAGTCAAAAACAAAGAAAACACAATGCAAAGCATTTGCTTCATTACAGTATAAATTATGACTAACAGTTCAATCACAACAGACTTAATTTGCACTAGCAGTACAAATTATACATAGCAGTACTAATTGACATAACTAGCAGTACAAATCCTTTTCATTTACAAAAACACCAAGATTAAAAACTTTATGGATTAAGAATTCCAATACTTGCAACCAAGTATTGAAACCTTCCAACATCAAAATCTTTAGTAAGTAGATCAGCAAAATTGTTATCAGTATGAATTTTAACAACTTGAACTAGCTTTTTCTCATTGCAGTCTCTTATAAAATGATGTCTAATCTCTATGTGTTTTGTTTTAGAGTGTTGAATAGGATTTTTAATAATACAAATTGTATTGCTATTGTCAATGAAAATCATGGTATTCATAAAGTTGTACCCATAGTCAAGCATCTAATTCTAAATCCATAGAACTTGACCACAACAATTAGCAGCAGCCACATATTCAACTTCAGTTGTAGAAGTGGCCACACTAGTCTGCTTCTTGCATTGCCATGATATCAGCATGCAACCTAGGAATTGACAACCGCCTGCTGTTGATTTCCTATCCAAACTAGCACCAGCATAGTCACTGTCTGAGTATGCCACCAGATCAAAAGGAGATTCTCTAGGATACCATAGACCCAATTGAGGTTGACCCTTGAGGTACCTAAAGATTCTCTTCACAGCAACTAAATGTGAGGCTTTGGGAGTAACTTGAAACCTTGCACATGCACACATTGCAAACATAATATCTGGTCTAGATGAAGTAAGATACATCAAGGACCCAATCATGGACCTATAGGTGTGTACATCTACATTTTCACCATCTGAATCTTTGAGCAAAGGTTTCTCTGGATCAACAGGAGTACTTGCTACTTTGGTATCTGTAAACTGAAACTTTCTCAATATCTCAGTTACATAAATATTCCTTTTGCTTTTTGCTTCACTTGCAGCCCCAAAAAGAAAGTGAGCTCACCCATGGAACTCATTTAAAACTTATCATGCATAAGCTTCTCAAACTCAATGCACATCTCTTTTTTTGTAGATCCAAAAATGATGTCATCTACGTAGACCTGTACAAGCAAAATATCTCCCTTTTGCTTCTTGATAAATAAGGTCTGATCTATCTTGCCTCTATGAAACCCATTTTCTAATAAATAAGTAGCTAAAGTTCCATACCAGGCTCTAGAAGCTTGATGCAAGCCATAAAGAGCTTTTACCACCTTGTATACCTTGTCTGGATGTTCAGGATCTTCAAACCTAGAGGTTGAGAAACATAAACCTCTTCTTCAATAGTACCATAAAGAAAGGCACTTTTTACATCCATCTGATATACCATAAACCCCATGAATGAAGCATAAGCTATGAACAATCTTATAGCTTCAATCCTAGCTACAGGTGCAAAAACCTCTTCATAATCAATTCCTTCCTCTTGAGTGTAACCTTGAGCTACAAGCCTTGCTTTATTCCTGATCACTATCCCTCTTTCATTTTTCTTATTCTTGAAAATCCACTTTGTACCAATCACCCTCACACCCTTAGGCAAGTCTACCAGCACCCAAACCTTTTGAATCTTGAACTGTAAAAGCTCTTCTTGAATAGCTTCCACCCAGCTTGAATCCTGTAGGGCCTTAAGTATATTCTTGGGTTCTTCTTGTAAAAGAAAGCATACAGACAGACATGTATTTGCATCTTCATGCTTTTTCTCTTCATAAACTGCACTGAGAAAACCTTGTTGATCTGAATTCTTTGTCTGTCTTCTTATCTTAACACCAAAATTTACATCTCCAACCACATTTTCAAGGGAGTAATTCTTGTGAACTCTTGTGTGTGGAGTTGTAGGAACTGGATAAGTGGGTGGCATGTTGTTAGGATCCACTTCATGCTCAGAGAAATCATCAGCATTAGTAACTGATGGGCTAGCAGTATTATCATTTGGCCCAGCAGTACTAACATTTGGCTCAGTAGTACAAACATCATTTGTACTGTCTTCAGGATTCTCTTGTTCTTCAACACCACTTTCTTTGTTTCCATCTTCAGAGCCATTCTTGTTTGCATCATCAGAAGGTTTGTAACACCCCAACCTGACAAGGGTAAAGATATCACAATAATGGTTTCATATCAGATCAAAACAAAGCATACATCTATAGTAATACAAGAATCTCAAAGGTTACAAATGAAATACTGAAAATACAAGGTTACAATGCGGATTACAATAAATACTAAGTCTAGAATAAACTCTTCTAGTCATCTCTAATCCAGAAAATCTATCAAGTATAGCCTTCTAAGTCCAAGGTACTCCCCACTCATTCCCAGCTTCCTACTAAAACCTGCCGCAGGAAAAGAAATGCGGCTGAGCTACGAGAGCTCAGTGAACAGATATAACGATAACAAAGCAGTAGTGGAGGAAAGTACAATGTAACAGAAATAAAGGTCATGCAGATGTAATATGGGTTAAGAAATAAGTAAAAGAAATAAGATAAAGGAAAAGAAATAGGAACAGTAATCCACCACGAGCCCAGAAACAGATCATATAGTAACCATCAGACAATCTAGAGGGGATACCTCTCAAATAACCAGATAATATGAGGGGTGTCCTCATGTATCAAATGGAGTAGCTAGCTCCCAGATATGTGAAAGGCGTGTATTGCACACAAGCACCAGTCACCAGACATATATCATAATCATATAATAGATAATCCACTAAACAGATAACAGATCTAGGATGCATCCATACGCCCCCGCAGAAATCATAGTGGCCATAATAACATAGTGCGCATATCATATAACATAAAGGGGACGGTGTGTAACATCACTCGAACACACTAGAGTCATGCCATTGGTGCATCAATGACACGGCCATGTTACCTTCATGGCTAGGAAACAGATTTGGCTCGGTATCAAACTGAGAGTCAGATATCATATCATAATCAAAGAGTCATATCCAAAGTTCCATATCCAAAGGGTTCATAACAGATGGTTCATATCAAATGGTTTAAAAGAGCATATCAAAGGTTCATAATCTAAGTTTCACAGCAAAAGTTCATTTCAGAAGTTTCTATCAAAAGTTCATTTAAAGCATTCTTTTAATAATGGTTTTCGTAAAAATGATCTTTCAAAGTAGTTTTCATAAAAATGATCTTTCAAAATGGTTTTCATAAAAAGGTAGTAAAATTTCATATAAAAGAAGTATCGTATCGTACTCATAAACATCATTTTAAAAATGGTTTTTTTCCCAAAACATTTCTTGTCATAATTAAGAAAGTTTTCACAGCATAGGTTCATATCAGAGATCATAACGAAGGGGATCATAGCAAAGGTTCAAAGAAAGGGGATCATAGCAATGGAATCAAATCAGAAACTAACAGACCAGAATATGAAAGAGATCATGAGAAACCTTACAAAGAAGGTCAGAATATCTGTACCTTATACCGCAAGTGACAAACACAACAGAAAATATAGAGGTCGGACGCAAACTCCATCTTCAGCGAATCTACACGAATTCATGACTATCTTATTAAAAACTTATTAATTCAGATTACTTATTTTAGTCGGCTTTCCATTTTTGTAACTTCCCTTTTTAGGTAACTTTCCGAAAATAGCAACTTTCCATATTTAGTAAGTTTCTATATTTAGCAGGTTTCGATAATTAGCAAGATTCAAATTATATAATTTAGGTTAAGTCATTAATTAGGGTTATTATGGAAATAAGGTTCATTTTAGCAAGTTATAAAAGTTTAGGGTTAAATATAACAAGTTTCCATATTTTAGGGTTTTAATTGTAAATACACCAAAGTTAAAGGTTTAAAATGAAAATACCTCAAGTTACTCATTTAATACATAAGTTATTCAGAATTACACTTTTAACCCTTTATGTTTCACAATTTACAGATTATACCCTCTTAGTTAATTAAATTACAAATTAAACCCTATAATTACACAAATCACAATTTAACCTTTACCATATTTATATTAACACATCAAGCCTTCTATTTTACCAAACTACAGAATATACCCTTTAATTTAATATGTGGTACGAATGCCCCTTTCAAATTTCATAATTTACAAAACTAGTCCCTTGAATTTATAAAACTATAATTCGAATTACAAATTATTAATAATTACATATTAAGCCTTTAGATATTCAAAATTACACATCACACCCTTCATACCATCATTTATACGAATCACCTTTAAGTTTCCAGAATTTACAAGATTAGTCCCTCTATTTTAAATAATTACAATCCGAATTACATATTTATCTAATTTACCAATTAAACCTTTTACTTACCAATTTTACACAAGATACCCCCATATTATAATTTATACATTTTTCCCCTGATCCAAATTGACTTACAAGAATAACCCAAAAGTTTAGAAAATTACAAAACACACCCTTTTACTTTCAAAATCCAATCAGTAAGCATTTTAAATCCACAAACCCTAACCCTAATTTACCCAATCATTACTAATCATTAAAAAAAAACCTTAAAAACACATTAATTATTCAGATCCATCATCAAAACCCTAACTCTAATCTCGTACGATTTGTTTTAATTACAAACCCCTTTTTTTCTATTTAGCCGATTAACAAAATAATTCATCAAGAGTGATATAAGCTTCGACAAATGCAAGGACCATTTTTTACAGAGTCATATGTCACGTATAGAACTCAGATAAAATAGGTTTGTAACCCAGAAAATCGCATGAATTATTATAGGTTTTATTTACGTTTTTGTTATCTATAATTACCATGACTTATTTTTATGTGCATGGTTCAATTTAGGTATTTTATTTAGATCATATGTGATGAAAAGAACATAGGAAAAATACCAGATGATGTCCAGAATGGTCGGATGAGGGCGTGAGAGTTTTGCACCTCTCGGCTTGGATAAAACACGAGCAAACTCAAAACCAACGAACCAGGCTTCTAAAATTCGATCTCCCATTTTTATACCCTTCTTCTAGCTCTAAAGTATTCGGGAAAAATAGCCAAGAGCCTTGTAAAAATTGGTGGCCGACTTTGGGAGTTTTTGTGTGTGTTGCTTAGTTTTTAGGGTTTTATTAGGGATTGCATAAAAAATGGAAAAGCCGTGTATATCATAGAGGAGGGGGGAGGAAATCTCGGTTCTAGGGGTGAAAAGATAAGACCAAATCAGGTTTTATAATCTTTCCTTTCTATATAATGTTTATCCTTTTTTTATTTATTTATTTTAAGTATTTAACAAGTAACTTTAATATATATGTAAATATGTAATAATTTATTTCGGTCCATGAAACATTTGTATGTGTTATATACATATATTTGTACAATGTAAAAATATTAAGATGTTGCCACCTTACTTCATATGTGGTTAATTTCCAGAGGTTTGGGATTTATTTGATGCTTTATGTACTTATTAATCAAATTTTAAAGTCACAGGGCATTTTGGTCACTTTGCAAGTTTCGAAATTTTGGGTATTACAAGGTTCATCATCCTTTGAAGAGGAATCAAGTAAAGAAACATTATTCCAAATTGGCATCAGAATGTAATCTTGATTAGTCTCTTTCTCCATGATTGGTTCACCTGTATCAACACTATCTTCTGAACCTGCAAAATCATTAGAATTATTCCTACAACAACTGGTATATATTTCATAGATTGTGTTAGAGCATCAAGATCAAATAGACATTTTGGACCTTCACCTGCAACATTATACTTATTCTCTAAAAACTCAACATGTAGGTTTTCTTCTACTTTGTTGGTTCTTATGTTGTATACCCTGAATGCTTTGTTGTTTAAAGAGTACCCAACAAAGAAATCCTAATATGACTTTCCATCAAATTTTTCCAAATAATCTAAGGTATTGAGAATAGTGACATGACATCCAAATAGTCTTAGAAAACCTAAAGCAGGTGTTCTACCTCTAAAGAGTTCATATGTTGTCTTGTTATGAGATTTGACCACTAAAACCTGTTCTGAACATAACAAGCAGTATTAACTACTTTAGTCCAAAAAGTAATGGGTAGCTTAGAATCGGCTAACATGGTCCTAGCAGCCTCTATTAGTGTCCTATTCCTCCTTTCAGCAACTCCATTCTGCTGAGGAGTTCTAGCTACACTAAACTCTCTCTTAATACCTTTTTCTCTACAAAATTCATCCATAACTCTATTTTAAAATTTTGTCCCATTGTCACACCTGATGATTTTCACTTTCTTATCAACTAGGTTTTCTATATCAGTTATAAAAGTCTTAAGAATGCTACTAGCTTCATCCTTAGTTCCTAGAAAGAAAACCCATGTGAACCTGCTATAATCATCAGTTACCACAAGACAGTATTTCTTATGTTGTATACTACTCACAGAAGTAGGACCAAACAAGTCCATATGAAGCATGAATAATGGTTAAGTAATAGAGTTTTGGGTCTTGAGCTTACAAGAAACTTTGTGTTGTTTGCCTTTGAGACAGGCAAAACAAGTTTAGTCATTTTCAAAACGTTTTTGAGGCAAGCCTCTTACCAAACCATCTTTAACAATCGTATTTATGGTTTTAAAATTAACATGATTAAGTCTCCTATGCTATAGCATTGACTCATCCAATGTGGCTTTTGCTAAAAGACAAGTTAGAGTCTCTTTAGGAACAATTTTCTTCATGTCAACATTGTACATATTGCCCTTTCTAGAAACTTTAAGTAGTACTTGACTTTCATTAGGTAACTTAAAGTTAGGAGAAAGGACAAGATATTCAGTGACTGTTAAAAGGAACTTTGTTCTTTTTGTCACACATTTGTGAGACACTAAAGAGATTATACTTGAGTTCCTGCACAAAATACACATCTTCAAAATCAAGTTTACCGGTTTTAAGTGTACCTTTACAAGTAATTCTGCCACCAATTCCTCCCCCAACGGTAACATATCCTCCATCCATAGGTGTAAAGTCTGAGAGGTAGGACATGTTCCCTGTCATGTGCCTAGAGCATCCACTATCAGCATATCCTTGATCTTCTTCATCATCTTGTTGTGGATGTCCCTGCACATACAATTAAGGAAATTAGTTTCCTTTGGGGACCCAAGCCATTACTGACTTGGATCTGCCTCGTGCATCAATGTAATCATATTTCTTCATTGTGATTGATGCATCATTGGGTTTGATAGGTTTCCATACCTAATATGCTGAGCCCTTAACAGCATTTCCCCCATTTGCCCTAGCAGTGTTTCTTGGCCTAGCAGTACTAACTGCTGGTCTAGCCGTACAAACTGCTTGCCTAGCAGTTTTAACTGTTTTACTCTAAATTTTGTTATGAGACACTGCTTTCTTATAAAGAGGCATGTTGACAGTTTGTTGTGCTATTTTAGAAAAACTTAAAGTTGATTTAGCACTTGAAACTGTTTGTTTGGGGTAAACTGTCTGAATTGGTCTAGCAGTACTAAAAGGTTTGATGCCAGACTTCATCAAAACTGATCTGGGAGTCATATTACTGTTAACTTTAGGGTAAGTATTTCTTGAAAAACAGTTTATGTTCACCCTAGCATTAGCATTCCCATTCACCCTTGTATTCTCATTAACCATCCTTTTCCCTTGATAGTTGTTGCAAAAAGCCTGCAAGTGATCAAAGCTACCACAAGTATAGTAAGCCTTATTGTACATAACAAACTCATTGCCTAGTTGTCGGGACTTAAGATTGTTCCAATTTCTCTGGTTTCTCCTAGGGCATTGAAACCTACTTGTTGACCTATACAACTCAGCATATTTAACTATTGGCCTAGCTTGTTTTACTTGATTTCTAGGTGTAACAGTTTCTACCTTAACTACCTTGGGAACAGCAGTTTCTTTTTACTTTTCAACCTCAGGTTTAGACTCAACCTGATCCTCATTATCAAATTCCCAATCTTCAAAAATTGGTGCATCTGAGTTCATCTTATCATCTGACACCTTTTCCTCAATAAGTGAGGTGTCAATGGCACTCTCAAAAGATTCATTAACTACTTCAGGTTTACTAACACTTTCCTTAGCCTTAGATCCATATTCAAATTTTGGCTCTTGAAATTCATCTAAACTAGTGTGTTCCAAGTCAATACCTGGGGGTAAAGGTACTCCTCTATGTGGAGGTGGACATGTTTTGTAACCTAAACCTGACTTAGCTTTATTAACAAGTTGACACTCAATGATCTTATTAACTCTTTTGGATGCATATTCTAGAGTGTCTACACTTAACTCTATGTTATCTTTTGCTTTCTTAATCTTTTCCAACTCATCTCTAAGCACACTTATCTCAGCATCTTTATGAACCATATCTCTTTTAAGCACATCAATATCTTTAGAAAAGAGAGACTCATTTTTCTTATAAAACAAAATTTGTTTTTCTAATACAGCTAAACCTCTTTTATGATTTGCTAAATTATAATTAGTTTGGTTTAGCCCTATTCTTTGCTCATCATAATGCTTTAAATGTGTTTCATAATCTTTTAAAACAAAACAATATTTTGAACAAATTTTAACTGAATGTACCTCAGAGTCAGAAAATGTCATCAGTGCCATCTCTTTTGGTGCTTCTTCCTCATCAGCCATGAAGCTCCTAATCATATCCAAGACCATCTATAGCAACCATTGCCTTTGAAGAAGGCTCTTCCACTTCCACAACTGTAACACCCAAAAAATTATCGCAGCGAAAGATAGTTCACTGGGTATTACTTCCTAGCACAAAGTACAAGTCATGGAAAACGACCCTTCAAAAGAGACGTTTTAAAAATATTTCACATTTGATACATTAAAGCCTTAGAGTTTGTAAAAGGTCCCAACAGTTTTCATAAAACACAATGTTTTTAAAAGATTGCAAATGTTTTAAACATAACATAAATCTTTAAAATATAGTCTCTTCAAATGTGACAATATGCCGAGTCTTCAAAATATATCCGTGTGACTCCATCCAAGACCTTCATGCCTTAAAACCTAAGATAAAACATGCTAAAAAGGTCAACTCAAAGGTTGAGTGAATCCATAGAGTTTAGTAATAAACAGTAGATCAAAATATCATTTATAAAAGCGACTAAGCAACAAATGCATAGTCTAGTAAGGTTATTATTGCACTAAGCTCGTGACCCCGAACATTAACGTTATGGTGGGATATTCTAACAGAATATAAATTTGCCCTTCGACATAGGTAATAGCCATACCTAATCAACAAATACGAATACAATACATGTGATAGCCAAACTGGCAAATTTCGGCATGAGGGTTGTCGTACCCAATAGATCTATTTACTATATTCGCTTTCACTCGCAAGTGATTAACAGTTCACGATAAGGAAGGGACTTTCGGCTATGGGAAACTTAGGCAATGATAATAACCGGATAGCATACCATTTCAATTCAAATACAGTTTTCAAGCAGTTGTGATCATAGTAAAAGTAAGTAGAATGTATCTCCCCCACGGAGTTTGTAAAACAATTGAAGTAAAAATTGGGGCTATGAACTCACCAACGATGATGTAGCAACGGAAATCGGAGAAGTGTGCACGTCGAGAAAAGCCGCAAAAGTCACAAATGACCTATATAAAATATAACACGACTTAGGATCGGGGATTAAGGTATAACACTTATACTTATGATTTAACTCAGTACTTGCACTTATAACACCATAAGGTAATTTAGTTGAAAGTTATATAGTAATTCACGGGTCAAAAAGATGTTTGAAATAACTCATATGGCTTAGTTCAAAAAGCTGATGGAAAATTTATGAAATTACCTCACTAATCGGGTCGCCATTTCTAAACCGTGAAGGCTAAAATATGAACTTTATATGCTTAGAAAGGTACGAATCTATACCATATGAAAATCAAGGCCTTACATTACTGAGAACTTCAAAACATGTGTGAAATTACCAATTTACCCCTGTGTCTCTAAATAGTTATACTCAGCATCCAAATGAGTTTAGTAAAAAGGGTGTATCTTTTTATATACAGGTCTAATGTACACATGGCCTATGGGAAAAGTTTTCTACAGGTCTTAGCTCCAACTTTCATGTTTTCACAAACCTAGTATTCTATGTAACATTTTAGAGTAAATAGCCTATCTCTGACATGCAATCCTGGATCAGTTTTAGTGTGGATTTTCTCCAAAAATCATCGGGATGAATTAAGAGGTAAGGTTTTCGGGGAAATGATCCTAAGACCTGAGGCTAACTCCCAATATTTTTATTTTAGCTTAAAACCTTATGAGGACAAAATGGTGAAGTCGTTTTTTTGGATGAAATCTGGGACAGATTTGGGCCAATGACAATGATCTACTTTAAGCCTAATAAATGGGTTTTTGAACCAATGCATGCCTATATTCCATCATCACTACCATTTAATTAGTTAAAGACTCAAAAAGTCCAGGAGTTTCAAGATTATTTTGAAGATCATATTCAGTTTTTATAAGCAAATCTTAAAGAAAATCAATAATAATTAATTAAAACCCCTTTAAATCAAAACAACTCTTGCATCAAACCTAACCACTTATCTAAATCTTATATTCTTATGAAAACTTGAATCAAGATCTTCCAAACATACATGCAAGAGTTGTTTAGCTTAGATCTAGAAAAATCTATAAAAACATAAGAATTAGATGAAAATGAGTTAGGGAAACTTACTAGGATTGATGACTAGTTAAAAGGAATTATGATCTTCAACTTATGATTAATAAAAATGGTAAAAACTTGATGAATTTGGTGTTGTGAACTGATTTGGGTCGTTCATAAGGAGGAGAGGAGCAAAAAAAGTTGGATGGTTAGCTAGATTTGCATGTAAGAAAGAGAGTGAATGATGAATTTTTATTGAAAATGAAAAATGAGGTGTGTTAGAGTATTAAAAGGGAGGGGCCGGTTTTTGGGGGCTCCAAGGAGTGTTTTCATTTATTATTTTACCAAAATACATTATATACATGTTTTGCACAAGTATCATAAGTCACGGAGTGAGTTTGAAGGCCAACGGGGCTAAACTGGTAACGTTTTATGCATAGTTTGTGAAAATATATGTCATGAAGATACTATTTTCATAAGAATGTCAAATTTAACTTAAAATGACCTAATTTGATATTTCATAAATTTCCCAAGCCTTCCGGAGTGTTATAACGTTGTTAAAGCTTAAACCGCGAGCCGAAAACGCGTAAAACGTAAAATGTACACACTTCGCGTAAAAATGGAAAATTAAATTGTTCCATATAAAAATAAGTACGTGGGGGAAGATAAATCATATTTATGGGTAGACTGGGCATAGCCTGAGTCAATTTACGAATTTAAGTGTACGTGTCACGACGTACACGGGCAACTTTCCCGGCAAAAGCCAATTTACTTAAAATAGCATAATAAGCAAATAAAATTAGTAAAAATAATGACTTGAAATTTCACGGTTGTTACATTATCCATCCGTCAAAAAGGAATCACGTCCTCGTTATTTAGTTTATCTTATCGGCTGACGGTGTGTCGGAAAAAGAAATGAGGGTACTTGTAGCGAATGATTTCTAGGATAATTGGCGACGTAGTTTGATTAGTCGTGTAATCTTAAGAAGATTCACAAATTGTTTTAAGGATAAAATTGAAAAGTCATTTTTAATAAAACTTACCGCTGACTGCTCCCAACATAACATGATCCCTCCTGAATTAGACATAGGTAATTAGGCTATGTATAATTGAGGAACGATAATGTAATATTTGGTTTAGTCAAGTAGTTTTATGATCTTAACTGGTTCCTTATCAAAGTAAAGCTTGTCGTCAAGCTGAATCTCTTCTATTGGAATGATGCGGGTTTCATCCGAATGATACTTCTTCTAGTTCGAATCGTTAAATGTGTTGTGCACGCTAGTGGGCTCTTGCGGGTGGTTCGATTCGATAAGCTACCGGTCCAGCTTCTGCCAAATTCTTGTAGGGTTCAACACACATCGAGTTCAGTTTTCATCGTTTTTCGAAACATAGCACGTGTTTTCGTGGCGAAACTTTTTTGTAACTCTCCTGACGATCTTGTACTGCTTGCAGCCTGTTGTCCTGGAGTTTTGTTCCTATGCCCTGGTGCGTACTAACGATTAATGCGAATGGGATTACTATAGGAGCGTAGTATCAGTCGAACGAAGTAGATGCCAATGCCTTGGGGTAAAAGATAGTTACAAGGAGTAATTAATAATACAGATGAAAGATCTTGATGAATCACAAAAATAGTATTAGAATTCTGTCAAGTGTAATGTTTTAGGAGAAAAGAATGCTTAAAAAGGATAGATTAGATATCTGTATGAACAAAGGAGCAAGTCATTATCCAATAATGTAACCAGAGGGTCAATGAATAGCATTAGTGGATCAAAATTTTGATGTCAAAAATATTGGTACTAGCATGAGTAAAAGGGTTTAAAAGAAAGATTAGGTATTTTTACGAACAAAGAAGCAAATTGTTATCAATCAATGCAAATGAAAGGATCAATGAATCAGAACAATAATAAATGTATTGAAATGTCCATATCATTCATACTAGTATGAGCATAGAGTGCTCGGAAGAAAATTTGAAATTTATACGAACGAAGAAGCAATTGAAAGGGTGTGTAAAAGAGAGATCAATGACTCAAATTAATGCAAACAGAAGGAACATAAATTACAATAATAGTAAAGCGAAGAGATATAGAATATTAACACAAATAATCAATTAACCGGATCTAAACACACGAGTTGTGTTGGGGATACTTTGAGTATATACTTGATAGCACGCAGAATTTACTACCAAGTACTTAGAAGAATATGTGTTTGGTGATTGTGTGATCGTATGAATGTAACAATAAGAATAACAAGACAATTGTTTAACCAAACACTTTTATTCAATATATTGAACGATTACAATGAATAAACGTGAAGCTCTTAGTAATGCCTGTACGTATGGGATGTATGGATCTCTTAAAACCCTAACTGAGGATCTCTTTTTATAGCACAAAGAGTCCTTTACAAGTAAACTATATTCGTATCAATCTATACAAATAAGATATACATCATATCCATTCCATATTTATCTTCACACGGTTTCACCTTAATCTTGTAAGCAGTACGAACTTTTCTTCATCAGCAGTACTAACTGTTCTTGTATTCAGCAATTGTTCAACCGTACTAACTTATAAAGAACCGTACTAACTGCTTAATTTAATTCCCAACAATCCTCCCCTAAACTTATGATTTCTGAGTAAATCAGTAAGTTTCTTGAATTAAATTTCAATGTTTATATGATGGGGTGGATTCTTTCAAACACTTTTCTTCAATCTTGAAACACTTGGGAATTTTCTTCACATATCGTACCCTTTTGGTCAACTCCTCAAAAATTACCATAATTAAATTTATTCCTGTAAGGAATTAATTTCAAATACCAACCCAAAGAATTTAATTCCTAATACCAACCCTGCATTTAATTGCTTTAAAACTCCATTGGTTCTATAAAAAGCCTTAAATTCTCAATACTAACCCATCATTCTTCAAATCACAACTATCAAACCCAATGAGTTCATCCAATCCAAACATTGTTGAGATTTCATCCGATTCATCTTCAGATTCAGAAAGTGATGGATGGAGATCTTACTTTCCACCGAACTACACTAATCTGACTATCAGAAACCCATCTCCAAAAGCCCAAGAAGTATCTTCTGATGATGACCTTTCAACTTCCTCTGATGATGATGATCAACAAGCACTTCCACTATCAGTTGTATTGACAAGAGAGATAGAGAAAGCTGTGGCAGGAATGAGTAAGATACAAGTACCCAAAAGACATCAACCACTTCCAAGACCTGACAAACAAGTGTTGGGGCTTCCTAGTTGGAAAGTGTGGAACTCAATCGATGGCAAAGGAGTTCACAAATCCATGCCAGACTTCAAGGACAAAGGAAAGAGGAAGCTTGAGTAGTGGTTGTGTGTTAGGTTTGTTTAGGTTTGTGTGTTAGTAGTTGGTTGGTTTGTTTGGTTTGTATTGATTGTAAGCTTGATCGTTGATTATGTTGGTTTTGTGTCCAGGATTGTAACAAAACTTCTACTTATGAATGCACCTCTTTAATTAATAAATTTTATGCACCTCTTTATAATTCATCTCTGACTCTTAATTCCTCCCCTGAATTACATAATCATCTTTAACAGCAACTGAACAAACTTTTAATTCCTCCCCTGTTTGGAAGAATCTTCACCATCAGATGAACTAGAACATATGACATCCAAGCTCAGCATCCAATATGATAATTTGTACAAGTTACCATCAATTCAGTTGTTTAGTTTCAAACTGCTCTCAACACTTCCAGACGTGTGACCTTCTGAGAGAGGTGTATCATAGAGCATAAACTTAGTAGAAATCAAGTTTGAACAATCAGTACGAACTGGTGAAGCCAGCAGTACAAACTGTTAACAAAAATTTTCAGAGATAAAATCAAATTGTAATTTTTAATGTGGATTTGAAAACATTTTTGTCCACTTATAGTTTTTAGCAAACTATCAGCCATGAATGGATTTGACATGTCTTTACCAATAGCCGTTTGCTATGGACTAGCCAACTCTTCACACTTAGATATGGTGAGTTGATAACCATCCAGTTTTTGGTAAACTGTCAACCATAAACGGATTTGAGTAGTCTTTACCAGAAACCGTTTGATCTGGACTAGTTGATTCTTATGTCGGTTAGACATGGTGAATCAATTACCATTTGTTGTGTGACAAGTATTCACACTGACAATCGAAACCACCATACTTTCCAAAGCACAATCCAAAGCAAAAAGCTTTTCTTAACCTGAAATGTTAGTCCAAAACCAAAGAAAACACAATACACAATAGTTTCTTTTAACAGCTATTATTATTGACTAACAAGTTCATAAACAGTACTAAAAATTTCCAAGCAGTACTAACTATACAAATAGCACAACTAGCAGTACAAAAACCAAAAACACTTAGACATTAATCTTATGAAGGATTAAGCATTCCAATACCTGTTACCAAGTACTGAAATCTTCCTACATCAAAACCTTTTGTTAAGAGATCAGCAAAGTTGTCATCAGTGTGTATTTTAACAACTTGTATTAACTTCTTTTCAGCACAGTCTCTTATAAAATGATGTCTAATTTCAATATGTTTAGTTTTTGAATGTTGAACTGGATTCTTAATAATACACATTGTACTGCTATTGTCTATAAGTATAATTGTGTTTAAGAAATTGTACCCATAATCAAGCATCTAGTTTTGAATCCAAAGAACTTGAGCACAACAACTTGCTGCTGCCACATATTCTACTTCAGTAGTAGATGTGGCCACCATAGTCTGCTTCTTACACTGCCAAGAAATTAATCTACAACCCAAGAACTGACAACCACCTGTTGTAGACTTTCTATCCATGCTTGCACCAGCATAATCTGAATCTGAGAATGCTACTAGATCAAATGCAGACTCTTTAGGATACCATAGTCCAAGGTTTGGTTGACCTTTTAGGTATCTGAAAATCCTCTTGACTGCTGTCAGATGAGACAACTTAGGATGAACTTGGAATCTTGCACAGGCACAAACTGCAAACATAATGTCAGGTCTAGATGATGTAAGGTACATCAGAGACCCAATCATAGATCTATACATGTGCACATCCACATCTTCACTACTTTGATCCTTTAATAGCAAATGTGTCTCCTTATCAACTGGTGTGCTAACAACCTTGGCATCTGCGAATTGGAATTTCCTCAATATTTCAACAACATATTTATCCTGAGAGATAAATATACCATCTGGCTTTTGCTGTACTTGAAGACCTAGAAAGAAGGTAAGCTCTCCCATAGAACTCATCTGAAACTGGTCTTTCATCAGCTTTTCAAACTCCTTACACATCTATTTCTTTGTAGAACCAAAAATGATGTCATCTACATAGACTTGTACCAGTAGAATATCACCCTTGTTCTTTTTAATAAAGAGAGTTTGATCAATTTTCCCTCTATGAAACCAGTTCTTCAGAAGATATTTAGCAAGAGTTTCATACCAAGCTCTTGGAGCCTGATGCAATCCATATAGAGCTTTCACCACCTTATAAACCTTGTCAGGATGGTCTGGGTCTATAAAACCTGGAGGTTGTGAAACATAGACCTCCTCATCAATAGTACCATAAAGAAAGGCACTTTTCACATCCATTTGATAGACCATAAACCCCATAAATGAAGCATAAGAAAGAAATAATCTTATTGCTTCAATCCTGGCAACTGGAGCAAAAACCTCCTCATAATCTATACCCTCTTCCTGAGTATAGCCTTGAGCAACCAATCTTGCTTTGTTCTTTATCACAATGCCCCTCTCATCCTTCTTGTTCCTGAATACCCACTTTGTACCAATCACTCTCATTCCCTTTGGTAGATCAACCAGAACCCATACATTCTGAATTTTGAATTGAAGCAGTTCTTCTTGCATAGCTTCAACCCAACTTGATTCTTCTAAAGCTTTTAACACATTCTTGGGTTCAATCTGAGATAGAAAACATACAAACATACACTCATGCTCATCATCATGATGTTTCTCCTCATATACCACACTGAGAAATCCATGATGATCTGGGTCTTGTATTTGCCTTCTGGTCTTGACTCCAGATTGTACATCTCCTATGATATTGGTAAGTGGATGATTCCTATGTACAATAGTATGGGGAGTAGAAGGAGCTGCATAGCTGGTAGGCATGTTTTGCAGACCATCTCCAAAGAAATCAAACTCATCAACTTGAGAAGCAGTATCAACTGGTGAATCAATATGAGGTTGACTTGGTCCAGCAGCATCACTATTTTGCTCAGCAGTAGGAACTTGTGGCTGAGCAGTACTAACTCCATTTGTACTGCTCGTTGGGTTTTCAGTTTCTTTACCATTCTGACCACTGGTTTCAGCAACATCTTGTTCTTTCTCTACACCACTTGATGATGGTATATCATCTTTCTTTGTAGAAGACTCATTTTCTGGGCTTTCCTCCATGATTGGCATGAAAATGCAATCTTCATCTTCCTCCTTTGAACCTGCATCATGGTTAGTATTTGTACCTGTAACAGGCACATAATTCATGGAATCTGAAAGACTGTCAATATCAAAGATCCAATCTGGACCTACACCTGCAACATTTGGTTTATTTTCCAAAAATTCTATGTGCAGATTCTCTTCTACATGCTTGGTGCTTTTATTGTACACCCTAAAAGCCTTACTGTGCAGAGAATAACCAACAAAGAAACCTTCCTCAGATTTCCCATCAAACTTTTCTAGTTGGTCTTTAGTAATATGGATAGTAACATGACAACCAAAAGGTCTCATGAAGCTTAAAGCGGGGGTTCTACCTCTAAATAGCTCATAAGCAGTCTTATTGTGAGGTTGCAAAACTAAAACCCTATTCAATACATAACAATCAGTGCTAACTGCTTCAGCCAAAAATGAAACTAGTAGCTTAGAGTCAGCTAACATTGTCCTAACAGCCTCTATAAGAGTCCTATTCTTTCTCTCAGCTACACCATTTTGCTGTGGGGTTCTAGCTACACTAAACTCCTTCTTAATACCTTTTTCTCGGCAAAAATCATCCATCACCCTATTCTTAAATTCAGTCCCATTGTCGCATCTGATTATTTTAACTTTCTTTTCAACTAGGTTTTCTACTTCAACAATGAAGGTCTTAAGGATTTCACTAGTCTCATCCTTAGTTTTCATAAAGAATAACCAAGAAAACCTACTGTAATCATCAGTGACAACAAGGCAGTACCTTTTAAAATTCAAGCTATTCACAGAAGTAGGACCAAATAAGTCCAAATGCAACATATATAAAGCTTGAGAAATAGAGTTCTGGGTCTTTGGCTTACATGAGGCTCTGTGTTGCTTACCTTTAAGGCAAGAAACACAGGTTTGGTCATTGAGAAAAGTTTTATTTGGTAAACCTCTTACCAACCCATTTTTAGCAATTTTGTTAATGGTTTTAAAATTAACATGACCAAGCCTTCTGTGCCACAACATTGATTCTTCCAATGTGGCTTTTGCAACAAGACAAGTAAGTCCAACCTTAGGAACTAGTTTATTCATTTCAACACTGTATGTATTATCCTTTCTAGGGATTTTAAGCAATACTTGACTTTCATCAGGTAGCTTGAAATCAGGAGAAAGAATAAGACAATCAGTATCAGTAAATAAAACTTTGTTCTGTTTATCAAAAATTTGTGATACACTGAAAAGATTGTACTTAAGTTCTTGTACATAATACAGATTTTCAAAATCAAGATTACTAGTTTTAATTACCCCTTTACTAGTAATCCTTCCTCCAATACCACCACCAAAGACAACTGGTCCTCCATCCAGAGCAATAAAGTCTGAAAGATATGACATGTTGCCAGTCATGTGCCTTGAACATCCACTGTCTGAATATCCTCTATCTTCTTTACCATTTGAAGGATGTTCCTGCACACAAAATAAAGGTGTTAGTTTCTTTTGGGGATCCAAACCATCACTGGTTTGGATCTGCCTTGTGCATCAAGATGAGAAAATTTGTTGGAGGTCATTGATGTACCATTGGGTTTGGTAGATTGTCTAACCCAATGTGTTGAGGCCTTGACAGCATTGTCCCTTTTTTCGCTTAACATTTAAGTGCCTAGCAGTAGGAATTGCTGGTCTAGCAGTTGGAACTGCTGACCTAGCAGTTGGAACTGCTGATTTAAATTTAGGCACCCACTTCTGATTAGTCATTGTTGTTTTCTTATAAAAATGCCTTTTAACTGTTTGTGCATGATTTGAAAATTGTTTTGCACTTGAAACAGTTTGCTTGTTATTAAAACACATATTTTGACTAGGAGTTGAAACTGTTTTGATGCCAGTCCTTAACATAACAGCTTTGGGTGACATTTTATTAGGGCTTGTCAATCTAGTTGGACTATTTTGAGTTACCCTAGCATTGTTATTCCTATTCACCCTTGTATTCCCAGAAACCTTCTTTTTTCATGGGTTAGAATCACAATAAGCAGCCATATGATCAAAACTTCCACAAACAAAGCACACTTTTCTAATCATAGCAAACTTATCATTCAATTGCTTAGATTTTGAGTGATTCCAGTTCCTATGACTACCCTCAAAAACTGGTGATCTGTTCTTAGTCCTATACATCTCAGCATATCGAACACTTTTCCTAATTGGTTTTATGTTTTCAGTCTTGACCACTTTAGGAGCATGTTTAACTTCTACCTTAACAACATTAGGTTTGTCCTTAACCTCTGCATCCTCATCATCAAATGTCCAATCCTCAATAGTTGGTGCATCTGAGTTCCTATCAGAGGACATCTTTTCTTCAGAAAGAGATTTATCACTAGCACTCACAAAAGAATCTTCTGCCTTAACAAATTTAACAGGATTCTCACTAATCTTAACACCATATCCAGGAAAATCCATATCCTTAAACTCTTCTAAACCTGTATGAGCTAAATCAATTCCTGGTGGAACAAACATTCCTCTAAGAGGGGGTGCAACTGACTTATAACCTAAACCAGACTTAGCTTTGTTAAGTATTTGACTCTCTACTATCTTCTTAACTCCGTTTGAAGTATGTTCAAGAGTATCTACACTTAACTGGATGTTTTCTTTTTTCCTTTTTAAGCTTCTCTAGTTCATTGATGAACTCAAATAAGTACATTTTATTACCATCATTTATCCTATTTATTTGACTTGTTTTATTATATTATATGTGAGAATTGATACGTTAATGTTTACTTTTGTAATTCTCAGGTAAAAACAAGTACTATGTGAAACTTGGCGATTTTGGACTAATTATGGAGCAAAACAAGCAAGATGTTAAGAGTCTATTGTAATGTACAAGATCAAGACCATTCTGCTCCAGATACGCCGCATCCTACTTCTTACATACGGCGCATCACTATCAAGATTTCACAAGTTATAATCCAAGACGGCAAAGGACATGCGCCGCATACAAGAATGGAGTTACGCCGCATCTTCTGGCGGTGTACGAATATTCCTAAATATATTAATCTTGGACCCCACGCGAAGTTAAGTCAATGCGCCGCATCTACTTATCCTATGCGCCGCATCTAACCCTCAGACAGAAACTATAAATACCCCAAATTCAGACGAATTTCGGGGTTCGATTCTACACAACAAGACCGAAGACAGAAGAAACCCTAGGCCGAATTCAGACGAAGTAGCAGCACAAGACACACCCTAAACGAAGATACAAGAGCTGTAAGAAGGTCCTGCATGTATTCAATTCGTTAAGTAGTTTTGTTTTATTGTATTAGTACACTTTAATTCATCAGGATTGATGGGCCGATTCCATGTGACTACGGAAAACCATGGGCACCCCTTAAAATTGCTTTCCCATTAATTAAAGTTTATATGTTGATGTCTTTGGTGACTTTTATTAGTGCATTGATAACCTCTGTGTCTAGCTGAGCATTGATCGGGTCGCCATGCCTCTGTCCTCGCCTATTTATTCTATCGCCTATGCATTCTATCGTCTGTAGAAAAGTAGGAAGAAAGGTAAGTAGGATAGACATAAGTAATCATTAAGGGTTTACTCGCCGATAAGATTAGAGCCAATGAGAAAGGGTTAATTACATACACTTCATATAAAACTAGCAATAAAACAAGTGACAAGCTACTTAATTATCAGGACAGGTCTTCTTATTGTCTCAAGTATCTATCTGTGTACGTGTGTGCTAATCGCTGATTCGTGCTTATTAGTTTAGTTTATTATTTAATCATAACCAAACCGTGCCAGTCTCTCAGGCTGAAACCCCCTTGCGTTAGATTAGGTTGTATAGCTAACTTAAGATATTAAAATACTGATTAGAATAACTAGATAATACGTTCCACTCTTAGTGATCGACACTCTACTTACCATTATATTCATACTGACCGGGTACACTGCTCGTTAAAGTGTGTGTTATTGATAAGTTGGCTAAATATAAATTTAAAACTTGAATACTGCTAAAACCACAACGACACATCACGCGCGCACCAAGTCTTTGGAGCCGCTGCCGTGGTTATAAAAATTAGAGCAATACACACGCACATCATTCATATACAAGTCCACTCATTTTATCATCTTTTATTTGCAAATCCCTCTTTAAAACACCTATCTCATCAGAGAAGTTTGACTCATTCTGTCTATAAAACACAATTTGTTCTTCCAAAACAGCTAGTCCTCTTTTATGATTTGCCAGACTAAAATTTACATGATTAAATTCTACTCTAAGATCATCATACTGTTTCTTAAGACACTCATAATCTTTTAAAGCAGAACAAGTATTTGAACATTTTTGAACAATATGTACCTCAGAGTCTGAGAAAGCCATCAAACCCAAGTTAGTTGGTTCCTCTTCTTCCTCCAAGAAGCTCCAATCAAATCCAGCTCCATCCACAACTACCATAGCCTTGGAAGAAGGCTCTTCAACATTAACTGTTCTCCTTGTTCCTTGCTGATGCTCAAACCCTTGACCCTGGTTGCTTTGTTGTCTTGGACCTCTACATTCCCTGGCAAAGTGCCCCATCTTGTGACAATTATAGCACTCCACCTTAGACTTATCATACCCAGCAACATCTCTTCCATTGAAGGTAATCTTATTCCCAGTCCTTTGGTAATACTTCTTAGCCCTGATGCTTATCAAAGCCAACTACCACTTTAAATCCATAGCTTCCAAATCATCTTCAGCAATTTGAAGAAGATCTTCATTAAAGATCTTAGACCCACCAGACTGTTCTGACACAAATGCATATATGGTCTCTTCAGTCAAGCCAGCAGTACTAGTTTTTACACTAGCAGTGCTAACTGTTGGTTTAGCAGTACCAACTGCTTCTTCATCTTCATGATTCGAACTGTTTGAAGAAGATAAGAAAGCCATATTTCCTGAACTAGAACTGGTGCTGCCACTCTTCTTCACCTTCTGCTCAACAATCTTAAGATTGTTGTAAAGCTCATTCATTGTCATTTTCTCCAGCTCTGGTTTATTGCTCCAAACCACAACATAAGTGTTCCATTCAGCAGGTAAACTATTTAGAAACTTCATGTTGAGGCCTTCCTGTGGAATCACAATCTTCAACATAGTAAGTTGACTGATGATCTTTTGAAGCCTATTAAAGATATGGTCCAAAGTTTCATTGCTTGATGCAGTGAAGTTCTTATAACTTTGCTTAAATAGGGTTTTTCTGTGCCTTCTTGGTAGTTTCATTGCCACCAAATCTTTCCACCACTGCTTCAAAAAGAGTTTTAGCAGTCTCGTAATGGTTAAAATTCAGCACTTGATCATTAGGAATTGCCATTAGTAACAAATTCCTAGCCTTCTGATCATTCTTCTTTTTAATTCTCTCCTCGTTTGTAACTGGCTCAGTGTTAAGCTTTGTGATCTTGGAACCATCAGCACGTGTTTCTTCAACAGGAATTGGTTTGAATGAATCACCATTGATAATGATATCCCATAATGCATAGTCTTGCACCATGAAATATTGCTCAATTCTGAGCCGCCATAAATCGTATTCATTCTGTTTCAGCATGGGGAGTTTAGCAAGGATTGAGGTTTGAGGTGTCTCCATGTCCATCTTCTTGGTTGCTAGTGAGTAAATACTTCTGGATCTTCTAAACTCAAAGTATCAGAAACCTGTCTCTGATACCACTTGACCGGATCTAAACACACGAGTTGTGTTGGGGATACTTTGAGTATATACTTGATAGCACGCGGAATTTACTACCAAGTACTTAGAAGAATATGTGTTTGGTGATTGTGTGATCGTATGAATGTAACAATAAGAATAACAAGACAATTGTTTAACCAAACACTTTGCTTCAATATATTGAACGATTACAATGAATAAACGTGAAGCTCTTAGTAATGCTTGTACGTATGGGATGTATGGATCTCTTAAAACCCTAACTGAGGATCTCTTTTTATAGCACAAAGAGTCCTTTACAAGTAAACTATATTCGTATCAATCTATACAAATAAGATATACATCATATCCATTCCATATTTATCTTCACACGGTTTCACCTTAATCTTGTAAGCAGTACGAACTTTTCTTCATCAGCAGTACTAACTGTTCTTGTATTCAGCAACTGTTCAACCCTATTAACTTATAAAGAACCGTACTAACTGCTTAATTTAATTCCCAACATCAATTAATCGAGACAACCAACAAATCAAACCAATAGTCAAAAGAGACCAATACTGAAAGGCATAATTCCAAATGAGGTTCAATAATAAACGAGACAGACAATATTCTTTGCGAGTGTCAAATGAGAATAAATAAGGAAAATCGAAAACTGAGAAGGATAATAGACGCAAGATTGTTAAAAGAGGTTAAGTGAAATAGACAAGAATTGGGAAAGCAATAAGTGTAACAATAATTTAAATGAGAAGAAATTAGATAGACAATAACTGTGAAGGCAAATAATAAAGGAGAAAGACAATAAATGTCATGGAAAAGAACAAGCGGTAAATGATGAAATCCATAAATACCACAAATGTTATATGAGAATAACTGAGAAGATCAATAAATTAGAAAGACAATGTGCATCTCGAATGCAAAATGAGAAGAGGAAATGAGAACGAACAACAAATGAGAAATACAACAAGCAGCACGAATGCTAGCTGAGAGTAACAATTAATAAGAAACGCAATAAGTGACAAAGACAATAAGCATTGCGAATGCTAACTGAGAATGAATGGGGACCAACAATAAATGAGGAAAGCGTTACTTTGAAAACATGAGTGTTAAATAAGAACAACATAAAATGAGAAAGGCATTGAGTATTACGAAAGTTGATTGAGGATAAATGAGAACAAATAATAATTGGTAAAGTCAGTAAATATCACGAATGTTGATCAGGTAAGATCCGCACTTGGCTCCTCCAGCTTTTCTCTTCTCCAACGAGACTCTAGGTTGGCCAGCTGACGTGTAATATCTCTTATGATGTGGCATGTGTGTTACCAACGATGGGATGCTATGGTGGATGGGCTCTCTGGTGATAGACTCTGGTCGAGTGGGAGGAGTAGGTGCAGTAATGGTTCTCCTTCTCGTCTTCCGAGGGGTTTTTCTTCGAGTGAGTAATCTTCTGGTTTGAGTTCACACTCTATAGCCTTGTCCTCGAATGGCTTTGTCTCACTATCAGACATTTGTATATAAGTTGGTGACGTGGGTGTCAGAATGGTGGTCGAAAAGTTTCCAAATTGTGTCCTCGAAATCGAAAGATAGTATTAAGTTAAGGTAAACATTGTTGTCAAGCTTCGGTGTTACATTCCTAGCGGCGTGATTCTTCAAAACACAAGGAGTGAAAAAGAATGAGACGTTAAAAGTCGTGTTCCAAAAGTAGGGTGTTCCAAGGCGGCACGTTAAAGTCGTGCTCTAATCATCCAGCGTGTCTTTAGGCGATGGTTTACGAGGCGATGTAGGTGTTCTAAAAGTATGAGACCAATGTTTCAACTCGTCTTCGAAGGCGTATAGTAAGACAATCAAGTGGAAATCGATAGACTGTAACGGGTTTTGTGCAAGACGATGTTATCAAAGGTCATGAAAAAGTTTTAGCGAATCACGGTATTACTCACGATGTTTGAGATAATAAGAGAGACCATTAAAATGTAAGTGTAGATACATAATCGGGGGAAAACAGGGTTTGAGCTCAAGCTCAAAAATAAGCGTAAGAGGTCAAAATCAGTCAACCATTTATATAATTAACCTTTATATAAATAATTATTGGTGCTTAATAAATAAGCATAGTGATCGAAAGGTACACCAAGTGTGTATATAAATAGCATGTAAGTCGATAGAATAGCGGTGCTCCAGGAATGAGCATACATGTTCGAGTATTCATATAATTATCCTTTATATAAATAAGAGTGTATATAAGTATACTTTATATCACACCAATAGTGATGACATAAGAGTAACAACATAGGCAGTTTGGTGGTATACGCGCACGGATATCGGATACGGCAATGAGAGACTTTTTAGAGAAAAATAGTTATCGTCCGGGTTTTGAAAACGACCCAGTTCTCTATAACTGTAGCTCTGATACCAATCTGTAACACCCTGAAATTTATCGCAGCGGAAGATAGTTCATTGGGGTATTACTTCCTAGCACAAAGTACAATTCATGGAAAATGAGCCTTCAAAAGAGACGTTTTAAAAATATTTCACATTTGATACATTAAAACCTCAGAGTTTGTAAAAGGTCCCAAAATTTTCATAAAACACAATGTTTTCAAAAGATTGCAAATGTTTTAAACATAACATAAATCTTTAAAATATAGTCTCTTCAAATGTGAAAATATGCTGAGTCTTCAAAATATATCCGTGCAACTCCATCCAAGACCTTCATGCCTTAAAACCTGAGATAAAACATCCTAAAAAGGTCAACACAAAGGTTGAGTGAATCCATAGAGTTTAGTAATAAACAGTTGATCACAATATCATTTATAAAAGCGACTAAGCAACAAATGCAGAGTCTAGTAAGGTTATTATTGCACTAAGCTCGTGACCCCGAACATTAACGTTATGGTGGGATATTCAAACAGAATATAAATTTGCCCTTCGACATAGGTAATAGCCATACCTAATCAACAAATACGAATACAATACATGTGATAGCCAAACTTGCAAATTTCGGCATGAGGGCTGTCGTACCCAATAGATCTATTTACTGTATTCGCGTTCACTCGCAAGTGATTAACGGTTCACGATAAGGAAGGGACTTTCGGCTATGGGAAACTTAGGCAATGATAATAACCGGATAGCATACCATTTCAATTCAAATACAGTTTTCAAGCAGTTGTGATCATAGTAAAAGTAAGTAGAATGTATCTCCCCCACGGAGTTTGTAAAACAATTGAAGTAAAAATTGGGGCTATGAACTCACCAACGATGATGTAGCAACGGAAATCGGAGAAGTGTGCACGTCGTGAAAAGCCTCAAAAGTCACAAATGACCTATATAAAATATAACACGACTTAGGATTGGGGATTAAGGTATAACACTTATACTTATGATTTAACTCAGTACTTGCACTTATAACACCATAAGGTAATTTAGTTGAAAGTTATATAGTAATTCACGGGTCGAAAAGATGTTTGAAATAACTCATATGGCTTAGTTCAAAAAGGTGATGGAAAATTTATGAAATTACCTTACTAATCGGGTCGCCATTTCTAAACCGTGAAGGCTAAAATTATGAACCTTATATGCTTAGAAAGGTACGACTCTGTAACATATAAAAATCAAGGCCTTACATTACTGAGAACGTCAAAACATGGGTGAAATTACCAATTTACCCCTGTGTCTCAAAATAGTTATACTCAGCATCCAAATGAGTTTAGTAAAAAGGGTTGATGCGCGTGTGCGTATGCTCTAATTTATACCCACGGTATGTCGTTGTGGTTTTAGCAGTATTCAAGTTTTAAATTTATATTTAGCCGACTTATCAATAACACACACACTTTAACGAGCAGTGTACCCGGTCAGTATGAATATAATGGTTAGTAGAGTGTCGATCACTAAGAGTGGAACGTATTATCTAGTTATCCTAATCAGTATTTTAATATCTTAAGTTAGCTATACAACCTAATCTAACGCAAGGGGGTTCAGCCTGAAAGACTGGCACGGTTTGGTTGTAATTAAATATAAACTAAACTAATAAGCACGAATCAGCGATTAGCACACACGTACACAGATAAATACTTGAGACAATAAGAAGACCTGTCCTGATAGTTAAGTAGCTTGTCACTTGTTTTATTGCTAGTTTTATATGAAGTGTATAGTTCAATGCAACGCACCGAGATTAATTCCTTTCTCATTGGCTCTAATCTTATCGGCGAGTAAACCCTTAATGATTACTTATGACTATCCTATTTATCTTTCTTCCTACTTTTCTACAGACGATAGAATGCATAGGCGATCTAATAAATAGGCGAGGAAGGGGCATGGCGACCCAAGCAATGCTCAGCTAGACACAGAGGTTATCAATGCACTAATAAAAGTCACCAAAGACATCAACATATAAACTTTAATTAATGGGAAAGCAATTTTAAGGGGAGTTGAAGTGCATGATTAAATCAATGACACAAGCCCATCAATCCTGACCAATTAAAGTGTACTAATACAATAAAATAAAACTACTTAATGAATTGAATACATGCAGGACCTTCTTACAGCTCTTGTATCTTCGTTCAAGGTGTGTCTTGTTCTGCTACTTCGTCTGAATTCGGCTTAGGGTTTCTTCTGTCTCGTACTTAGCTAAATTGTCGAACTGTTCAACCCCGTAATTCGTCTGACCTTGGGGTATTTATAGTTTCTGTCTGAGGGCTAGATGCGGCGCATAGGATAAGTAGATGCGGCGCATTGACTTAACTTCGCGTGGGGTCCAAGATTAATATATTCAGGAATATTCGTACACCGCTAGAAGATGCGGCGTAACTCCATTTCTAGATGCGGCGCATGTCCTTGCTGTCTTGGATCGTAGCTTGTGAAATCTTGATAGTGATGCGCCGTATATAATAAGTAAGATGCGGCGTATCTGGAGCAGAATAATCTTGATCTTGTACATTTCAGTAGACTCTTAACTTCTTGCTTGTTTTGCTCCATAATTAGTCCAAAATCACCAAGTTTCACATAATACTTGTTTTTACCTGAGAATTACAAAAGTAAACATTAACGTATCAATTCTCACAGATAATATAATAAAACAAGTCAAATAAATAGGATAAATGATGGTAATAAAATGTACTTATTTGAGTTCATCAAATATCTCCCCACTTGAACTTTACTTGTCCCCAAGTAAACCTTAGAATTAATCTTATGAAAATGTATCCTAAAAGATGTTAGGATTTATTTTTTTATTTAAGCATGTATTCATTTTTGTCATAATCACACAACCAAACACTTAACGAATTAGAAGTAAAATAAAATATATTGATAAAAGCAAATCTAATCGTTTAACTGTCCAGTCGTGACGAATATTCTATCAAAAGCTTGGCAAGTATACGCATCTCCCCCACTAAAGCTAAGGAATAACATGTCTAAAGCGGTAAATAGGGTTTGTAGGTTAAGGGTTAATCATTCTCCTTTATCTCTATCGATCTCAAATTCCAGAAAAGGCGACAAAATCACAAATACATGATCGAATCCACGAACACGATACTTGCAATTGCTCAAATCCTTAACTCGAATAGGCTAAAGATAGGACCAAGTAATCTTCACCAATAATATTATATCAAAAAGGGCGACAAAATCATAAATACATAGCCGAATCCACGACTACGATACTTAAGATTGCTCAAATCCCTAATCTCAATAAATCAAAGGTTTGGATAAAGAATAATATAGGGTATGGATAATATTTGGGATATAAATTGGTGTAAAATGAAAAATAAACAAAACAGATAAATTAAAATCCTAAGTGTGGTTAATCACTATCCCAACCATCCCATGAATAAGACTCATATCATAGAATAACTCACGCTTTAACACTTGAAACACACTCTTTAGGTAGACACGAATTATACTCAACAAGATCTCAATCAAAGAATAACCTTTAGTTGGCGTTCCCATAACGTTCAACTCCCATTCAATCCATAAATATAATATACAACAACTAGTGGTGATATCGACCACTTAATACAAAACTTTACATAAGTTGGTTAAACAAACATCCAACTTTTCCTTTTTCTTTTTCTTTTCTATTTTTTCGATTTTTTATTTATTTATTTATTTATTCTTTTTTTTTTTTTTTTTTTTTTTTTTTTTTTTTTTTTTTTTTTGACTTGAAACATAAACATAGATGTGTAAAATTTTACCACATCACTATAATGATAACTCTGGATAATTTTTCCATACTTTTCATGACTTCAGAAATAACGGTAATAGTGAAAGTAGTAAACACACGAAAAATAAACTCAAAGATATACAATATTTACTTTCACTCCAATTGCATTGTGCAATTTCCCAACTCAACCAAAGATAATGAATTACGCACGCGAACACAGGTAATGTAAGGAAACACACTTTGCCTAAAGCAATTAACCAACCACGGATTTTAATCTACAGGGTAGGCTAAGGTGTAAGGGTGTAACGAAACATTGTAACAAAGGTGTAAGAAACGAAAGGAATGGCTCTGAGTGTTTTTCTAGGGGTATCTTACTCTAAAAGTGAGAGTAACAAAAGGGTTTATACGGGGGTTAATTAACCAGTGTAGTTAGCTAATATCACATAACATATAAAGGCTATTTGGGTGTAATCCTAGAAATTTACCAATTTAGACAAGTCATTCCAATTATGTAAATAATACTTATTATGGTGGTCTCGAATAGTATACAAGCCAAGTTCTAAAGTTTACAAGTCACCGGCACACTCATAGATTTGTGAATTTTGAAAAGTTCACAATTTTTGAAAATAACGTCATGTGTGCAGCTATGTAATTTAGACTTTAAACAAAAACATGCTAAAAATTTTAATTTTGATATATTAAGCACATTTTAAGCATATTTTGAAAAAGTTTAGGACAAGTAAGTGTTCTAATTCTCCAATCCCCCCACTTAAGTTAAACAACGTCCTCGTTGTTTGTATAAAAGATTAAAAACTGGAAAAAAAAAAGAATTAGAACAGAAAAACTCCCCTGAGATTTGCTCGGTATGATCCTCCATTATTTGTATAAGAGCAAAAATCATCTTTCTTGTGGATGAGAACGTTTAAGCTTCATAATTGATGTATCCACAGGAAATGCAGGAATCTATAATACCATCAAGACTTTAACACACCTAAGTTAAGAAGGTTCAAACTTGCATAATACATTAGTAGTTAGTAAAAATAAAACTTAAAAAATAAAAATGAAAATCATCAGGTCAGTCGATACGCCGTATCTTATGGAAGAAGATGCGCCGTATCGAGCCTGGAATAAGTACGAATCAGAATAGAAGATGCGTCGCATCCTTAACCAGGGATGCGCCGCATTAAAATAAACTGACAAAAAGTTTTAAAGTTAAAAATAAAAATGCAGAAAATAAAGTAAGATATGACCAGTGCAGGAGATGCGTCGCATCTCAGGATTGAGATGCGCCGTATCTTCTGCGGGCCTGACTGACTCGATACAGAACAGAATAGTAAAAATTTTCTGGGTTGTCTCCCGGTAAGCACTTGTCTTTATTCCAGAGTCTTCAAGTTAGACTCACGTTCAACTCTTTATTCCGATCTATTGATCCCCACATGTCCGCGCACGATGTAGTTGCGAATTACTTCGTCACGAACATATTCCAGCCCCAATTCAAGTACACCTTTGTAGAATCCTTTCATCTTTTGGTACGGATACTCGATCCCTTTCTCAGCATCATTTTCATCTACAAAAAGAAATGGTGTATATTTGTAACAAAATTTGTAAGGGGCATGTTCAAACCTTGGGTGAGCACGAGGCATCATGTAAGTGATAACGTTCCTTCCACTTTTAAAGGTGATCTTTCCTTCAAATCTTTTAGCGTTAATTACGACCTCCTTACAGAATGGCTTCCCAACGATCACGTCACCCATCTCAACATCACGATAAGCATCCATGTTTTCCACCACAGTGAAATCTGTAACAATAGTTAAATTCCCAACAAAAATAGGTACATTCATGAACATTCCAACTACGTTTTTCCCTCTATACTCAATTTTGTTTTTCATTATAGAATTATAGAAATCTTTTGACATTACATTAATTGGTAAAATAGGGAAAAAGTTGGCACTAATTTGTTTAAATCCTATCATGCAAGGAAATTGTAAATTATAAGCACAATCTACATGGATCTTTCTACCATAATCACAGAAACTAGGATATCCTTCAAATTCATCAGAATTCTTAGTGTTGATCATATTGACTCTAGGTATATCCATAATTTCTCCTTCTTCAATTTCGGGTTCAGAATCCTCCATAAATTGATCATTGATTCCTAATGGTAGATTAAGATCATTTAATTCAATGTAGTCTCCACTATAGGTCTCAAGTGATTCATTATTTACCAAGGTTTCTCCCATAAAACTAGCTTCTAGATCGATGTCCACATGTTCTCTTAATCCTAGCACATAGACGCCTCTAATTATGCTTTTAACAGGATTTTGGCACTTGTAGACTAGTTTATTATTCCCTACCCTTAATGAGATTTTTCTTTTAAACACATCAATCTTAGCACGGGCGGTAGACAAGAAAGGTCTTCCAAGGATTAAAGGAATCTTAACATCCTCGGGCATATCTAATATAACAAAGTCTACAGGGAAAACAAACTTCTCAATCTTAACTAGTACATTATTAGCAATCCCTTCAGGTTGTTTTACTGTTTTATCAGCCAATTCAATAAGCAACTTAGTTGGTGCTAATTTTCCTAGTCCTAGGGTAGTGAATGTCTTAAGGGGCATTACACTAACACTAGCTCCTAAGTCAGCTAACACATTATTGAAAGATATATCATTAATAAAACAAGGTAAAGTAAAACTTCCTGGGTCCTTTTCTTTATGAGGCAAGGAATGTAAGTCGGTTGCAGAGCTCTCTTCTTTCATTGTAGCCTTGATCTCCTCTTCAATCTTTGTCTTCTCTTTGAGTAACCTCCTTAAACTGATTGAAGAATTAAAGAAAAATTCGGGTCTTGCACCATCATTACCATTCATCAGTCTTCTAGGAAAAGGAATGTTAGGAGTGACTTCTTCAGTGGTGCTTATGGCCTTGACATGATCTCTTGAGTTGGTTTCAGTTGAGCTAGGTAAACTTCCGTATCCCCTTTCTTGAAGAACTTTGCTCATTTGTCCAATTTGTTGTTCCAATGCTTTGATCGAAGCTCCTTGATTTCTTGTAATAGTATCTATTGAAGCTTGGATTTCCTTGATCATAGCAGTGTTCTCATCATGTCTTTTAGTAGCATCGGCCATAATTTGCGTTAAAGTTTCATCTAAAGTCTGCCTCCTTTCTTGATAAGCGGGATTGAAGTTGTTCTTTTGATAGAATCCCGGAGTAGCTTCCCTAAATCTTCCTGAAGGTCGGAATGGTTGTCCAAATTATGTGTAGTATGCTTCTTCAAAAGTCTCACTTTCATTCTTATTTGGGCAATCTTTTGTGTAGTGAGGTCCTTCGCATTTTTCACATCCAACTTGGGCAGCATACACTTTTTCATCACGCTTCTTCATCTCTCTACTAATTTTATCTAATTGAGCTTGAATAGCAGCAAACCCGTCAAAATTAGTGCGGCTCTTAGATCTAGTAGAGGTCCCATCGTGCCATTTTTGAGAATGATCAGCAGCTTCTTGGATAGCTTTCCTAGCATTGGCTGCACTCATTTGAGGCACAGCTCCCTTAGCATCCAAGATTTGTCTAGTAGGCACGTCCAATCCTTGATAAAACAATATTATCTCCTGCATTTCACTTAGATAATGTTGAGGGCACTTCATCAATAGGTCTTTGAATCGTTCCCAAGCTTGATAAAGAGTTTCATCAGGCTCTTGCTTGAAACTGTTGATAGCCTCCATCTTTTTAGCGGTTTTAGCAGGTGGACAATATCTCTTCAGGAATTTGCTCTTCAAATCTTCCCACGTTGTGATTGAACTAGCAGGTTCATTCCTTAGCCACTTGTTAGCAGCTCCTTTTAGCGAAATTGGAAAGATTCTTAGCATGAGTTGATCATCAGTGACTCCTTCTGTAGTAAACAAATCTGCAATCTCGAGGACCTTTTCAACATGCTCATTAGCATCCTCATGTTCCGATCCACTGAAAGCATTTTCTCTTAGCTCCTTGAGAAACTGACCCTTCAACTCAAACTTAGACTTTTCATCAAACTTTGGTCTAGCAACTCCTGAAGTGTAATCAGCACGGGTTTTGTTCATGTATTCCTCCATAGTTGTGTTTTCCGCCATTGTTTCTGTTTCTACTTCCTCTTTCTCTTCAGAAAAATAATCAAGCTCGAATGAACTTGAGATATCAAAGCTTTTTGTGTTGAAAAGCCTTTTAAGCGAATGAAAAGCTCGTTCAGGATCTTCGAAAGGTTGAATCAAGTTCTTCGTAGAACTCCTGGTCATGCACTTCCTGAAACTATCACAAAAGCATCAGTAGGGTATGTTCAAGAAAGTAATATATCAGAAAATCAACAAAGAAAACGGAATACGAAAAATTAAAGTTACTGATATCTGCAGACGATGCGCCGTATCCAAAAAGTTGGATACGCCGTATCTTATAATCGTTAAAATTTAATCAGACTTTATTCAGAAAATAGATATGCCGCTTATAAATTTAGAATGCGCCGTATCAGTTTTAAGTTATCAAAAATCGACGTATATTTTTTTTAAATGCGTCGTATTAACAAAAGTTAATGCGCCGTATTTTCGTTACGTTTCAAAATACAAGATTTTTGATTCAGAAGATGCGCCGTATCGATAAAAATCGATGCGTCGTATCTGTTTAATAATTCGAAAACTGTTTTTAATTAAAATAATAGATACGCCGTATCTGCTAAAGCAGATGCGTCGTATGGCGTTATCGTTTAGAAAATTTTTTTTTATTAAAAACAGATACGCCGTATCGTTTGAATTAGCTCAGTACAACGATAGCAGTAATACAAAAATAAAAACAAAAATAAAAACAAACGAAAATAAACAAAAATTAAAGAAAAATAAAAACACACAAAAACAGAAAATATGCAAAATAATACAATGAATGCAATTTAACCTAATATACAACAGAGTTAGCGGTTAGAATAAAAATTAAAAAGAAAAACCTAATTAAAATACTAATCAAATTAACAGATAATAACAATTCACTCCCCGGCAACGGCGCCAAAAACTTGATGCGCGTGTGCGTATGCTCTAATTTATACCCACGGTATGTCGTTGTGGTTTTAGCAGTATTCAAGTTTTAAATTTATATTTAGCCGACTTATCAATAACACACACACTTTAACGAGCAGTGTACCCGGTCAGTATGAATATAATGGTTAGTAGAGTGTCGATCACTAAGAGTGGAACGTATTATCTAGTTATCCTAATCAGTATTTTAATATCTTAAGTTAGCTATACAACCTAATCTAACGCAAGGGGGTTCAGCCTGAGAGACTGGCACGGTTTGGTTGTGATTAAATATAAACTAAACTAATAAGCACGAATCAGCGATTAGCACACACGTACACAGATAAATACTTGAGACAATAAGAAGACCTGTCCTGATAGTTAAGTAGCTTGTCACTTGTTTTATTGCTAGTTTTATATGAAGTGTATAGTTCGATGCAACGCACCAAGATTAATTCCTTTCTCGTTGGCTCTAATCTTATCGGCGAGTAAACCCTTAATGATTACTTATGACTATCATTTTTATCTTTCTTCCTACTTTTCTACAGACGATAGAATGCATAGGCGATCTAATAAATAGGCGAGGAAGGGGCATGGCGACCCAAGCAATGCTCAGCTAGACATAGAGGTTATCAATGCACTAATAAAAGTCACCAAATACATCAACATATAAACTTTAATTAATGGGAAAGCAATTTTAAGGGGAGTTGAAGTGCATGATTAAATCAATGACACAAGCCCATCAATCCTGACCAATTAAAGTGTACTAATACAATAAAACAAAACTACTTTATGAATTGAATACATGCAGGACCTTCTTACAGCTCTTATATCTTCGTTCAAGGTGTGTCTTGTGCTGCTACTTCGTCTGAATTCGGCTTAGGGTTTCTTCTGTCTCGTACTTAGTTAAATTGTCGAACTGTTCAACCCCGTAATTCGTCTGACCTTAGGGTATTTATAGTTTCTGTCTGAGGGCTAGATGCGGCGCATAGGATAAGTAGATGCGGCGCATTGACTTAACTTCGCGTGGGGTCCAAGATTAATATATTCAGGAATATTCGTACACCGCCAGAAGATGCGGCGTAACTCCATTTCTAGATGCGGCGCATGTCCTTGCTGTCTTGGATCGTAGCTTGTGAAATCTTGATAGTGATGCGCCGTATATAATAAGTAAGATGCGGCGTATCTGGAGCAGAATAATCTTGATCTTGTACATTTCAGTAGACTCTTAACTTCTTGCTTGTTTTGCTCCATAATTAGTCCAAACTCGCCAAGTTTCACATAATACTTGTTTTTACCTGAGAATTACAAAAGTAAACATTAACGTATCAATTCTCAAAGATAATATAATAAAACAAGTCAAATAAATAGGATAAATGATGGTAATAAAATGTACTTATTTGAGTTCATCAAGGGTATATCTTTTTATATACAGGTCTAATGTACACATGGCCTGTGGGAAAAGTTTTCTACAGGTCTTAGCTCCAACTTTCATGTTTTCACCAACCTAGTATTCTTTGCAACATTTTAGAGTAAATAGCCTATCAATTCTGACATGCAATCCTGGACCAGTTTTAGTGTGGATTTTCTCCAAAAATCATCGGGTTGAATTAAGAGGTAAGGTTTTCGGGGAAATGATCCTAAGACCTGAGGCTAACTCCCAATATTTTTATTTTTTCTTAAAACCTTATGAGGACAAAATGGTGAAGTTGTTTTGTTGGATGAAATCTGGGACAGATTTGGGCCAATGACAATGATCTACTTTAAGCCTAATAAATGGGTTTTTGAACCAATGTATGCCTATATTCCATCATCACTACCATTTAATTAGTTAAATACTCAAAAATTCCAGGAGTATCAAGATTATTTTGAAGATCATATTCAGTTTTTATAAGCAAATCTTAAAGAAAATCAATAATAATTAATCAAAACCCCTTTAAATCAAAACAACTCTTGCATCTACTAACCAAATCAAACCTAACCACTTATCTAAATCTTATATTCTTATGAAAACTTGAATCAAGATCTTCCAAACATACATGCAAGAGTTGTTTAGCTTAGATCTAGAAAAATTTATAAAAACATAATAATTAGATGAAAATGAGTTAGGGAAACTTACTAGGATTGATGACTAGTTAAAAGGAATTATGATCTTCAACTTATGATTAATAAAAATGGTAAAAACTTGATGAATTTGGTGTTGTGAACTGATTTGGGTCGTTCATAAGGAGGAGAGGAGCAAAAAAAGTTGGATGGTTAGCTAGACTTGCATGTAAGAAAGAGAGTGAATGATGAATTTTTATTGAAAATGAAAAATGAGGTGTGTTAGAGTATTAAAAGGGAGGGGCCGGTTTTTGGGGGCTCCAAGGAGTGTTTTCATTTATTATTTTATCAAAATACATTATATACATATTTTGCACAAGTATCATAAGTCACGGAGTGAGTTTGAAGGCCAACGGGGCTAAACCGGTAACGTTTTATGCATAGTTTGTGAAAATATATGTCATGAAGATACTATTTTCATAAGAATGTCAAATTTAACTTAAAATGACCTAATTTGATGTTTCATAAATTTCCCAAGCCTTCCGGAGTGTTATAACGTCGTTAAAGCTTAAACCGCGAGCCGAGAACGCGTAAAACGTAAAATGTGCACACTTCGCGTAAAAAAAGAAAATTAAATTGTTCCATATAAAAATAAGTATGTGGGGAAAGATAAATCATATTTATGGGTAGACTGGGCATAGCCTGAGTCAATTTACAAATTTAAGTGTACGTGTCACGACGTACACAGACAACTTTCCCGGCAAAAGCCAATTTACTTAAAATAGCATAATAAGCAAATAAAATTAGTAAAAATAATGTCTTGAAATTTCATGGTTGTTACAACAACCTTCCTGTTTTCCTACTTAATCCCATACCCCTTTCTTCTGTTGTCCTGCTGCCTTGATCTTCTGCATTCTCTAGCAAAGTGTCCCAACTTGTGACCGTTGAAACACTCCACCATTTGATTTATCAAAACCAGCTATATCACTACCACTGATTGAGATCTTCTTCCCAGTTCTCTGCCAGAATTTCTTGGCTCTCATGCTTAGCTGTGCTACCTGCCACTTCAAGTCTATCTCTTCTAGATCATCTTCATCTACTTGTTCAAGGTCTTCATGGGATAGTAGAGACCTATTGGCTTGGCTGGTCAAGAAAGTATAGAATGTAGCATCACTTATGCCAGCTGTACTAGTTTGTGAACTAGCAGTACTAACATTAGGGTTAGCAGTACTAACTCCTGAAGCCACATTGACCTCCTCTGGACTAATATTGCTGGGAGATGACACAAATGCCATGTTTCCAGAACTAGAACTTGAACTTCCAGACCTCTTTACCTCCTGTTTAACAATTTTAAAATTGTTGTACAGATCATTAACACTCATTGTATCAACTTTTGACTTATTTTTTTCAGACAACTATATGAGTGTACCAATCAGCAGGCAAACTTCTTAGGAATTTGGAATTTAGATCCTCCTGTGGGATCTCAACACACAATACAGCCAGTTGGCAGATTATCTTCTGCGGCCTGTTAAAAATATGATCAAGAGATTCATTTGCTATTAGCACTGAAGTTCTCAAAATTGTGCTTCAGCAAAGTCTTTTGTGTCTTTTTGGTGGCTTCATTACCACCAAACCTGGTTGCTATTGCTTCAAACAAGGATTTGGCATCCTTGTATTTGCAGAAGGTCAGAAGTGGATCATTAGGGATGGTCATTAGCAACAAGCTCCTTGCTTTAACGTCATTCTTTTTCTGGAGCTTTTCTTTTACAGTAACAGGAGAAGTATTCACTGTTGTAACTTTCTGACCATCAACTGTTGATTCAGTTGTTGATGGTTTGAAGGAGTTGTTATACTCTATGATTTCCCATAAAGCATAGTCTTGTACCTGAAAGTACTGCTCAATCCTGAGCCTCCACATCTCAAAGTCATTCTTTTTGAGCATAGGTAACTTGGCAGCAGTATTGGTTTGAGTAGTCTCTATGTCCATCTTCTTTATTGGGAATAAAGAGTTCTTCTACAAGGATCTTCTAAATCAAAGTATCAAAAACCTGGCTCTGATACCACTTAAGAGGATCTAAACACACGTGAGTTGTGTTGAGGATACTTTGAATGTATATCAAATAGTATGCGTAATCTAATACTTGATATTTAGAAGATTTATCAATGTAACCGTAACTTATTGTATGAACAGTTTATGAGAATAATGATATCACCAAACGCTTCAATATTATTATGTATAATACGAGTGATCTTGATTATCACTAGGGTTTACAACCTTGAAGCTTAAACAAAAATACGTCTAGATCATCTAACCTAGGACCTCCTTTTATAGCACAAGGAGTCATTTACAAGATAAGTATAATATTCTAAACATGTAGAATATACGTATAAGACTAACTCTATAAGATATACAAAAAATCTATTCTATACTTATCTTCTTACACGTCTTCATAAGCAGTACCATCTTCAGTCCTCAAGCAAACTAGCAGTATCAACTTTTATACTAGCAGTACTAACTCACTGAGTTAGTAGTGTTAGTTATATCTTCAGCATCATTAACTTTTAAACCTAGCGATACTAATATTTATACTAGTAGTGTCGGGGTGTTACACTAACTCAGTTAGTACTGTAAGTGATATTCCTTAGCAGTACAAACTAATCTTTGACAAAACCAAGTGTTTGAACATTTAATTCCCAACAAAAACTTCAAACTTAAAATTTACAAATTTTATTTTTTACTTAAAATAATTTTATGTTTTCTCATCAATAAAAAGGGGGAGATTGTTAAAACAAATAAACCGTAAAAATGTTTATTTATATCTTACGATCTTTCTATGTTTTGTTGATAACAATCATAAAATCATTTTAACGAGATAAATAAAATACGTAAGTTTTCGAGCCAATAGTTTTCTAACTCATTTCACTAAACAAATAAACCATCAAATATTTCTAGTTTACATAAAGTCAAAACCACTTTTATAAAACATTTATAAGTAACACTTGTTACTTACATTTTTTATAAATTACATAGTTTAAAACTAACTAAATAGACATGTAAGTAAATAGAATGGGCTATCCATGATCCAAAACCCATGACCCATAACCCATGGCCTATGTGCATTATATCATGCATGCCATCAAAATGGGTAACTTCCATGACCCATGACCCAAATTCCATAACCCATGACCCAAAGTATGCTTTGCATCATGCATGACATTATATTGGGTACCCATGACCCATAGTCCATGACCCATTACCCAAAACCCGGAATTGTAACCCAAAATCCGGACTGGAGTTACCCAACAGCTGGATCCCTTGGATTACACTGGCCGGATCCCTCTGGGAAGGGATCCGGCTGATCAAAGGATCTTTTGGCTATAAATAGTGAGTCATTTCCTCATTTCTCCTCACCCTTTTCAGACATATATTCTCTCTATATTCTTACTTCTCTAACCTTAGATCTAAGGATCATCCATTTAGTTTTTCTTTAGTGATTATCTAGGTTCCTCTTAAAGCTTAGATCACGAAAATTTGCATAGAAGACTTGCAAGCTCGAAGATATGGGTTGCTATACTTCGTCATCATCACAAGACCACTGAAGTGTTTCTTGTTGTTGATTATTCTCAAGTATGTCCTAGGTGTGTTGTGATAGTAGGTGTTGTTGGGTTGTGGTTCCTCCATTATAAAGGAACTCGGTATCTAGCTTTGTAGTGGATAAAGTGTAAGCGACTGGATCTACCTTGTGGAAGAACCCGGTATCTAGCCTTGTACCGGATAAAGTGTACGCGACTTAGGTTTGGTTCTACCTTGTGGAAGAACCCGGTACCTAGCTTTGTACCGGATCAGGTGTAAGCAACACTGTGAAGGCTTCTCTGCCAAGATAAGGAGCTTTTGGTGAAGTGATTGCATACTCCCGAGTTGGGTACTCGGGGAGTGGAGTAGGGCAAGGAAGGTGACCTTGCACCAAACCACTATAAATACTTGTGTCAATGGTTTTATCTTTCTTTCTCTAACTCATATTATATTTTATTCATATCTAACTATCAATATCTATACATCACCAAGGATTGACATAAGTCGATCTAAACATTTTGCATTGAAGTTTTAATCGATAAAACTATTCAACCCCCTCCCCCTTCCAGTTTTCTACTGGCTAGACTTGTGTTAGCTATATTTGGTTAGACGGATAAAATCAAAGGACGTATTAACTTTTTTCAAAACAAAAAAAACTTTTTTGCTAATTAGATATTTTAGGGATATTATATGCAGGGTATCCGTGGACGCAATGTGTCGGTACCCGTCTATTAAGTTTAAAAATGATCATTTAAAGGCGATCAAATTATTCGGTGCTTGAAAACGTAAATATTTGCTTGCCAGAAAATTTAATTATACGGGAACTCGTCGCCACAACGCGCGGTTTACCCGTCTATTTTAACTTATGTTTTAAAGATGCTACTTATGTTCCTTTCTTTCGTTTAGACCCTATCTTTATTTGGATATGAAACACTTTGCATTGTTATTGCTTAAGTTATTTTAATTTGAATTATCATTCATTTGTACAATTATCGTTAGAAAAACATGTAAGAATAAAATTTTCTCGCTGCAAAATAAAGTTACAGGGTACCCGCCGACACATTGCGTGAGTACCTGCTAGTGTTTAAAAGCTATCTATGTAATCTATAATGGCCTAATAAATAGAACATAGCGTATGTTTGGTGGCAAGCGTTTAGGAATGTTTTGAAGCAACTTGAAATAAACTGTTAATGTTTTGTACAAAATGCTTGTTTGGAAATAACCAACTAATATTCCTACTTTTTCTAAATGCTCCAAATAAAAATGCTGCTTCTAGTAACACTTACGAGCAACTAACTTTTTCACTTACCGATAATGACTATACAACTATGCTACCAAACGATTTATTAAAACAAACAGCTTGTGCTTCCTACTACTGTTTCCTGCTACTACTGACTGTTACTGCTTCTTGCTATACTGCTATCTTCGCCAAAAATACCCATAATACTTGAGAGGTTTTATTGTTCAACGATTTGTACCAAGTAATTGTTTTCTAATAAAACTAAGACCCGAGGAAGCTAAATAACTTAGTCTTTGATCTATAAATATAAGGGTTTCGAGATATATTCTATACATTTCAATCAATAAAACTCAGTATTTATGAATTTGTTTTCCGTAAAGATTTACTTCGTTTGTTGATGTGCGTTACTAACTATTAAGGAACTAATCTAGTGGTATTACTCCTCACCTCAAACGTCCAGTTAACCGGTTAATAATGGATTTCACGAAATAGGTCATGAGTTATATTCTAACGTCTGGCTACAAGTCACGAACATATTCTTTCGGTAAACTAGGTTTTTCGGAAATCGTCAGTCAACACTGTAACACCCCAACCCGACAAGGGTAAAGATGTCACACTAATGGTTTCATATCAGATCAAAACAAAGCATACATTACAGTAATACAAGGAATATCAAAGGTTCAAATCAAAGGTTCAAATACCAAAGGTTCATATCAAAGGTCCAAATGCCAAAGGTTCATATCAAAGGTTCATGGCAAAGGGTCCATATCCAATATCAAAGTCAAATGAATCCAAACGAACTTATCAAAGGTTCATAATCAAATGGTTCATTTAAAGAAATCTTTATCAATTGGTTTTCATAAATCTTTATTAACTGTTTTCACAAAAGTAATCTTTAAAAGTAATTTTCATAAAAGTTTAGTAAGATTCCGAATAAAAGTGGCATCGCATATTTCATGAACATCATTTCAAAATAAGTTTTCCTCAAAACTTTTCCATGTTATAATTAAAAAGGTTTTCACATCTAGTTACCAAAATCAAATGAACCTCCGAAGTATCAAGTGTTTCGAATACTAATATCACAAGGTGCGGACGAATATCGAATGGATCATCATAGAGGCTCAAAGCGAAATGGTCATATTGAACGTCAAAGTCAAAATGAGTCAAACAAATGAACTAAAGTGTAGGGAAACATAGCAGTGGCTTAGGAAATCTTAAAACGAATCAAGATCAATGAATCATGAGAAAGAAGACACCCTTACTGAAAAAGGGTAGAATATCTGTACCTTAACCGCCAACGAAACATAACATAAGGATAAGAAATCACTCCTCCTTCGGCGAATCTACACGAATTAATGATCGGCTTATTATTAATAACTTATTCAAATCAGATTTCTCATTTTAGTCGGCTTTCCATTTTTAGTAACTTTCCATCTATAGCAGGTTTCCAGAATTAGCAAGTTTCCATTTTTAGAAAGTTTCCTTATTTAGTAAGTTTCCAAAAATAGCCATTTCCATAATTAGACAAATTACACAAAGTAATTAGGTTAAGTCATTAATAAGCCTCATTATGGAATTAATGTATATTTTAGCAAGTTTCCAAAGTTTAAGGTTATATATAACAAGTTTCCATATCTTAGGGTTTTAATTTGTAAATATTCCAAAGTCAAAGGTCTAATATGAAAATATCTCAATTTACTCATTTAAAATACTTATTTTATTCAGAATCACACTTTAGTCCTTAAAGTTTCATAATTTACACTTTACACCCTTTAGTTACCAAAATCACAAAATGAACCTTAAAATTTCATAATTTACAGTTTAACCTATGTTATATCCTTAATTACACAACTAACCTTTACATTTGATAAATTACAGAATATACCCTCAAAGATAAGTGTGGTACGAATTCAAACCCCCAAGTTTCGCATAATTACATTTTTAGTCCCTTTAGTTTATAAAACTTACAATTTAAATCATAATTCCATTTTAATTACACATTCAACCCATAAATTCCCAAAATTACATATTACCTCCCTAATACTATTATTTATACAGAAAAATCACAAGTTTCCTGAATTTACACTTTTAACCCCTCTATTTATTTAATTTGCAATTTAAACACCATATTTACAATTAAATCCATATCTTGCCAATTTTACACATAAGGACCTCATGTTATAATTTTTACACTTTGGTACTGATCTAATTAACATTATAAAAATAACCCACAAGTTTTAAAAATGACAAAACACCCCCTTACATTTTTATTTCCAAATCGTTAAACATTAAATCGACTTAAACCCTAACCCTAACTTCTTCAATCATTTACCACTTCATTAGTTCATCATTTATTAACATAAATCCAGATTCAATACCCTAGAACAAGATCAAAACCCTAGGGTTTTATTTCTTTTCATTCAAAAATCAAAATCCGATTATGAACAAAATTAACCCACGACATATTTGGACCTCTATAATTCGAACCATCATTTTTCCCAGATCATATGAATTATATAGAGCTTAGATAAAATAAGTTTCATGCCCAGAAAATTCGTAGTCCATATTTTAGATTTTATACCCTTTTTTTATCTCTAAAATTATTTCGATTGATTAATCATGAATGGATCTGATTTTGTGTTTTATTTAGGTTGTATATGATCCTAAGAACATGAGAAAAATACCACATGAATGATTGAACGTATAAAAGGGATAATTGGAATTTTTACCTTATCGCAAGAACAAATCGACAAGAAAATCTCTAGCAAACTGACGAATGAACCCGACGACCTCAAACCAATTTTCTAAGCTTCCTTAAATGATGTATAATACCAGAAGAATAACCCACGAATTTTAGAGAGCCTTATGGAAGATATACGAAATTATGTTTGTGTTTTGGTGTACTCGGTTTAGGGTTTTTCAAGAACCAAAAAAAAAAAAAAAAAAAAAAGTTGGTTATCTAATTAATGGGTTTGGCCGAGCAAATAGGGGGAAGATTGGGCTGACTACTCGGCCAACATAATCATTAGATCAAATATTTGTAAATTTTGAATCATTCCTTAATTAAACTTGCATTTATCTTAGGTTTATTTGCTTTAAAATCATTTAAAATTAATAATAATATGTAACATGACATCTTAATGTATTCAAATAAATTTTTTTTGTGTACTTTACAAATGTTAAAAGTAGTAGTAAAAATAATTTTACTTCATATCTTGATTATCTCCAGAAGTTTGGGATTTATTTGGTACTTTATAAGCTTTTAAATAAATTTTTAAAATTGCAAGGGCATTTTGGTCATTTTTCTTGTTTCAGATTTTAGGGTTTTACAACTCTTCCCCTCTAACAGAAAAATTTCGTCCTCGAAATTTGAAGTCGCAAGGTGAACGAAGTCGTAGCAAATCGCAACAGATCATCGTAATATTCTCATGCCCGAGGAGTTTCTTCCAAAATATCTTCAGACCAAATGTTTCTCATGACTCATATCAAAACGAGGTGGGTTCAAATTTCTCAAAGGAGACAAACTAAATTGATTCTAATCAAAAGACCACGCAACAAAATGGAGAATAGGCGAATCTTCAGAAAGCTCATATGAACTACGAACAAACTTCAAATAACTTGGCTGTATCAACAGTAGAGAGTTCTAAAAGAATTTCAAGATTATGACTGTAGTCAACGGAATGCAAAATGAGAGTCCAAACTCATCCAGATATCTAATGAACGAAAACAGAGTATAGGATGAACCAAACACGGATAATCCTACGGAGATTCAGATTCTAAACTTCTTAGGTACTCCCCAAGATATCCTATGGCCACAATGAGTGCACGTTATATGGTGTAAGTATTATCACGTTGATCAGGCGTCATAATACTAGCACCACATAATTATGCCTTCATGATGATCATACTTTATCTCAAGTCGTAATCAAAACCACCTATCTTAATCCACCTAGTACTTCTATAGTCATCAAAGGTCAACCAAAATCGAATGCCAAAGTCAAGAGGGGAAACAAAACTATTCGCACGAGTATCAAAATCCCAGATAGCCAAATTGAAGTGAGGTACGCCGTCACCAGCATCATATCTTCCACAATTCGTCAAAATCCCTCAAAACAAAGCCATCACCGAACATACGAAAAATAAACACGAACAGAAATGCTTCTAGGGAACTCAAATCATTAGAGGGTCTTATTACTTCATCACGAAACTTATGAGATTCAATGGAAATAAAATTTAATCGTCAAGAACTTCGGCCTTCATAAAATCTAATCTTCCAAACATGAAGGGTCTGTTTCAAAATTCCGCTCATTCAACACCTCCAATCTCTTCAAGTCTGGTTAATCTGTCTTCGTCTGTCCATCAATCGGGAAGTGAAACCAAAATTGGGAACTTGTGTCTGGTTCATCGAGCCTCCTGCAGTTCTTCTTGGAATGTGATGGAGTGTTGTGGCTTTCTGGCACGATCTTTAATTCTCTTCATCATCCAGTCTGCTTTGTTGGATCGATATACTCTAACCAAACTAACTTGTAGCTTGTCTACGGTTTATCAACTTTGAATAAATTCAAAACTATTAATGATGAAACACTGATATACTTTGCTAAGTATGCGGAATCTACTTCAACAAAGCTAAGAAGAATTAATAAACAACTTCGAATATTATTAAAACCTTGAACCTGCTCTCTTACACAGATTCACTAACAAACTCTAATCACTAATACTCTAATAAGCTTCTAATATTCGTATGAACTTATCTCTCTAAAATCGTATATCTCTAATGCCAACCTAGGGATCCTTTTATAGGCACAAGGAAAACCCTAGTCGGTTTACAATACTTGAACGACAAGTAATTCAAATTATAACTCTAATCTAATACGAACATTTTAGAATTACACATTAGTCCTTAAAGATATTTGCATAACATTCCTTAAACGAGCAGCAGTACTTTGACTTGATTAGCAGTACTTTGACTTTCAGCAGTACTTTGATATTCTAGCAGTACTTTAACTTTATAGCCCAACAATCCTCCCCTAACTTGAATTCTACTTGCTTGATTTCAAGTTCCTTTGTATTTCTTTAACTTCAACACTTTATCTTCAAGGAAAGGTTGTATCTTTGAAATCTGTCTCGTTGTTGTTTTGTCATCATCAATGCAATCAGTATCTTCAATCTTCATCAGCAACAATTCTTTTCAGCAACTTATCTTTTCAGCAACTCAGCATCATATTGGCAATAGGTACATCAGATCTTAAAAGTTTCATACTATTCTCATCACTTCCAGGTGTGTTAACTCCTGTGAGAGGTGAATCATTGAAAACTTAATGGATTTTGATGTCTCTTTACCAAAGCCATTAACTCTGGAGTAGCCAATGTTTAGGTTTAGGAAACCATGGTACATTGATAACCATATGATTTTTAGCAAATCATCAGCTATCAATGGATTTGATTAGTCTTTACCAAATAGCCGTTTGCTTTTGGACTAGCTAGTTCTTTTAGTACAATCACTACCATGGTGAACTAATTACCATATAATGGTTTTCCACAGCCTTTACCACAAAGCCATTATCTTGTGGACTAGCCAACTCTTCACTAACATAGATATGGTGAGTTAAAAACCATACAATTTTTAGTAAATTGTCAACTAAAAACGGATTTGATAATCACATCAGAGTCGTACCCTCATGATGAGTCAAACTCTTTCTTGTTTATTAAACATGGTGAGTTGATTACCATTTGTTGTGTAGTACAAGTACTAACACCATGTTGTTGCTTTCAAAACCATTTGTTGCTGTTTAATCTTTGTGCTTCAAAATGTTTTTGCACTTATCAAAAATTACTGATTTTATCAAAAGACTTTACTGGTTTCATGCTGCAAGCAGTACTTTGAGAAAGTACTGTTTGACTAGCAGTACTTTGAAGAAAGTACTTATTTTTCAAAAGATTTATATAATAATTAAACCATACCAGTAGTTATGCATTAATCTTCAGATTCAGTTGTCCACTTGATGAACAATTTTATGACCATCAATGCTACTTCATTCTCTTGTTCCACTTCCATGCCATGCTCTAGCATTCTGATCATCAGATCTCTTGTGAGTGGATATCTCTGTTCTGCTAGCATATGAATCATAGTGCCATCTTCTAACTCCAAAACATGTATTCCAACTGATTCAAAGAATCTCCATCTGTTAATCTCCCAGTTGTCTTGATTTTCCCACAAAGTACTGTCCTTTGTTTCCTCTGTCTCCCAGATGGTTGTGAGATCTCCTAACAATATCAAACCTACTCTTTGCGGTGGAATATGCTCAAAATAAGTTTGCACTTGGAGATATAACTGAAGCATATCATCTCTGTCAATCAGATGTAGTATATCCCATAATGAATTGAATACTCTAAAACTTCCATCTTGTCTATGAAAGATCAGATAATCTCCTTCTTGTGATTCTACAACTGAAAAAGTAGATATCTTGGACTTCTTATTAGCATCTTTTTTCAATTTTAGATGTTCAAAGTCAACAACTCTAAGATAATTCCTTAGCTCATCAACTGTGTCTGTTCTTAATTCAAATGCATCCTTGAACTTGAACTTCTTTGATGGCTGTTCATCAGTTGTTCTTTTCCTCTTTGAGCTCCTTGTAATAGCTCTTTCCTTTCTTTTATCTTCAAGCTTGTTATCCTTAAACGAAATAATGCTTGCAAGATCCTTTTCTATAGCTTCCCTAACAGCATCATACAGATCCTTCATCTCTGTATATGTCAATCTGACTAAACCTGTGTATCCTTGACCTTTCAGATAAGCCATCATATCATTCCTTTCTCTAGCTTTACTAATTGGCCTTTGTGATTGAACTATAAGCTTCCTAGATTCTTCAGCATCTATCTTAGCTTGCAATAGTCTAGCTGCTTCCTCACCTTTGGCAATCTGAATTTCTCTTAACTGTGCCAATGTCAACTTCTTCTTCTTCTTTTCTACCAAGATCCCTTTACCTTTATCTTTTGGATCTATCTCCTGAGTAGGTTGAGAAGAAGTATGATGTTGTTGTTCAACCTCATGAATACTGATGCCTCTTTGACTTGACATATTAATCATAATGTCAGCAATTGTTTCATCATCACTGTTAGTATGAGCTATAACATCTTCTTCCTGAGCTGGTTTAGAAGGACCAACTTCCTCTTGAACTTGACTTGAAGGACCAATATCTTCTTCAAAATCCAAAGTTCTAGGTGTAATTATAAATTGCCTCTCAGTACCTTGTTGAGCAGTACTTTCAGCCTCAGCTCCTTCCAAATTTACTTCCTCGGTATCACCACTTCTTACTTCAACAGCAGCTTCTTCCAAATTGATTTGCTCTGTTTCATCACTCTTCCTCTCAGCAGTTTCTTGAGGAATATTTTCAGGTGGTGTCATCTGAGTATCATCCATAAATCCAGCATCTTGATTAAATCCAGCATCTTCAATCAAATTCGCTAAATTCCTCCCCAATTGGAATGAAGAATGCTTCTTTGACTTTTTCTTCTTTGACTGAGAAGACTTCTTAGGTACCTGACCACTCCTCTTCTGAGACTTTACCCATAATCGATGGTGTTGAACTAGTGGCCAAACAAACTTCTTCAATCTTTGAAACTTAGTCTTTAATTTGACTATCTTAGCAGCTTGAGCCTCACTCTCCCTTTTCAGCCTCCTTAACTCCCTTGTTAAAGCATAATTATCCATCTCTGCCTCTTCTTCTTCAAATTGCTGAGACATATTTGTGGAAGTATAATCATTAGGAGATGGTGGTTGATTCATACCTTGGTCTGACTCCTCATGGATAGGAATGGACATAGGAGCAGCATCTTCCCTAGTAGCAGTATGTGGAGAAGCAGTAGGTTGAGGAACACTATCTTCTCTTGAAACTGGAGACTCTTGACTTGCTGATTCAAAGTTTGCTTCTTGCTCTTGCTCTTGCTCTGCATCTCTAACAACTTGTGCAACTCCCAATATATGAGCAGTCAAAGGTGTGTTTGTCCCAGAAAACTTGATACTCTTTTTAGATAGAAAAGTAAACACCTTTGATGGAAGTTTGACAGTGGGTAAAAAACTTTGAGGTTTAGGGACATCCTCAAGTTGATTGTTCAAGAATAACTGAACAAACCTTGGATACATTAAGAATGGTTTACCATTAGCAATGTGTGAAAGCATACCATCAAGAATTAGTCTTGAAAAGTTGAATCGTTGATCGATAGCCAAACCCACTAAAGCAGATGCAATATTTTGACCAAATTGATCAAAAGAAGTACTCTTGGGACTTAAGCAGTGAAGTAAGACATGAATTAGGTACTTCCAATGAGAACAAAACAAAGGCTTCTGAAAAGTAAGTTTTGTAAGATCGCCCTCATAGCCTATATCGCTTAAGGTGTCCCAAAGCACTTGTTTGTCAAAACGAACAGCCCCTCCTTCATCATTAAACATCAAAGTATCCCTAACTGTGGCTTCAGAAATCCTAATAGTTCGTCCAGCAACCGTAGCCCTAATTAAAGAATCATCTTCAATCGTTGCAGTAGCCCAAAATTCTTGTATCCATGGACCAATAACATCAGGATCAACTAAAATAGAGTAGTTGATGGAAGACCCAGTCAAGAAATCAATGATCGCATGAAAATCAACATTATCCCCTGTCTTGTCTAAATTAGCGATCATGTTGTGTTTGCTAACTGTGAATCGATTAGCCATGATGAGTCGTAGAGAAGGATTCACTTTGAGTTTGTGTTTCGTTAAAAAGATTGTGGTGGAAGAGTGAATGAGGGATCTCGAATTAAGTTAAAAGGCGGGGAATAGGTGAGAGTTTCTTTAAATAGGAGTGAAACAAATCAAACTCAAAATAATAAAGTTACCGTTTTGAGGGACTTATTATCTCCGCCGTAAGGAATTAATTAACCGTAGCCCCACACTTTTTTGACCGTTGGAACAGTACGTCCACGTAAGCAGTACGTTGAAGCAGTACGTTGCTGAGCCAGTACTTTAAGCAACAAAGCAGTATGTTCCATCTTCTTATCCACAATCAACACTTCAAACTAAACCAAAAACTTGTAAATGGCTCATGCATAAGTTCTAACTAATAACTAAGGTGCCTCCCCTTAAATACAACATATGGGCTAAACTAAACTACTAAAAACCAATACTTTCATTAAGAACTAAAAGAAAGTATACTAACTAATACTAAAGCCTCCCCTCAAATGTAGCCTAGTAGTTAATCATCCCAATGCTCACAACTAAGTGGTTGAATCTTGAAACATCAAATCCCTTTGTGAGTAGATCAGCTACATTATCATCTGTGTGAACCTTGATCACATTTATAAGCCTGTGCTCATAACAATCCCGAATGAAGTGATGCCTAATCTGAATATGCTTGGTCTTGGAGTGATAAACAGGATTCTTCACTATACAGATGGTACTCTCATTATCAATGTTGATAGGAGTGTTTTTAAAGTTGAATCCATAATCCAAGAGTTGATTTTTCATCCACAAAACTTGTCCACAACAGCTTGCAGCAGCAACATATTCTGCTTCAGTAGAGGAGGTTGCAGCAATTGTTTGCTTTTTACATTGCCAGGAGACTAATCTTCTTCCAAGATATTGACATCCTCCTGTGGTTGATCTTCTATCATAATTATCTCCTGCATAATCACTATCTGAAAAAGCTTCCAAGTGAAAAGGTGACTCCTTAGGATACCATAAACCTAACTTTGGTTGATGCTTGAGATATCGAAAAATCCTCTTGACTGCATACATATGTGAAACCTTGGGTGTAACCTGATATCTTGCACACAAGCAAACAGCAAACATGATGTCAGGTCTTGATGCAGTTAAGTACATAAGACAACCAATCATTGATCTGTAAAGCTTGACATCCACAGCTTGTCCATCTTCATCCTTTCCTAATGGTTTATTGTTATCAATGGGTGTGGTGGCAGGCCTGAGATTTGGAAGGTCAAATCTTTTAAGTATGTCTGCAACATACTTTTCTTGGTTAATGAAGATTCCATCTCTTGTTTGTCTAACTTGAAGCCCCAAAAAGAAAGTTAATTCTCCCATAGAACTCATTTGAAACTCCTTTTGCATAAGTTCTTCAAATTCTTTCACCATAGACTTCTTTGTGGCTCCAAAGATAATATCATCCACATAGACTTGGACTAACATAATGTCTTTCTTATCCCTTTGGATAAACAAAGTCTTATCAATTGCTCCTCTCCTATAACCATGTTGTAATAGAAAATTTGAAAGTCTCTCATACCAAGCTCTGGGAGCTTGATGAAGGCCATACAGTGCCTTGATCACCTTGTAGACTTTGTTTGGATGTGCAGGATCTTCAAAACCAGGAGGTTGTTTAACATAAACTTCCTCAGAAATTGTACCATAAAGGAAAGCACTTTTCACATCCATTTGGTAGACAGGAAATCCCATGTATGATGCAAAGGCAAGAAATAACCTTATTGCCTCTATCCTTGCAACAGGAGCAAACACTTCATCATAATCCACTCCTTCTTCTTGGCGATATCCTTGTGCAACCAATCTAGCTTTATTTTTGATAACATTCCCTCTTTCATCTCTTTTGATTCTGAAAACCCATCTTGTACCAATGACTCTTTTGCCATCTGGTAGATCACATAATACCCAGACTTCTTGAAGCTTGAATTGTAAAAGCTCCTCTTGCATGGCTTCAACCCAACTTTCATCAGCTAAAGCTTGAGCTACCTTCTTGGGTTCTTCTTGAGATAGAAAACAAGCAAACAGGCATGTTTGTTGATCCTTGTGATTCATCCTGTTTTGTTTGTAAACAAAGCTAAGTAAAGCAGTATGTTGCTTAGAAAGACCTTTAACTTTGTTTCTTGTAACCACTCCTGAAGAGGGTGATCCAATAATGTTGCTTTGAGGATGAGCTTTATGAACTCTCAATGTAGGAGTTGGTGGAACTGGAAGATCAGATTCCAAATTAGTAAAATCAATCCCTTCACTGGTAGTTGAGAAAATACCTTCTTGATTAAGCTCATCATCAATTTCTTCTAATCCAGGAATGTTAGCATTATCCAAATCATCATCATCAATATTGGAATCATCAGCCTTGTTCCAATTTGATGGTTCTAATACACCAGAAGTACTGTCAAAAGGGTCATCAGTACTTTGATCAAAAGTACTGTGGGCAGTATCTTGAAATTTACCCTATTTCTTTGTAGCTTCATAAGCCCTTCTTTGTTCATCTTCATAGGATTGTGCTATAGTTTCTTGAAAAAGCATCCTATTAAGTTCATCTTGTATGGCTTGATCTTCATCAGATACTGTATTGGTTGGTTGAGCAGTACTTTGTTCCTTATCAGTAACTTCAGGTTCTTTGTCAGGAACATCTTCTGGTCTAACATTGACTCCATGAACAATGTACTGTGAATCATCTTCTTTGTGATTAGCCTGATTCTCTTCTCTAATAGGCACATAATTCATAGATGGAGTGAATTTGAGATCAAGATCAAACATCCAATCAGGACCTTTACCCTTCTGAGTTTCTTTATCTTCCAAAAATTCAACATGAAGACAATCTTGTACCTTTTTGGTATTCCTGTTATAGACTCTAAAACCTTTGCTATTTGTACAATAACCCAATAGATATCCTTCATCTGACTTACCATCAAATTTTCCCAGAGAATCAATGGTATTTAGAATAGTCAGAGAACAGCCAAAAGGTTTTAGAAAATGAATGTTTGGTTTCTTTCCCATTAGTAACTCATAAGGTGTCTTCATTTAAGGTTTAGTTACTGAAACTCTGTTTAATACATAGCAAGCAGTACTTATGGCTTCAGCCCAAAAGAGAATAGGTAATTGGGAGTCTGCAGGCATTGTTCTAGCTGCTTCTATCAAAGTCCTGTTCTTTCTTTCTGCAACACCATTCTGCTGTGGTGTTCTAGCAATGCTAAACTCTCTCTTGATCCCTTTCTTGGCACAAAATTCATCCATATGCTTGTTCTTGAATTCTGTTCCATTATCACATCTAATACCTCTGACTTTGAGTCTCAATTGATTTTCAAGGGCTACTATCAGGTCATGGATAGCATCAAAGGTTTCATCTTTGAATCCCAAGAAAAAGACCCAACTAAATCTGCTACAATCATCTGTCACAACCAAGCAGTACTTCTTCTTGTTTAAACTCTCTACTGAAACTGGTCCAAACAGATCCATGTGTAGCAACTCCAAAGGTTATTTAATATCTCTTTCCCCAAGCTTCTTACATGAAGCTTTATGTTGTTTACCCTTCTTGCAAGCCAAACATGAATGATCAGTCTTGAATGTTTTGGAAGGTAAACCTCTAACTAAATTTCCTTTAACTAGCTTGTTGATGTTCTTGAAATTTACATGACCTAGTCTTCTGTGCCACAGATGTGCTTCTTCCAATGATGCCTTTGCTACTAAACATGTTGCTCTCCCAGCAGAATTGAGAGTCTTTAAGTCTAAACTGTACACATCATTGGTTCTTGGTACTCTCAAAGTTACCATTGATCATCAACAAACTTGAACTCAGGAGAGAGAATGAGACATTCTGTATCAGTAAACAGAATGGGGTACTTCTTGTCATAAATCTGAGATACTGACAAAAGATTGAACTTGAGCTCCTTCACATATCTAACATTCTTAAAATCAATACATCCAGCCTTGATTGTTCCTTTGCTAGTGATTCTCCCTCCATCAGGATCATTACCAAATGCAACTCTTCCTCCATAATATGCCTTAAAATCTGACAGGATCTCCTTGTCCCCTGTCATGCTGCCAGAGCAACCACTATCAACAATAATATGATCTTTAAGCTCCTCCTCTGGGTTGCCCTGCATAGTAAAGAAAAGGGTTAGTTCCTTTTAGGAACCCAAGCCATTACTGACTTTTGTTCCCCTTGTGGAGTGACATACTTGAATTCCTTCAGTATGTAATCTCCAATGGTTTTAAAGGCATGGTCAATGATTATTTGCGTTGGTCCCATGTCCTGTGTTGTATTATCAACAACACTCCCTGTTTCACCCTTATCTAATGAAAGTGCTGCTTGTTCCCCATCAGTACTTTCTTTCTTAACCCAATTTCGTTTGACCTTAGGTTTCTCTGATCTAGGTACTCTGCTTGAGGTGTAAGACCTTTTATATGAATTGAATCTCTTAGGTCTTCTATATGAAAAAGTGTTAGCAGTACCATGATTGGGTGAAAACTTATCAGTCCTTTGAGAAGGTACTTCTTGAGACTTATCAGTATGTGAAGGTACTGGTGGTTTGGAAAACATTCTTTTGTGGTGAGGGTACCTATAGTCTTTTGAGAAATTACTATGGTTAACCCTATTTGAGTGATTCCAAACTGGTCTAGTCTCCCTTGGCTTATGGGTGGCAGGTCTATTCTTTGGGAACTGACTTAAGTATTCTGAGTGTAAGTCACAGTGCTTAATCAAATGATCAGGACTATAGCATACATAACATAACTTTCTCTCCATATTCCCAAATCCTCTTCTATGATTAAAAGGTTTCCTATAGTGAGCAGTATTTTGAAAGGTTTCTCTTGGAGGTACTGCTGAATGTCTAGCAGTACTTTGAAAAGTTTTTGGAGGTACTGCTTGTGTTTGAAAGGCTGTAGGAAACTTTTGATCATTACCCCTTTGAAAATCATCCTTAGGTTTCTCAGAACTAGATTGACCAGTAAGCTTCTTCCTAAACTCTAGGTTGTCTACACCATAACGAGAAACATCTGTCCTAAGTGGTTGAAACTTACCAGTGGGTGGAGGAACTGAGTTGTACCCCTTATCTTTCTTAAACTCAGGAGGTGTTTCACTAATTGGTTCCTCATTCCTAGATGTGTTTTCTTCTGAGCTTGTAAGGTCATTATCACTAGGTGGGATTTCTTCCTTATCACTAGGTGGGGTCTCTTCCTTATCACTAGGTGGGGTCTCATCTGAACTACTATCTTCACCATAACCTAGTCCAGCTCTACTGTTTATTACTCTTTGTTTTTCAACAAATTGAACATGGGATAGACCAGCCTGTTTTATGCTACCAAGTTTTTCTAACAAAGCATCTCTTTCCTTAGTAATCTTTTCTAATTCAGACACCTTACATCCTAACTTCCATTCACTTAATTTTAATTGGTAATCTTGTTGCTCATATTTTTCTGCCCAAGCCATTTCATTATTTTCATGTGTTAATATTTTGGCTTCCATTGACTCTAAAGTTAATTGATAACCAGCTACCTCAGACCTAGCTATTCTACAATTATCTCTTTCAGTCACATATTCTTTAAGCAACTTTTGATACACATCATTACACTTAGAGCATACCTCAGAGACATTGGATGAACTTGGTGAAGTAGCTACCATAGCAATCTGAACAGGTTCATCTTCATCCTCCATGCTTCAGTCAAAGCTTCCAAGACCATCTCTTGATTCCAAAGCAGCATATCCTGGTTCCTCATCAAAAGCTGTGCTCCAATCAAACTCTTCCATTACAACCATAGAGTAGGTTACAGGTTCATCATCAAATTCAGCACTCCAGTCAATCTCTGCTAGATTTTCTTGAGCCACCAAAGCTTTTGGTTGTGATTCAGTAATAGGAACCCTCTTTTCTTTCCACCTTGGGTTGTTAAATCATCCTGTTTGCCTGATATTTTGAAAACTTGCATTCCCTTGCAAAGTGTCCAAGCTTTTGACAATTGAAACATTCAATCTTGGATTTGTCAAAAGTTATACCTTGTTTGGCTTTGAAATCAATTCCCCTTCCTGTCTTGTTCATAAACTTCTTGATCCTTGCAGTGATCATAGCTACTTGCCATATTATGTCAATCTCCTCTAAAGCATCTTCTTCAATCTGCAACAAGTCTTCTTGATAGGTAACAGGTAAAGTGGCTTGTTGTGCAAAGAAGGAACATACAACATCATCAGAATTGGTGTTGTTTGTTGGTGATGGGTTGGGGGTAGTTGTGGTTGTGCAAACATGATGTGTATCACCAACAGTACTTTGAGAAGGATAAGCAGTACTTTTAGTAGAAGTACTGCTTCTGTTTTCAGAAGACACAAAAGCTATGTTCTGAGTTTTCTGAGAACTGTGACCATGCATCTCTTGTTCATACACTTTCAAATTGTTGTAGAGATCATCAAAGTCCATAGACTCCAATCCAGGTTGTCCTCTAATCATAGTAGCAACCACATGCCAGACAGATGGCAAACTCCTTAAGAACTTCAAATTTGCATCTTCAACAGATACCTCTGCTCCATACAGTTCTAGCATACTAAGTAGATTTTGGAATCTGTCATAGGCAGCATCAAGACCTTCTCTTTCACCAACAGTGAAAGTTTCAAACTGCTGCTTCAGTAAGTTTCTATGCATCTTCTTTGAAGCATCATTACCTCCAAATCTTGTCTTGATCGCAGCCCACAATTGCTTTGCATCCTTAGCATCATGGAACTTCAGTAGGTGACCATCAGGAATAGCAGACAACAGTATGTTGAGAGCGTTATCTTGATTTCTCTTTGTAGCTGCTGGCAAGGTTGGTTGAGGTGGTTTGGGTTGTCCTTCAACATGCACAGGTTCGTCAAGAACAACATTACCATTGACAATCACATCCCATAGAGCATGGTCTGTAATAGCAAGGTACTGCCTCATCTTCATGCTCCAGAGATCATATTCTCCCTTCTTGATGATAGGAATTCTGAGTGAGGTGATGGATGGGATAGGTGCAGCTTCAGTCGACATCGTTTAGGGTTTGTTGATAAATCGGTTTTAAGGGTTTCGTCTTAATCAGAGTCTCCACACAAGCTCTGATACCACTTGTTGGATCGATATACTCTAACCAAACTAACTTGTAGCTTGTCTACGGTTTAACAACTTTGAATAAATTCAAAACTATTAATGATGAAACACTGATATACTTTGCTAAGTATGCGGAATCTACTTCAACAAAGCTAAGAAGAATTAATAAACAACTTCGAATATTATTAAAACCTTGAACCTGCTCTGTTACACAGATTCACTAACAAACTCTAATCACTAATACTCTAATAAGCTTCTAATATTCGTATGAACTTATCTCTCTAAAATCGTATATCTCTAATGCCAACCTAGGGATCCTTTTATAGGCACAAGGAAAACCCTAGTCGGTTTACAATACTTGAACGACAAGTAATTCTAATTATAACTCTAATCTAATACGAACATTCTAGAATTACACATTAGTCCTTAAACATATTTGCATAACAGTCCTTCAACGAGCAGCAGTACTTTGACTTGATTAGCAGTACTTTGACTTTCAGCAGTACTTTGATATTCCAGCAGTACATTAACTTTATAGCCCAACAATATTGTGTAGAATCATTTTAGCTCTTAGACTAGGTCTAATATTATATCTAGGAACACATAATAATGAAGGCGGAATATTCAAACATAGAATCAACATTATTATGAACAAGGTTTTACATTCATAATCTCTAATATTATTAACAGCCCCAATTCTACTTGATTAAGGTAGAACTTGTTAACTTTGAGACTGCACTAACTAACTAATAACTAAAACTCTAACCCTAGACGTTTATAACTTACGTCTAGGTTACACACACACACCTTTACTAATCGACTACATCTTGTAGTTTGTGCACGTCTAAAACTAATGACCCATGTCCTCTTTATATACTAGAGGGATTAGGGTTTACAATAAAGACAATCATAATACAATAAGGAAACTAAATCTTTTAAGTAAATCTTCTAGAATCTTCAAAATTCTCCATCTTTTTGTAGTTTCCCTTCTTGTCACATTAAGTCCTTCAAGTTTCATTCTTCTTGTTTTGTATCATCAAATCAATAAACCCAACAATCTTCCCCTATTTGATGATGACAAAACAAAGACATTCTTGTACGAACTTCCCTAGACGAAGTAGAGAAATTGAGATAATTAAATCTCGCCATGAATGAAACAAGTCTTGTCTTCCCCTTAAGCCATGCCATACCACTCCAAATCTCTTCTAACATCTCTTCTAACATCTCTTCCCCTTTTTGTTATCAACAAATAGGGAACGTATGCAATTATAAACTTCCCCTTGAGTGATGCATGTAGATGGTTAAACAATTAATCAATAAGCTTCCCGTGAAACCAATATGTTTACCATCTCTTGAATCTTTAATTCTGTAAGCTCCTTGTAATGATTACTGATGAAAAAAACCAAATATAACGAACTTGATGAAGAAGTTGAATTTCCCAAACCTTCGTCTTATATCTTGCACTATCCACGTCTCTTTGTGACTCCAAACTTATCTTAGAAGTAGGCTACTAGGACCTCTTGATAAATCCTCAACCATATGAGACACTGAGCACTACAATGTAACTCCTTTAAGTGATAGCAAATGTGTGTATTCAGCACCCTAAGTTTATAGATCACACATCCTTGCTAGATTCACCAAGTCTTTGTCACCGCAATAACACAAACATAAGAACGCGCACCTGTGAAACTCAACTACAACATCAAATAAATGATATTCAACCTTCTTCGTAATCAATTATTCCAATACGAACAAATACGAGCCTTTTAAAACCTTTAAGAACATAAACCAACTAACCATCTTGTATGTGTGAATTAACTAATAACCTGTGTGTGTAAAACCATCTCAATCATATGTACTTCCCCTCACTGCTCGTAAATCATGCATATATATTGAACCATAAAACTCTTTTCTTGTCTCCATTAATCATCTAAACACAGCAGTACTTTGAATGAACAGTACCTTGGAGCCTAACAGTACTTTAGTCGAACAGCAGTACTTTAAATTTCATTCAAGCAGTACTTTGAAAATAACTAGCAGTACTTTCAAAAAGCTAGCAGTACTTTGAACGAACAACAGTACTTTGGAGCAGTACATTGAAGAGAGCAGTATTTTGAGAGTAGCAGTACTTTCAATCTGAGAGCAGTATGTTGAAGAGAGCAGTACTTTGAATGAGCAGTACTATATCATCGACTTTGATTCTCCACCAATAATAAACTAGTCCTTCTTAACTCTGTGCCATGATTTGACCCCACAATCGAATATTAAACTTACTCCATACTTCGATTAGTAACATGTGCAATCTCTTTGACCGACCAATTGATTAATAAGACCCTGTGACCGACCCATTTAATTGCCACATATCCAAGATTGATGAAGAATTAATTCGATCAGTACCTATCTTATGAACTTCATGCACTAAGCGACAACTCTCAATTAATTGCATCAAACCATTAGTACGAGGTTATGCTATCTACTATCTTCAATTCAGCCACTCAATTATAATAATGAATGATAGACCCAGTAGCATGCAATCAAATTCAATATTCGACCAATATAATAATAATACGATCACAGACCGACCCCACAATTGAAAATTGATACTGTAACTAGTACGAGGCCAATTTAATTTTTGATACATATCATCGACCAATTTACTACCAATTTAAATCAGCAGCGAATGAGAACAGATCATCGACCAATTAATTAAAGATCAGTACCTTGGTAGAAGACGACAAGAAGATTAATTCACCTGATCCATAATACTTTGTCGCCATGTAAATTCATGTTATCACAGCAGAATCATAAACTTCAAAAAGCTTAATAAAAACCGATTATTCCTTGTACGAATCAGCTACTTCTTCAACGACAATAAAAACCTTGTAACATCCCCTAGATATCACGAGCCCCTTGCTCTGATACCAATTGTGTAGAATCATTTTAGCTCTTAGACTAGGTCTAATATTATATCTAGGAACACATAATAATGAAGGCGGAATATTCAAACATAGAATCAACATTATTATGAACAAGGTTTTACATTCATAATCTCTAATATTATTAACAGCCCCAATTCTACTTGATCAAGGTAGAACTTGTTAACTTTGAGGCTGCACTAACTAACTAATAACTAAAACTCTAACCCTAGACGTTTATAACTTACGTCTAGGTTACACACACACACCTTTACTAATCGACTACATCTTGTAGTTTGTGCACGTCTAAAACTAATGACCCATGTCCTCTTTATATACTAGAGGGATTAGGGTTTACAATAAAGACAATCATAATACAATAAGGAAACTAAATCTTTTAAGTAAATCTTCTAGAATCTTCAAAATTCTCCATCTTTTTGTAGTTTCCCTTCTTGTCACATTAAGTCCTTCAAGTTTCATTCTTCTTGTTTTGTATCATCAAATCAATAAACCCAACATGCTTCCGCTCTCAATTCATCTTAGTACAACAAAGATGAATAGGGAAGTGAGACTGTACGTCTTCATCAGCTCCAGGTTCGCCATCTTGACTAGATCTTCTGCACCGCCCACCCTTCTGCATTGAAAGGAATGTCTTCACTCTTCAGGGTAGCCTCCGTTGTTGTTAACTCCAGATCAGGCAAAGAACACCGTTGTCTCAACAAATATCCATCTCCCAGAATTCACAAATGATCGTCAAATTTCTAACAAGGTGCAAAAATGATTTTCATGCTCTTCCTCGTCTCCGAATGTACCATTAAGTCATACAATGACCATTTGCCCAAGTACTTACGAGAAAACATCATTTATCAAATTCATGAAACAGTCAGAGCTTTAGCTAATACCATTAGCGTCACTAACCGTCATAGTAGTCGTTTACGAATATGGGGGTCGATTCCAAGAATAGACTCAATTCATCAGAAGGAAACTTCGCGTTCTGAATTTAAACAACCACATAGTCGTTTCAGGGTAGAGGAATATTGGTTCCTAACAGTATTACGATTCAGCTTCCTGTAATCGATACATATCTCCAGTCATCATCCTTCATAATCGCGAACGAAACTAAAACACGCCCAGAAAATACACTTTAGTAAACTCACTTCCTGGTCTTCGGTTGCTGCTCTTCCCGGTTGCTCCAATCAATTGGTATGATCCAAAAGGCATCTTCGTTTAGTGACTAGAAATCTCTCGGGATCATGTCAAATCCTACTTCACGCTTCGATGGAAAATTTTTGGTGGTTCTACCAGGAATCATATTCAGAAAACGCAGGGTGCCAAATAACGTTCAATACAAGGTTCATGCTCAGACGACTCAAAGTGCCAAATAGCTTCCAAGATAAGGTTCATTCATTGGTGTACGAAATGTCACACTAATGGTTTCATATCAGATCAAAACAAAGCATACATTACAGTAATACAAAGAATATCAAAGGTTCAAATCAAAGGTTCAAATACCAAAGGTTCATATCAAAGGTCCAAATGCCAAAGGTTCATATCAAAGGTTCATGGCAAAGGGTCCATATCCAATATCAAAGTCAAATGAATCCAAACGAACTGATCAAAGGTTCATAATCAAGTGGTTCGTTTAAAGAAATCTTTATCAATTAGTTTTCATAAAAATGATCTTTATTAACTGTTTTCACAAAAGTAATCTTTAAAAGTAATTTTCATAAAAGTTTAGTAAGATTCCGAATAAAAGTGGTATCGCATATTTCATGAACATCATTTCAAAATAAGTTTTCCTCAAAACTTTTCCTTGTTATAATTAAAAAGGTTTTCACATCTAGTTACCAAAATCAAATGAACCTCCGAAGTATCAAGTGTTTCGAATACTAATATCACAAGGTGCGAACGAATATCGAATGGATCATCATAGAGGCTCAAAGCAAAATGGTCATATTGAACGTCAAAGTCAAAATGAGTCAAACAAACGAACTAAAGTGTAGGGAAACATAGCAGTGGCTTAGGAAATCTTAAAACGAATCAAGATCAATGAATCATGAGAAAGAAGACACCCTTACTGAAAAAGGGTAGAATATATGTACCTTAATCGCCAACGAAACATAACATAAGGATAAGAAATCACTCCTCCTTCGGCGAATCTACACGAATTAATGATCGGCTTATTATTAATAACTTAATTAAATCAGATTTCTCATTTTAGTCGGCTTTCCATTTTTAGTAACTTTCCATCTATAGCAGGTTTCCAAAATTAGCAAGTTTCCATTTTTAGAAAGTTTCCTTATTTAGTAAGTTTCCAAAAATAGCCATTTCCATAATTAGACAAATTACACAAAGTAATTAGGTTAAGTCATTGATAAGCCTCATTATGGAATTAATGTATATTTTAGCAAGTTTCCAAAGTTTAAGGTTATATATAACAAGTTTCCATATCTTAGGGTTTTAATTTGTAAATATTCCAAAGTCAAAGGTCTAATATGAAAATATCTCAATTTACTCATTTAAAATACATATTTTATTCAAAATCACACTTTAGTCTTTAAAGTTTCATAATTTACACTTTACACCCTTTAGTTACCAAAATCACACAATGAACCTTAAAATTTCATAATTTACAGTTTAACCCATGTTATATCCTTAATTACACAACTAACCTTTACATTTGATAAATTACAGAATATACCCTCAAAGATAAGTGTGGTACGAATTCAAACCCCCAAGTTTTGCATAATTACATTTTTAGTCCCTTTAGTTTATAAAACTTACAATTTAAATCATAATTCCATTTTAATTACACATTCAACCCATAAATTCCCAAAATTACATATTACCTCCCTAATACTATTATTTATACAGAAAAATCACAAGTTTCCTGAATTTACACTTTTAACCCCTCTATTTATTTAATTTGCAATTTAAACACCATATTTACAATTAAATCCATATCTTGCTAATTTTACACATAAGGACCTCATGTTATAATTTTTACACTTTGGTACTGATCTAATTAACATTATAAAAATAACCCACAAGTTTTAAAAATGACAAAACACCCCCTTACATTTTTATTTCCAAATCGTTAAACATTAAATCGACTTAAACCCTAACCCTAACTTCTTCAATCATTTACCACTTCATTAGTTCATCATTTATTAACATAAATCCAGATTCAATACCCTAGAACAAGATCAAAACCCTAGGGTTTTATTTCTTTTCATTCGAAAATCAAAATCCGATTATGAACAAAATTAACCCACGACATATTTGGACCTCTATAATTTGAACCATCATTTTTCCCAGATCATATGAATTATATAGAGCTTAGATAAAATAAGTTTCATGCCCAGAAAATTCGTATTCCATATTTTAGATTTTATACCCGTTTTTGATCTCTAAAATTATTTCGATTGATTAATCATGCATGGATCTGATTTTGTATTTTATTTAGGTCGTATATGATCCTAAGAACATGAGAAAAATACCACATGAATGATCGAACATATAAAAGGGATAATTGGAATTTTTACCTTATCGCAAGAACAAATCGACAAGAAAATCTCTAGCAAACTAACGAATGAACCCCACGACCTCAAACCAATTTTCTAAGCTTCCTTAAATGATGTAGAATACCAGAAGAATAACCCACGAATTTTAGAGAGCCTTATGGAAGAGATACGAAATTATGTTTGTGTTTTGGTGTGCTCGGTTTAGGGTTTTTCAAGAACAAAAAAAAAAGGTTGGTTATCTAATTAATTGGTTTGGCCGAGCAAATAGGGGGAAGATTGGGCTGACTACTCGGCCAACATAATGACTAGATCAAGTATTTGTAAATTTTGAATCATTCCTTAATTAAACTTGCATTTATCTTAGGTTTATTTGCTTTAAAATCATTTAAAATTAATAATAATATGTAACATGACATCTTAATGTATTCAAATAATTTTTTTTGTGTACTTTACAAATTTTAAAAGTAGTAGTAAAAATAATTTTACTTCATATCTTGATTATCTCCAGAAGTTTGGGATTTATTTGGTACTTTATAAGCTTTTAAATAAATTTTTAAAATTGCAAGGGCATTTTGGTCATTTTTTCCTGTTTCAGATTTTAGGGTTTTACATCGTCAGTCAACACTGAAAAAGCTAGGTTCTAAGAAAAAAGATAGTCACCATTCAAAAGTAATGCACGAGATAAATATTTTGTCGGGAATTAAAGCGTCTTGGATTACTGTTGCTCATATTGTTAAGACTGCTCTAAGGAATTACACCTACTCAGGTGCTTAAAAGGAAAATACTCTATGTGTTTTACTACTGCTGGTGAAAGACTTAAGACTGCTGGTGTAGGTTACTACTGCTGGTAATGCTGCTGAACTTCAAAGAAATACACCAAGTATGTTAGTGTTGTTGGAACAAAGTTAGTACTGTGTTGGTCCACAAATTGTATATGGATCACTAAGTAGTCTTGAATACCTAGTAGATGGTTAGGATAAATCCGAACCAATCTAAGTGAGAAACCCTAAGTGATTGTTATTGTTAATGCGGAATCTTAACAAAAACAATTAAGAACACAAGCAGGGATATCACTAACTTCGTATATTGATATTCACTATTAAGAATTCGTACAACTCTCACACACGAACTAACAATCTTTAGGGATCCTTTTATAAAGCAAGGAAACCCTAGACGACACAGAAGATATACACAAATCTTCTATAAAGATACATACACGCATTGTATCTTTTCCTAACATAACTCTAACAAACTTTCCTATCTTCACGACCAGACTTAAATTTATAAGTCAACCAGACTTAAATGTGCTACCAGACCTAACTTTACATTACCAGACCTAAATCACAAACAGACCTAACTTAGTAAACTACCAGACCTAAGTTGTCTGCTCTTGATACGCATCATAATTCCCAACAATCCTCCCCTAACTTGATCTTCATGCTTCATGAACTTCAAGTTCTTCTGATTTATCCTTCTGAGGATTGAATCTTGAATACTTTGAAATGTATTGAGGTCTTGTTCCATTCTAGCAGCTTGAATCTTGATAAGCTCTTCTGATATGGTCTTTGCAGCAACATTGACTATATGTACATCAATTCATATTAAGTTTCATATCTATTCTCATCACTTCCAGGTGTGTTAACACCTGTGAGAGGTGAATCATTGAAATTTAATGGATTTAATGTCTCTTTACCAATAGCCATTACTACTGGAGTAGCCAAATGTTTTGGTGTGTAAGACCATGGTACACTGATAACCATATGATTTTAAGCAAATCATCAGCTTATCAACGGATTTGTTAAGTCTTTACCAAAAGCCGTTTGCTTCTGGACTAGTCAATTCTTTGTTGGAAAAGCACCTCATCATGGTGAATTGATTACCATTTATGGTTTTCCACAGCCTTTACCACAAGCCATAACCTTCTGGGCTAGCCAACTCTTCACTTATCTTAGATATGGTGAGTTGAGTACCATACAATTTTTGGCAAATTGTCAGCCATAAACGGATTTGAGCAATCTTTACCTGTTAGCCGTTTGCTCAGGATTAGCCAGTCCTTATGTTGATGAGACAAGGTGGACTGATAACCTTTTGATGTGTTAGTGCAAAGCACCTCCACCAAGTGAGAAATTCCAATAGTCTCACATAACAACTTGTGAAAATTCTTTCAAACACCCTTAGGCTACATCCTTCAAAGACTGCTTCTTAATCAAATCCAATAACATCTCATATCCTTCATCCTTTTTACTAGCATACAACTTTTTGCTCATCATTTCCTTGCAAACACTTGATGATAAAGGATATTCCACCTCTACAAGCATATAAATATCAACATTCTTTAATGAAACACAATGTACCTTGCAGGTATGAAAATATCTCCAGCTGACAATGTTATGTTCCTCAGGAAGTTTCCACACTATATCAGACTCAGTTGGTGGCTCAAACATCACCTTCAAATTTCCCCAAAAGACTCTTTCAAATTCATCTTCAGGTGGATGATCTCCATATTTAATATTCACCAACTAATAAAGTTCTTGAAGATCCTCCCTATTCACATCAATTAAGATTCCAGCAAAATTCATATAAACAATGTTAGAATTATCTTCCCTTATTATTTGATATGCAGCCCTTCCACCAGTCATGATAAGTTGATACTTGACAACCTTAGTAGGTTCCTTAGTGCTTTCAATAGTCCCCATTGTGGCTCCTTCAGATGAAGGTTCCTCATCTAATTCCTCTTCAACAACTACTTTCTTGGATTTACTCTTCCTTTCCAAACCTTTTCTTCTTTGAAACACAATAGGCTTAATTACTTCATCTTGCACTTCTTCTGTTGACTTACCAGCTTCAGGTTGTGTATCAATCACTTTATCAGGTTCAATGACTAGTTCAGTCTCTTTAGCCTTTCTACCTTGAAAGCAATATTTCTGCACATCATCATAATCAGTAGCTTTGTAACCTTGATCTCTCTCAAATGCCTTGAGATATGCTACTTGAATTTCTTCATATGACTTCTTTTTCATCTGTTCCAAAGAAAGATGCATTTGATTTTTAAGATACATCTTCATATCATACTTCTTTTCTGCCATAGACATCTTCTTAGGAATCTTTGATTTCTTTTGAAGCTTGAACTTTTCCAAGAATCCACCCAATGTATCATCATTACTCCTTGCATTAATGAAGTCAGCTAACTGTTTGGCTCGTTCATCAGCAGTTAAACCTTCAATAGTTAGCAGCTCTTCATACTTTGCTCTCACTTCATCATCAACATTGAGCAGTTTTGTAAAATCATCAGATTCTTCAGCCAATTGTCTTGCATAGACTGCATCTAACATCTTTTGTCTTTCTTCATCAGCAATATCTTGAGCCTTAATCCTCTCAATTTCAGCCTCAGATGCAAGTTCTTCTCTTGTTTTTCTTTTAGACTTCTTTGGCAATGAAGTTTCTTCATTACCAGAACTAAGTTCATTACCAGACTTTTCTTCACCAGACTTTTCATCAGATATAGTCCCAAACTTTTCAATCTCTTCCTCAGCAGACAAAATTAACCTTCTTTTCTTCCTATCTTGTTTAATTTTGCCCATTGATTGAGCCAAAGTCTCTGCAACTTCCAGTGTCTCTGGACTAATTGTGGTGACATTATCTTGAACAAGTGGTTCTTGAACTGGTGTTTGAAGAATATTTTCGTGTTCTTGCTCCAAATTCCTCCCCTGTTTGGAAGAATTTTCAGCTTCATCTTCCTCATCATCAAAAGAGACACCCTTTTTCTTCATTGCTACTCCCATTTTCTTTACTTTCTTCACCAAAGTCACATAAGCTTTTCTAAGTGCCTCATTAGTCTTTTCCAAAATGTCAATCTTCTTTTGTAATTGAGGAACAATGATAAGAAGATTTTCCACAGTTATGGGAGCATGTTCCTCCTCCCTTTCAGGACTTGGAACATTTGGTTGTGGAGGTGAAGATGGTTGGATAGGTGTAGATGATCTTTCAACTGATGGTGAGGGACCTGGTTGAGGTGATGGAATCGGAGAAGACCTAGGTGTAGCAGACCTAGATGATGCTTGGTCTCGAGCTTCATCAGGGTTCACTTGTGCAGCTCCAGAAGTACCTGCATTGTTAGTACCAAGCATAGCAGCAAGCAAAGGTTTGTCTGTCCCTTGAAAACTCCTTTTTAGATTTGCAAAAAGTTTGGAAGTAAAGGCCACACTGATGTAAGGCACTTTATCCCTAGTTTCAAAATTCAAGATTATTTGCAAAAATCTTGGATACATTAAAAATTTTGGGTTCTTAGCATTTTTCACCATTCCTTCAAAAATTAATTTTGAAAAGTTAAATTTCCTTCCAAATGATAAACAGACCAATGCAGAAGCAATTCTGCTTCCAAATTGATCCCATCCACCACTCTTGGGACTTAAGCTCTGAAGTAAATGATGTACTAAAAACCTCCACTGAGGTGAAAAATGACTTTTCCAAAAGGTAAAACTTCCATCTGTGGGGTATCCAATGCTATTCAAACCCTCCAAAATATCCTCACTAGACAAATCAAATTCTCCTAAAGCATCATCTAATTGGAGACTTCCCCTAATCGATGCTTCAGTAATGGTAAAACCATGTTTATCTATGATTGCCCTTAAACATGGTGTCCCATCATCAAGAGTCTCAGAGGTAACCGACCTCCAGAACTGCTTGACAAGGGACTGATAAATAGTAGGATTATGAGTTAATGAATAACAAATATAAGAACCTTTTAGAAAATCCACAATCTGCTCAAAACCTGCACTTTGATCTGGCTTCTTCAAGAAACCAACTTGATTATGCTTGTCCACAAACTTGAGATTAGCCATGGATGAGTTAATGAGTTAGGTCTGGTTGACAAGAGAGGTAGGGTTTTGAAAGATATTTGCGTAGAAACAGAGTTGTGAGAAATAAAGATGATTTAAATTTGGAAGCAAATAAAGAATAAAAGAAGATAAATAATATCAAATTTTAAGCTTATATACTTCATAAATATCTTGTTTTACCAAAAATAGTGCAACGGTAATATATTAGTAAAATCTTTATTTACTCTGACCAGATCTAACGGTCATAAAATTAACACTACCCGACCTAAAAAGTCAACCAGGCCGAATCATAAACTTACCAGACCTAACCAAGTGAGTGTACTTACACACTTATTATAGCGAATGCAAAGCTTTGCAACACCTCATTCCATTCTTTTCTGCAAGAATTAGTTGAAACAACAAGAAAGAGGAGACAATAACCAGTTTTTTTTTTTTTTTTTTTTTTTTTTTTTTTTTTTTTTTTTTTTTTTGCAAGACACATGAGCTACCAGATTTAACACTTAAGGTTACCCGATTTAAAAACATTTAAAACTTGTACATTTGCCTCCCCTTAAATGTACATTACCTCCCCTTAAGTGTAAATGATCCTTTTTTTTTTTTTTTTTTTTTTTTTATTTTTTTTTTTTACTAATAAATACTTAACCAAAATAAAAACGAAGGTCAACTTTCCAAAAACACAATTAATAACTCTTTCCCTGCAAGTATTAACTCATACACCAACCAAGCATTAAAAGACATTAAACCTTGATTTTCCCTATAAAACCACCCATAGTTTTATCACAAATACCATCACAAACCAGAATAAAACCTTATAAGCATAATGGATCCATCCAACTTAAAAACCATAGAGATTTCATCCGATTCCTGGGATCCAAATGACTCATCTTCTGATACGTCCTCAGGAGGATGGGGTGGATACTTCCCACCAGGGTATTCATCAATCACAAGAAACAAGACATTGAGAGAAGCAACTCTGAAACAATGGCTAGCTGCTTATGACCTGTCTGAAAAGGAACCAGACAATGAAACACCAAAAACTTCAAGACCAACTCCTCCTTCTGATGTAGATGATAAAAGTGCCAAAGAAGAAGACCCCTCCAAGAATGATGAAGAGACCTTTCCTTCGAAGATTGTGCCTTCCCTGAGTAGTGGTTCTGTGCCACGTCCCCCACCAAGCAGCGTGATTCTTGCACTTCCATGCCCAAAAGCATGGAATCAGTTTGGTGGCAGGGGAGCCAAGAAGACCATTCCTGACTTCATGGGTAAAGGGAAGCAGAAAGTGTAGGTGGTGATGTTTAGCTGGTTTGGGTTAAATCTTTTGTCTTATGAAGCCTTGTAACTTGCATCCTAGAATGCAATTTCTTGTTATCAAATAAAAAGCTCTTTGGTTCTGATGTTTTAATTTTCCACATATGAATTACTTGCAAATAGAAAAGAGCTAACAACTGCAAAACAAAGTTAAGCACAAAATACCAAACACACATACTATAGAAAACAAAATAAGTACTGAAAATAAGAATAACCAAGAAGAATAGCAAGATAAAGAACAAACAAATATACAAACTATACAAAGTTAAGAAAGAAGATCAGTTTTTCTTAACAACCCAGGCCTGAGTTGGCTTGAGTCCTTTCTGTGGAGCAACATACTTATAGGTCTTGTATGAACTTGCTCCAGTGAAACCATGTTTGGACTTATAGGTAAATTCATTTTTAAATGGATTCCAAGTCCAGCAATCAGAGAAATTATCAGCAGATCCCCTACTTGAATCTCTTTGTCTCCTTACAGGTGAATGAGCCTTATAAAAATTATTTCTTTGAAAATTTTCATTCACCTGAGGTTTTTGAAAAGGTTGCTTGGGTCTTATAAAACCAGTGTTCACATTAGGTCTCACAGAGTTAACACAACCAGTATTCACTTTAGGCCTCATAAAGTTAACATTTTGCCTATTCACATTAAAGTTTCTGTAGCCAGACCCAAAATTTGGTCTACCAGAATTAACAAAAGAGTTAGGTCTGGTAGTGTTATTTAGTTGAACAGGTCTGGGGACAAACTGGTTAGCATGATTAACTCTACTAGTATTATTCCAAACTGGTTTATTTGAACCATGAACCTTATTAACATTCATTCTCTTTTGCTCAGCCTCTCTTTTCATTCTCTTTTCATGGAAGTCACAATCTCTTATTAAATGACTCAAACTTCCACACACAAAGCATCTTTTAGGAGCATAAGTGTAACTACTCCTACTTTCTCTGTGAACACTATTGCTTCTAGGTGACTCATTCAATTTAACAGATTCCCTAGGAGTTTTTATGTGATTGACACAACTAGGTTTAACTGTCTCAGCCTTTTGTTCAGTCACTAATGGTTTAGTAACAACAGGTTCACACTTCTTAACAACCTTAGGTTCAGGATTCTCTTTTTCCTCACTGTTTGACTCAGACTTAGAGTGATCAGAGGAACCATCAATAGATCCTTCAGAGTCATTGGATTGACAAGAAGAATATCTACTAGATTTGTCCTCTGAGGTAGTTGGTTCAGGCACTTGAGGACCTTTCTTACCATACACAAAGAGTGAATCATCCAACTCTTCTTTTTCAAGAGGAGTATAGTCATCACTCAAAGGTGGTGGTACTCCCTTAAAGTCACCAGTCTTAACAAACCTATTGTACAAAGGTTTATCAGCATAGTCCTCTTCTCTATTCTTAAATATAGCCCTATTCTCATTTTCTTCATATCCTAAGCCACATTTTTTATTTGACTTAATTTGAGAATCCCAACACTTAAACAGATTATTATTTGAATTATTCCATTGATCTACCCTTTTTCTCAGCTCATCCCTTTCCTTTTGAATTTTAAGCCCTAATTGTCTATACCTTTTAAGCTTCTCATCTTGTTCATATATCTTATTAGCTTGAAAGTATAGTTTTTCATTTAAAGCAGCATGTTGGTTTTGAAGGGTGACCTTTTGTGCCTCTAAAGTTTTTACAGCATTTTTATGTGCTAATAAATTTACTTCTAGATCACCTATTTGTTCTTGCTGCTCATCACACAAAGCCTTAACATGATTATATGAGTCAGTACATAATTTAGAGCATAATGATACCTCATTACCAATGGCCATGAGAGCATGATCAGACTCCTCATTTACTCTTGGATGCTCACCCCAATTGACTCCTCCAGCTTCCATTGTCAGCAGGCTCATCTGATTCTTTTCCATCTTCCCATCTTCAACTCTTTTCTCATCAGCAGACTTCTTCTCTGGACAATCTCTTGAAAAATGCCCTTGCTTGTGACAGTTGTAGCATTCAACAGTCCTCTTTGTGTATCCCACTGGTGATTTGTTGTTGAAGTTAATAGTCCTACCATATTGCTTCTGAAATCGTTTGACCCTTAAAGCAACCATGGCAATGTGCCATTTTATGTCCATCTCCTCAACTTCAGCATCATTAATCTGTTCAAGGTCTTCACTAATAAAGCTCTCATCTTCCGTTTGATTGGCAAAGAAAGAATGTATCACTTCATCAGTAAAACTTGAAGCAGACCTTTCACTTGAAGGAGTTTCATAGTTACCAGACCTAACACCACCAGATCTAACCTTGTAAGTACTGCTTTTGTTTTGAGACACAAAAGCAACATTTGATGAACTGGTTGAAGCCTGAGAGGTGTTACTGATGTCCCTTTCAAACATCCTAAGATTATTGTATAGGTCATCAGGTGTCATAGAATCTACTTCCTCCTTAATCCTCATCGCCACAGATACATTGCCCCATTCTGATGGTAAAGATCTGAGGAATTTGTGATTTGCATCCTCATTTGAGACTGCTGCACCATGAACTTCCAGTTGTGTTAACAGATGTTGAAATCTGTCATAGCCCTTCTCCAAACCTTCAGTCTTTGAAACACTGAATGTTTCAAATTGCTGTTTAAGAACAGCCTTTTGCATCTTTTTGGAGTTAGCATTACCTCCAAATCGTTTCTTGATAGCTTCCCACATCTCCTTAGCATCAAGAATGCCATGAAACCTTTGTAGATGCTCCTTAGGAATAGCCATAAGAAGCAAGGTTCTGGCCTTCTTTTCCTTCTCCACAGCCCTAATCTCCTCAGCAGATACTGGTGGCATTATTCTGAGCTGCCCATCATTCCCTTGTGAAATTCTCTTCTTAGAATTTCCCTTTTGAATCACCTTCCATACATCACTATCAATGTATTCCAGATAATGTTCCATCTCCATGGCCCATATATCATACTCTTCTCTCTTCAGTAGTGGAAGTTTTATGTTTGAGATTGTGGTTGTGGAAGGGATGGGTTGTTGTTGTGTTTGGGAGTTACTGGTTTCGGTTTTTCCTTCATCTTCATGGTTTGATTGCTCATCCTCACTGTTATGGATTGAGAAAGTTTCAGGCTTATCGAGTTCAGACATTGTGAAGGGTGATTTGAGTGAGAATTAGGTTTTAGGGATTTGGTGTTCTTCGAATTCAGAGTCTCTCTCCTTGCTCTGATACCACTTGTTGGTCCACAAATTGTATATGGATCACTAAGTAGTCTTGAATACCTAGTAGATGGTTAGGATAAATCCGAACCAATCTAAGTGAGAAACCCTAAGTGATTGTTATTGTTAATGCGGAATCTTAACAAAAACAATTAAGAACACAAGCAGGGATATCACTAACTTCGTATATTGATATTCACTATTAAGAATTCGTACAACTCTCACACACGAACTAACAATCTTTAGGGATCCTTTTATAACGCAAGGAAACCCTAGACGACACAGAAGATATACACAAATCTTCTATAAAGATACATACACGCATTGTATCTTTTCCTAACATAACTCTAACAAACTTTCCTATCTTCACGACCAGACTTAACTTTATAAGTCAACCAGACTTAAATGTGCTACCAGACCTAACTTTACATTACCAGACCTAAATCACAAACAGACCTAACTTAGTAAACTACCAGACCTAAGTTGTCTGCTCTTGATACGCATCATAATTCCCAACATACTGCTAGTATTAACTTACTACTGCTGAAGAGTTAAAGCTGTCAGAGTTATTATTACAGCTACTAGAGTGTTTAGTTAATACTGCTGAAGAGATAAACTTGTATAGTCGGTTAGATAATTATAGAAAAAATTCATTAAATATTTATCTTGTATAGAAAGTTATTGTAAGCCGACTAGGACTCCTTAGTCTATAAAAGGAGGTCATGGGGCATTGAGATAGATACGTGTTATTAGAAAGTCGATTAGCTTCAAGGTTGTAAACCCTAATACTGTTGAGTATTCTTATTATTCATCAATAATATTAAAGCATTTTGTTTGTTAAATCATTGTGTTCATTACAGTTACATTCGTACAAAGTTCTTCTTAATATCAAGTACTAGATTCCGTATGGTATTTAATAAAACTCAAACACAGTTTCTATAACTTAGTTGTACTAGATATCTAGTATAACTAAACCTTTACAAGCTAAGGGATTTGATCAAGTGCATAACTGGGATCAATAAGTGGTATTAGAGCTTGTGATCTAGAATCTGTGATCCAGAAGAACCTGTTTAAGCTCGAGATTGTTTAGATCTTACTGAAGACATGGATTCAGAGTCTACTCATATGGTTGCTGCATCAAAGGTTCCAATGCTCAAGGCTGGTGAGTATGAGATTTGGCGAATGTGAATTGAGCAGTACATCCAGATGCTTGATTTTTAACTCTGGGATGTCACTGAGAATGGAAACAAACCACCTAAAACAAAAAAATCTGTAGAAGGTGTTATTATAGTGGTGCCTTTTACAACTGCTGAGAAAAAAGCTCAAAAAAGATTGGAAGTTAAAGCAAGGAGTACTTTGATGATGGCTATTCCTAATGAACATCAGTTGAAGTTCAACTCCATTAAAGATGCCAAGTCTCTAATGGAAGTTATTGAAAAGAGGTTTGGAGGTAATGCTGCTACAAAGAAGACAAGGAAGAATCTCTTGAAATAGCAGTATAAAAACATCTCTGCTCAAGGTTCTGAGGTGTTGGATTAAACCTTTGATCGACTTCAAAAGCTTATAAGACAACTAGAGATTTTGGGTGAGCAGATCTCTCAGGAAGATATGAACCAAAAGTTTTTGAGAAGCTTGTCCTCTAAATGGAACACACATGTTGTTGTGTGGAGAAACAAACCTGATCTTGACACAATGAGCATGGATGATCTTTACAATAATTTGAAGGTGTATGAACCAGAGGTCAAAGGATCATCTAGTTCCAGTACAAACTCACAGAATATGGCATTCATGTCCTTTGCTAATAACAACACTAGCAGTACCAATGAAGCAGTTACTACTGCTAGGACTCAAGTGACTGCTGCTAACTCAACAAATGTTGACAACTTGAGTGATGCTGTGATTTGTGCTTTCTTGGCTAGTCAACCTAATAGTCCTCAACTGATTAATGAGGATCTGGAACAAATTCATCCAGATGAGTTGGAAGAGATGGATTTAAGATGGCAGATGGCTATGTTGACAATAAGAGCTAGGAGATTGAAGAAAACTGGAAGGAAGCTGACAGTTAATGGGAGTGATAACATTGGCTTTGACAAGTCCAAGGTGGAATGCTATAACTGTCATAAAAGGGGACACTTTGCTAGAGAGTGCAGGGCACCAAGGAGTCAAGACCACAAGAATGGAGAAAGCTCAAGGAGAACTGTACATGCGGAAACAAGTAATTCCACAGCTTTGTTATCTTGTGATGGTTTGGGTGGCTATGATTGGAGTGACTAGGCTGTAGAAGGACCCAACTATGCATTGACGGCTTATTCATCTTCAAGCTCAAGTTCTGACTCTGATGTATCTAATGATTCTGGTTGTTCTTATAAATCTTGTTTAGATAATGTTGAGTCACTTAAAGCTCAAAATAATAAACTGATGGAAGATTTAAGAAATTATGAATTGCAGTGTTTAGCCTATAAATTTGGATTAGAGTCAGTGGAGAAAAGACTTGAATTCTTTAAAACAGGTGAGTCTGAGTATGTAGAAAAGATAAGTGTTTTAAGGAGTGAAATTTTTGTAAGAGATGAAATTATTGAAGAGCATAGAAGAAGAATTGAAGTTGCTAAAAAGGAAAAAGACGTAGTTCAGAAGGAAAAAGAATGTATTCAGCTTACAGTTAATAAGTATGAACATGCATCTGAAAATGTGAATAAGATTATAGATTGTCAGATTTTTGACAAATGTAGGAAAGGTAGTGGTCTAGGCTATAATAATGTTCCCCCTCCCATTACAGGAACATTTTTGCCTCCAACAAAGGATTTGTCTTTTACTGGTGTAGAAGAGTTTAAGGAACCTGTAGTTGAGATGACTAAGGTAGAAGAGTCTAAGACAGTTAGGAGGTCTGATGCCCCAATTATTGAAGATTGGGAGTCAGATGATGAGAATGAGGAAGTACCTCAACCTAAGGTTGAAAGAAAAGTAGTTAAATCTAGTGTTGAAAAGATGAATTTTGTTAAACCTAATTCACAAGATCAAAATGCTAGAAAAACTACAAACCAAGTTAAGCAACCTAGGATGCATACTAACAGGCCTAGAGGGAACCAAAGGAATTGGAACGTCATGATGTCTCAAAGATTAGGTAGTCGGTTTGAGATGTTTAACAAGGCTTGTTATTTCTGTGGTAGTTTTGATCACTTGCAGGTTAATTTTCGGCACCATCAAAATAAATTTCAAAATTCAAAGATGGTTAATCTTGTTAAACCTGTTTGGAACTATTCTCAGAGGGTAAATCATACCAATTTTGCTAAAAATACTCACCCCAATGCAAAAAGGAATATGGTTCCAAGGGCAGTGCTAATGAGGTCTGGTCTGGTATCACTTAATACTACTAGACAAAACTTTTCAAAACCAACAGTATCTGTTAATACTGCCAGACAAGTTAATACTGCTCACACCAAAACAACAGTGAATGGTGCAATGTTAAGGTCTTATTTTTCAAAAACAGCACATTCATATGTTCAGAGGCCCATTTAAAAGAAAATAGCACTTAATACTGCTAAGCCAAAAGCAGTAATTTCTACTGCTAAGGCAAAAATAGTTGTTAATGCTACTAAGGGTAACAAGGTTCATGTTGTTAAGGCCTCAGCTTGTTGTGTTTGGAGACCAAAAATTAAAGTTTTAGACCATGTTTCCAAACATGACAGTGCATCAATCTTGAAAAAATATGATTATGTTGATGCACAAGGCAGATCCAAGTCAGTAATGGCTTGGGTCCCCAAAAGAAACTGATTTTCTTACTTTATGTGCAGGGTAATCCACAGGTGGAGTTACAAGATCAAGGAGTTATTGATAGTGGATGCTCAAGGCACATGATAGGAAACACGTCCTATCTTACTCATTATGAAGAAATTGATGGAGGATATGTTGCCTTTGGAGGTAACTCTAAAGGAGGGAAAATCACAGGCAAATGTACTATAAGAACTGGTAAACTTGATTCTGAGAATGTGTGACAAAAAGAATGGTGTTCTCTTTAATGACACTGAATGCATTATCTTGTCTCCTGACTTTAAGTTAACTAATGAAAGTCATGTTTTGCTTAAAGTTCCTAGAAGAGATAATATATACAGTGTTGATTTAGAGAACATGGTTCCCAAAGGAGGTTTAACTTGTCTATTTGCAAAAGCCACATCTGATGAATCAAAACTTTGGTATAGAAGGCTTTGGCACTTAAATTTCAAAACAACGAATAAACTGGTTAAGGGAAATCTTGTGAGAGGTTTACCTTCAAAAGTTTTTGAAAATGATGAAACATGAGTTGCTTGTCAGAAAGGAAAGCAACATAGAGCCTCTTGTAAGACCAAAACAGTGAACTCTATAAGTCAGCCTTTACATATGTTGCACATGGATTTATTTGGACCAACATTTGTGAAAAGTTTAACGAAAAAGATGTATTGCCTAGTTGTCACAGATGATTTTAGCAGGTTTACTTGGGTTTTCTTTTTAGCTACTAAGGATGAAACCAGTGGAATCCTTAAGTCTTTTATAACCAGGGTAGAAAATCTAGTAAATCATAAGGTTAAAGTGATAAGATCTGACAATGGAGCTGAGTTCAAGAATATGGATATGAATTAGTTTTGTAAGGAGAAAGGTATTATGAGACAGTATAGTATAGCTAGAACTCCTCAACAAAATGGTGTTTCTGAGAGGAGGAATAGGACACTAATTGAGGCTGCTAGAACAATGTTAGTTGATTCCAAGTTACCAACTACTTTTTTGGCTGAAGCAGTTAATACTGCTTGCTATGTGCAAAATAGAAGTATAGTAGTTAAGCCTCATAACAAGACCCCTTATGAACTTTTACATGGTGAACTCCAATGCTAAGCTTTCTAAAACCATTTAGGTGTCTTGTTACTATCCTTAATACCATAGGTCACCTAGGCAAGTTTGATGGCAAGGCTGATGAAGGTTTCTTTGTTGGATACTCAATGAGTAGTAAAGCCTTTAGGGTATTCAATAGTAGAACCAGGATAGTTGAAGAGAACTTACATGTTAGGTTTAGTGAGAGTATACCTAATGCTGTAGGTAGTGGACCAGCTTGGCTGTTTGATATAGATGCACTAACAAAAATAATGAACTATGAACCAGTTTTTGCAGGTACACAGTATAACAATTTTGCAGGTACAAAAGCAAGTAAAGATGCAGGTTAAGCTAGAAAGGAGACAGGGCCTGGCAAAGATTGCATTTTGCTACCATTATGGACTGCTGATCTACTATTCTCTCAAAGTCCAAAGAGTTCTCCGGATGAAGAACCAAAGATCCTAGATCAAGAGTTCCCAGGCTTAGATGAAGTTAAGTCTTCATGTGATGATGAACAGAAGGATGATGAAGAGCCAAGAAAAGAACAAGAAAATGTTGATCAAAAGAAGGATGATAATGTTAGTAGTTCCAATGATGTTAATGCTGCTAGTGATGGTAACAAAACTAACAGTACTAACAAAGATAAAACTGTTAATACTGTTGATAAGGAAGGCATTGCTGTTAATGAGGATGAATATCCTTTAGATCCAAACATGCCTCCCTTGGAAAATATCTATATTGATACTGATGATGAAGGAGTTGGTGCAGAGGCTGACATAAACAACATGGATGATACTATCCCTGTCAGTCATATTCCAACTACCAGAATTCATAAGAATCATCTTCAAGAACAGATCATTAGAGATGTGAAGTCTGCTATTCAAACAAGAAGAATAACAAAGGATTTGAAGGACCAAGGTTTCTTTGCTAGATCCCTTAAACAAAGAAATAGTCACAAAGACCTTTAAAATTGTTTGTTTGCTTGTTTCTTATCACAAGTAGAACCCAAGAAGACAATTCAAGCACTGAATGATCCAAGCTGGGTAGAAGCTATGCAGGAAGAGCTTTTACAATTCAAGTTACAAGAAGTTTGGACTTTGGTAGATTTGCCTAAAGGAAAAAGAGAAATTGGTACTAAATGGGTTTTCAGACGTAAGAAAGATGAAAGAGGTATTGTGGTAAGGAATAAAGCAAGATTAGTTACTCAGGGATACACACAAGAAGAATGGATTGATTATGATGAAGTTTTTGCTCCTGTTGCAAGAATTGAAGCTATAAGACTGTTTCTAGCTTATGCTTCATATAAAGACTTTGTGGTGTATCAGATGGATGTGAAGAGTGCTTTTCTTTATGGGACAAGTGAAGAAGAAGTGTATGTCTCTCAACCACCAGAGTTTGAAGATCCAAATTTTCCTGATAAAGTTTACAAGGTGGAGAAAGCATTTTATGGTTTGCATCAAGCTCTTAGAGCTTGGTATGAAACATTGTCAACATACCTGTTGGACAATGGATTTCACAGAGGCAAGATTGATAAGACTTTGTTCATTAGAAGACACAAAGGTGATATCTTGCTGGTTCAAGTTTATGTTGATGATATCATCTTTGGTTCAACAAAGAAGGAGTTGTGTCTTGAATTTGAGAAGCTGATGCATGAGAAATTTCATATGAGTTCTATGGGAGAACTTACATTCTTCTTAGGGTTACAAGTCAAACAGAAGGAGGATGGCATATTTATTAGTCAAGATAAATATGTTGCCGAGATTTTGAAGAAATTTGGGTATACAGATGTTAAGTCTGCAAGCACAACAATGGAAGTTGGCAAGCCTTTGCTTAAGGATGAAGATGGTGAATAAATGGATGTTCATTTGTATAGATCAATGATTGGTTCATTGATGTACCTTACTTCTTCAAGACCTGACATCATGTTTGCAGTGTGTGCTTCTGCTAGATACCAAGTCAGTCCTAAAGTTTCACATCTTCAAGCTGTGAAAAGAATTTTTAGGTACTTAAAGGGTCAACCTAAATTGGGCCTTTGGTATCCAAAAGATTCACCTTTTGACTTGGTAGCATACACTGATAGTGATTATGCTGGAGCAAGCTTGGATAGGAAATCTACAACAGGTGGATGTCAATTTCTTGGGTGTAGATTGATCTCATGGCAGTGCAAGAAACAGACTGTGGTTGCAAACTCCACAACATAAGCTGCATATGTGGCTGCTTCAAGTTGCTGTGGACAAGTGCTCTGGGTACAATTTTATGCATACCAAAATATTTATTGATAATAGCAGTACTATGTGCATAATTAAAAATCTTGTTTAACACTAAAAAACAAAGCATATTGAGATAAGACACCATTTTATTAGAGATTGTCATGAAAAGAAGTTAATTCAAATGGTTAAAATCCATACTGACAATAATGTTGCAGATTTGATCACAAAAGCTTTTGATGTGGGTAGATTTCAATTTTTGATTGCCAGTATTGGAATGTTAAATCTTTAAAATTTCTTATCTCTTTGTGTTTTTGTAAAGTTTTGTATGGATTAGTAATGTTATTCAAATCAATAAGAGTTTCTACTGTTAAGTATAATTAGTACTGCTAGTTATACTTAGAACTGCTAGTTAATGCTGCTAGTTATACTTAAATCTTCTAAGTATAATTAGATGTTATGATTGTTGTGAAATGTTATTGCTTGTGTTTTTGTGGTTTTTGGACTAATATTTTGCAGGAAAAGCAAAAGAAAAGTGTTAGATTGGTGAGGAATTGGAGTTAGTACTAGTGTCTCAAAGTTACTACTGCTAGGGATAAGTTAATGTTGCCAAGCTTAACTTAATGCTGCTAGGTTTCTACTGCTGGGTTTGAGAGTGCAGGGGACGGTTATGTAACTTCTTCACTTAAGGGTTTAAATCCCCAATTCGATCACTTAATCAGTTTCACGCGCACATAATTCTCTCAAATACAAACCCTAACTCTCTTTTTCTCATCAATTTGCAAAAACCCACATCAATTACAACAAAATCATAACAATGTCGAATATTTCTTTTGCCGACTCACACAACATGATTGCATTCTTGCAAAAACCTAAAGAGTCTGAAGGTTTTACTGAAACAATTGATTTTCTTAATGCAACCCATATAAGGTATGCATTAACAGTAAACCCTACTATATATATTTCCCAAATTAAACAATTTTGGTCTACTGCTAAGATCAAAACTATTAATAGGGAAGAACAGATCCATGCCCTTGTAGATGGGCAGGAGATACTAATTATTGACACATCTGTTAGGAGAGTTCTTCACCTAGCAGATGCTAAAGGAATTGAGAATCTTCCTAATTCTATAATTTTTGAAAACCTTGCACTGATGGGGTATGTAAGGAAAAATGATTCTTTAAAAAATTTCAAATCCTACTTCTCCCCACAGTGGAAATTCTTAATCCACACTATCTTGCAGTGTCTTAGTCCAAAGACAACTGGTCGTAATGAGTTTGGCAGTAATATGGCTTCTGCCATAATCTGCTTGGCTACAAATCAAAAATTCAATTTTTCAAAATTAATTTTTGATAGTGTGGTTAAGGGCTTGGATAGTTCATCAGATAAATTTTTCTTATATCCAAGGTTTTTACAACTTCTAATGGACAGACAGTTTTTTGAAAAGAAAACTCACAAAAAGGTTTATGAGGCTCCCTCTCATACTAGAAATTTTTTTGCTAACATGAAGAGGGAGGGAAAAGATTTTTCAGGCATAGTAACACCATTGTTTCAAACAATGTTGGAACTAGGTCAAAATCAGGGTGAAGGTTCAGTAATCCCAACTGTAACCCAACATACATCCACCTTTTTATCCATTTCCTCAATAATGCAAAAGACCTATAAACATAGGAACACACAAAAGGGCACTGAGCTACCACAGGCTAGTGCTGGCATGGATGCAGATGAGGCTACCCATAAAGAGTTGGGAGGTAGTTTGGAAAGGGCTGCCATTACTGCTTCTATCTTATAAGCAGAGCAGGACAGTGGTAATAGCACTAAGTCCCAATCCAAGGCAACATCTAATTGGTCAAGTTCCCATGGAACTGACTCAGGTGATGGAATCCTAAGGCGCCAAGAAACTATGGGGGCATAGATGCTCAACCTAGGGTTGAGGTTGTGTCTAACATTCCCATTGATCCACCTCTCGGGATAGGTGACACAATCCGAAGTGGTGAGGGTAGTCTGGAACTTTTAAATGAATTGATGGCAACCTATACCAAACTGTCAAATGAGGTTTTTGACCTTAAACAGACTACTTCTTCTTATCAAGATGAAATCAAATATTTGACGAAGAGAGTAGCTAAGCTTGAAGGGAGAAAAAGGTCAAGGGCTTAGAAGCTGAAAAGGTTATTTAAAGTAGGTACAACTGCTAGGGTTGAGTCCTCAAGTGAAGCACAAAGTTTAGGGGAGGATGTTCCCAAACAGGGGAGGAATGAAGGCAAGGCTTCAGGGGAGGATGATGAGATGGTTGATGCTGAGTTGGTGGATGAGGGAAATTCTTTTGAGGTTGATACAGGTGCTGAGTTTGTGGTTCAACACAAACAGGGCAATGTGACTGCTATTGATGCTGAAGTAATTAAGGAGACAGTTAAAACTGCTGAGCTTAATGTGGATAAGTTGGTTGAAGTGGCAAAGTTGATGGTTAATGTTGCTAATGATAATGTTGCTAGTATTGAAGTTTCTTCTGCTCGTGACAAAGTTAATGCTGCTGAGCTAGAAGTTAATGCTGCTAGTGGAAATGTTACTGCTGCTGCAACAACAACAAGTTCTGATGATGATCTAACAACTTTGGCTCAAGCCCTTACTGGTTTGAAGAAACCACCAGTCAAAGGGGTTGTCATTAGAGAGCCATTCACAACAACAACAACAACCAAAACAACAATCACTTCAAAATCTAAAGATAAGGTCAAAAGTATCATGATAGAACCTGAGAAACCTCTTTCCAAGAAAATGAAAATGTTGTTAGATGCAGAGATATTAGAAAGAGACCAAAAGGAGTATGATGCTGAAGATCAAAGAATCAGGGAAGAAGGAGTCAAGAAAGAAGAAGAAGCCAATCTTGTGCTCATTCAACAAATTCAGCAATGGGATGATGAGAGAGTACAATGTGATGTTGACTGGGAGCTAGCTCAGAAGCTTATGCAAGAAGGGCAAGCATCACTTACAATTGAAGAAAGGTCAAAGCTGATGGCTGAGTTTTGTTGAGAATAAAAGAAAATTTTATGCAGGACAAAGAGCACAGGAAAAGAGAAACAAGCCACCCACCAGAGCTCAAAGAAGAAAGTTCATGTGTTTTTATCTAAAGAATATGGAGAATTGGAAACTAAATGTTTTGACTCACTTTGATGATGGGAAGATTTAAGAGTTGCATGAACAAGCTAAGAGAAAGGTAGGAAAATTTATGACTATGGAAACAGAGGTGGTAGTGGAGAAAGCTGAAGCAGAGAAAGAGCAAGAGAGTTGTTCTAAGAGAGCAGGTGATGAGTTAGAGCAGGAAGAGTCTAAAAAGCAAAAACTTGATGATCAACATGAGCAAGAGCTGAATGAAAAAGAAAGTAGTGAGAAAGGAATAGCTAATTTACAACTATACGTGGAAATCAAATCAGATAAAAAGGAAGAAGCTATTAAAGTCGAACCTTTGGCTACAAAATATTGCATCAATGATTGGAAAGTTGGCTATCAAGGAAAGAAGGCTTGGTATGAGATAATGAGAGCTGGTAGAAAGTCTCAAAAGTTTATCTCTTTTCCAAGCATGCTCAAAAGCATTGACAGATAGGACCTAGAGACTCTATGGAAGTTAGTTAAGGCTAAGTATGGATATACAAGGCCGAAAGACATCATTGATATAGTTCTTTCAGGTTATCTTAAGGATATTTTGGAACCAAATGGTGAAGATGAAGTCTGGGGAAAACAATGTGGAAACAATGTCCATGTGTTATTCTGGAATCTTTATCATACTTGTGGGGTTCATACTGTAGCTTTGGGTAGAGTTCAGATCTACATTTTGGTAGAGAAAGATTACCCTTTGAATCCATCTGTAGTTGGTCAGATGCTGGATCCATCTAAAGTTAGACTTCAAATAGATAAGTGGGATGAAATGACCTATCGGCTACTTAAGAAGATGGAGACGATTCTCAAGCCAAAAGAAAAGAAAAAGAAATAAGGTGTTTGGAAATATCCTCCTAGTGATGGTTCAAGCTTTGAATGAAACTTGATGATTTTAGGTGAAAATATCAAGTTTAGGGGAGGATTGTTGGGAATTAAAGCTTCTTAGATTACTGCTGCTCATATTGTTAAGACTGCTCTAAGGAATTACAACTGCCCTGGTGCTTAAAAGAAAAATACTCTAAGTGTTTTACTACTACTGGTGAAAGACATAAGACTGCTGGTGTAGGTTACTACTGCTGGTAATGCTGCTGAACTTCAAAAAAATACACTAAGTATATTAGTGTTGTTGGAACAAAGTTAGTACTACTAGTATTAACTTACTATAACTGAAGAGTTAAAGTTGTCAGAGTTATTATTACAGCTGCTAGAGTGTTTAGTTAATACTGCTTAAGAGATAAACTTGTATAGTCGGTTAGATAATTATATAAAAGATTCATTAAAGATTTATCTTGTATAGAAAATTATTGTAAGCCGACTAGGACTCCTTAGTCTATAAAAGGAGGTCCTAGGGTATTGAGATAGATACGTGTTATTAGAAAGTCGATTAGCTTCAAGGTTGTAAACCCTAAAACTATTGAGTATTCATATTATTCATCAATAATGTTGAAGCGTTTTGTTTGTTAAATCATTGTGTTCATTAGTGTTACATTCATACAAAGTTCTTCTTAATATCAAGTACTAGATTCCGCATAGTATTTAATAAAACTCAAACACAGTTTCTATACCTTAGTTGTACTAGATATCTAGTATAACTAAACCTTTACAAGCTAAGGGATTCGATCAAGTGCATAACTGGGATCAACATATTTCCTCGATGATTTAGAACTTTGAATGAATTTATACTATTTTATAATGTTTTTGATAGAATGCTTAAAAAATTCTGCAATACACTTACTTAAAATGGAAGAAATTGTGTTAATTTTGCTATAAAATAAAACGACCAGAACTAATAAATATCATATCAATGATAAATTAAAATGTGTAACCGCTAAAAATAATTACTATCAATAATGATTATTAAAAATGTATAACCGCATCCACCATATAGATCCACACAAACCATTTCATATCTCTCACACACACATCTAAAATATTTACACACATCCTGTCATCCTACCATCGAAAGTTTTGTTTCTTCTAAATTTATAAATTGCTTTCCCATGGTTTCAGCTTTTGCATAATCGTCCAAGTCAAGGAACAAGCCAACAACAAATAGCCAAGAAACTCAAGCAACAACAAAGTACAACAAGATTTCAACATCTACCCATCAACAGTCAACTACAACAAAGCTGCCCCAAGTCATCTCCTCAACAACTACATAATCCAACAAAACCCTTCATTGAACTTGGAAAAAACAAAACGCTAAACCACATACCTGGTTCGCGACTCACAAACACGATTTAAAGAAGTTGTTGTTCTTCCTTACTTTCATGAGTCAACGATAAGAAATACAAGGGTGCTTAATGTGTTTGTATTTCAATTAGAAGACAAGAAACAAGAATTACAAGAGACGAGTTTGTGTTTGTTGTTTGGATTAAAAAACGCATGGATTTTGGTGACTGGGATTTTCGATGTTAAAGGTTATTGTAGATGAGATTATGTTAGTTTTGAAGAAGAAAGATGGTGGCTAAGAAAAGATGAAATATTTTTAGGGTTATCAAGCAGGATATCTGACCAGGTTTTAATATTTATAAAGTTCTCGTCTACCTATGGTCTACCTAATGCACTAACGGGCAGTATACCCTGTCGTGTGTAGTGTAGTCTACGGTAAAGCCGAGGTCATCCCAAGAGCTACGCGTGTGGATCTAATTTAAGTTCTAGTGTCACTGGTTTTAAAAGGGGGTTTTATAAATTTTATAATTAAACTAAGAAATGAAAGTAAAACGAAAGCAAATTAAAGTGGAAATGTAATCAGTAGAGAGAAATGTGCTAGCCTAGTTACTAATCTTGTTATGTTATGACTACGTTTTCTTATTAATGTTTTCTATCGCTCCACATGGGGATGAAAGTTACTAGACTCCGATGGTCAATCCATCTAGCCTATTTTCCATAGCGTCCTATTCTGTAACCAATTAAGATGATGAGAGTTCGTGGGTTTACCCTATGGAAGAGTCATTAAGTGCCACTATGATCTAAGACTTATTTAATGAAACCCGGCCTTTCGGATCTTAGGTTCCCCCTAACTTCTTAAGCAGTTCCGTTTGGAAGGTGGTCGTTGGGTAAAATTCCCATGCAAGATAGTGATCACTACTCGCAACCTGATTCACTAGGGTCAGTTGGTCAAATCTCCTAGCTTCCTAGATACTCCCAAACTTCCGTGCTACCAAAACAAGGGTGTCTCTAAACAAGCAAAGAAAGTATACACATAAAGCGATATGAAAATGAGAAAACTACATCATAACAATAACAGTTTCATAACAAGGCTAACACATGAAATGATTAGCCAACCATACAGTAAATTAAACCAACAATGATGAATAAAACATGAATTGATATGAACATATTGTTTGATACAAATTACTTGATGTAGAACTAATGAAGACGTTGATTGCAAGCGAATTCTCCCTTGGAAAGTGGTTGATTGCTGCTGGAAAATACCCTGGAATGGTGCCCTAATCGACCCTTCAAAAGGGAGGAAAAGAGATGCTTCATAATGTAGAATTCGGCATCTATTTATAGCGTTCAAAACAGTTACGGCGTAACCAAAGTTTCAGTTAGGGCGTAACTTCAGTTAGGGCGTAACCAATGTTTCAGTTAGGGCGTAACCAACTATTCAGTTAAGGCGTAACCAATGTTAGGGCGCAACCAACTTTTCAGTTAGGGCGTAACTTCATTTAGGGGCTAACCAAAGTTTCAGTTAGGGCCTAACCAAAGTTTTGGTTTTCACCCCTTTCACAATAGCAATATTGCAACTTAGGCCCCTGTGTTCCTTCATTCCTTTGATGGAAACCAACACATAAATGTGTATTCAAATATAATTTAAGCTTCTAACTTCGTATTCTTGCTGCTTAGAAAACTCCTTGGTCTTATGGCCTTTTCTCGCATCTTTTTCGTTCCAACACCTCAATTTACCTGAAATACAAATATGAACGAATATGAACAAATTAAGTACCATATTAATATAAATGAGGCAATAAACACGGGAATTTGATATATAAAATATTAGGCTAATTTGATGTTATGAGTTTAAAAATTACCTAAGCTAGAAATTTCCAAACTGAGCACCTCACGAAAAGGTAATTGAAATCACACTCATCTCGCACTAATCTATGTATTTATTACTTTTGGGTGATCACTCAACTGCTCAGTCATGGCGAGTATTCTATCATAGGCTTGGCAAAGATACTAATCTCCACCACTAGAGTCTATAGATGCGGCTATTCCAAAAGGCAAATTGGTTGTGATAACATAAAGGCGTGGTTTTGTAACCTTACAACAGGTTTTACCTCTCGAGGGATCCCAAGAGGCTTACAACCCCACCAGGCAGTGTACCTGACCGATGTAGTATAGTGTAGTGGTAAGTACGGGGGATTGATCGTTCTCCACAGGGAATAGTGTTCGTTAGGTATGAAAAGCTACTCTAATAGGTCTAAGGGTTGAGGAAGATTCTTTTTTATGTTTTTATATTTTTTTTATGAAAGCAAGTAAAATCTCGGTTTTGAAGGAGTGGGCGGAATTAGTTGCTAGTCAACTAACCCAAATAACTACAAATGCAAATAAAGTAAATAACAAAAATGAAAATGTGGAGAGAAACTTATGTGTAGAGAAATGTGTTTACTTAGATTTCCTTACTCCCTAACTATCTTTTACCGGTTAATTAGTGTGTATTAGTCGCGTGGATGATGGGTGTATTCCTTAATACCATTCGTGGGGTGGCGTACTTACTTCCCCAACTCTACAAGCTCCTACTTCACTCCTATGTCGAGCCGGCTAGGAAGCTCCTAACATGGGATCACTAGAATTCGCTTGTGCATTAAATACAACCATAAAAACCTTTAGTACGCATTTGGTTCATGTTTCTTAAGACGTTCAAGCAAGTTACCGAATAGGAAGTTAGCCAGTTTTCTTAAGCCTAACATAGATAAACAATCATCCAATACAACTAATAACACACTAATAACCAATAATCAATAGCTAGGTTTCATTAGATCTAAGCAAACACAAGATAAATTTAGCCTAACATGTTAATCAAAAGACAAGAATAAGATAAAATCAAACAACACATAGACATATTGAATGATTAATTGATAACTTATCTTCAATGTAACATGGAAGATCTCAAGGCAAAAAGCCTTGAAAAAGTAGCTAAAATCGTCTTAGGGTTTTCTCCCAAAATTCCACACACTAAGCTCTCTTTCATGACAAAAAATTAGAAAACTATATATAGACTTTTGCATCTGACGGCGTCACCTTATGGATTGTGACGCCGTCACCTCGCCGCTTCTAGGGTTCCCGGATGACCTTCTTGACGCCGTCCCTCTTTAGCTCTTCAAAAATCCATTCTGGCTTATCAAGGCTTGACGCCGTCAGCTCGTGAACGTGACGCCGTCCCCTTATGATTTAAGCCGTGACGCCCTTGATCAAGTTAAAGCGTGACGCCGTCAGAATTCACATGCTATTTTCACTGGCCTATCATGAGTAAATTTCACGTCCACTTTTTCTTGCCAAAGCATGACGCCGTCCAGAGTTAATTGTGACGCCGTCAAAGGTAACTTTCAGCCGATTTTTGAGACTTTGTCGTTTTCTTCACTTTTATGCTCCAAAAACGTCCAAAATGCCTCCTTTTCCAGATTTCTCCTCAAAAGTACCTAAAATGACAAAAGTAACGATTTAGGGCAATATTTGATCAAATAAATACGATTTAAGGCTTAAATGACCCCTTAAAAGCGGTACACTTTTTGCTTCATCAAATACCCTTACACTTGAGATTTGCTTGTCCTCAAGCAAATGCGCTTTTATTCTAATCAAAATACAAGTTAGGGGTCATTTAATGCAAACATAAAAGTAATTACAACAAATAATCGTTCCACTCTAATCATAATAAGCACGGAGATTATATACTAGCACCTCACAAGTAGTGTTTAGATACTCACATCTCTCAAGTGTCATCAAAATAAATCTCATAAATGAAAACGGATAATATCTCTCACTACCTGTCATAGCAAATAGATTACCATAGGCTTGGGAAAGGATCGAAAACATCCTCCACTAGGCGTAAGCACCTAAGATAAACTATCAAAGAGGGCTTTTTCATGGGTTATAACGTTAGGTGTAGGGAAAAGGAAAACACGGTTTGGTTGGATAAAGGATATTTTACTGGTGGCGAGTTAAAAATCTTGATCAATTACATGTACTATACAATGTTGCTAAGTCAAGACTAGACTCGATCTTAAGCTAGAAACGAAATAACAAAAACAAAAACATAAACATAAAATGAAACGGGATGGTAGTCCGTATGTTTTTTTTCTATTTTTCTTTTTCTCATTTTTTTTTGTATTTTTCTTGATTTTTCGATTTTTTTTTTTTTTTTTTTTTTTTTTTTTTTTTGACATACACTTTTGCCCTACCATCCAAAATAATACATCATAGGGGCACTGCATTCCCCTTACACTTGAATTTTTACATAACTTTACAAATACTAATCTAATGACTCGAATTAAGATAATTGAAAAACTTGGAGTACTTTTAAAACATTTAGCACATATGGGGGTAATAAATGATGTTCTTCCCCATTACTCCATTACACTAGTACTTTACCCATGAGTCCCAATCGTCCCAAAACAATATGTACAAGGATATGACTCGACTTAGCAACCATGTAATCAACTAGATAATTAACTTGGGTTTAAACAAATGTTGTAACAATAATGCACTAAAGATGAGTGCATACAAGGTAGGCTAAGGCGATTTGGGTGTACATTTAAGTGGGGTGTAACAAATTCTTCCTTTAAGTAAAATGCTTAAAGGTCGAAACGAAAAGATAGGCTCTGAGGGGTGTACTAGGGGTATCGTGTACTAAAAATGAGTACAACGCAAAGGGTGTGGGAGAATTACTTGACCAATGTAGCCAAAGTAATTATAACAAAAACACAGGTGTAAAACAATGGGTTAATCCTAATGCCTCTTATCATGTAGTAAATCTAACTACACGAATGTAGTCTCACTTGTGGCCTCGGAATGGTCCTAACGCAAGTTCTAAAATCTAAGTGCTACCGGTACACACATCATAGCATAAATGCTTTTCCTACCAATTCTAGGGGCGAACCTCACATATTTGGGGGTGGAAAATTTTTTAGTGGTACGGTTTTTTGTGCTAGTCATATAACTCCTATCCGTGAGACGCTCATTAAGATCAAAGTTTCACTCCTAAGTGTTGTAAAAAATTTTAAATTTGGCACTAAAATTGCCCTAACAGGTATTTATCTAGTTTTATTACACATCTACCATTAAACAAATAAAAATCAAGCGCAATTGTATTCTCTAAAATCGTACTTTTACCCCCCCCCCCCCCCTTACACTTAAGATGAACATTGTCCCCAATGTTTAAATAACAAGATGTAAAAGTAAATAAGGTAAAAGAATGAAATCAAATACTCCCCTGATTCGCTCGGTGGATAATGAAATTACACGGTTAAATCTTCCTCCAAAGTAATGTAGAAGCTCCATGACTAATGCATCGCCACAAGCTTGATCCAAAAACATCTCCTTGTCCAAAATAACCTGTTAAACCTGAGAAAACAAACACGAAAACCTGCATAACATCGGCGGGAAAAATCTATATATAAGGATATAATGCTTGTGGAATGATAACTTTGCAGATTCCTGGAGATTATAAGTTGGAGATGTTAATAAAAACTTTTTATGAAAACAAAACTTTCAAAAATTTCTGAAAATTAAATCTGACGCCGTCAGGTTATAAACCTTGACGCCGTCAGAAATGACCTGACAAAAATTTTCATTTTAAGTTTCCGGAAAATTTCTGGAAAAACCTTTACCTTACTTCCTGGAAATCCTGCAAAACATCATTATGACTCGATACAAGCATTTGACTCAAACAAATACTAATATGTATGTTAATTTAGTATTATTATGATTCATGTTCATTTGGTTCTAATAAACCGATTTAGATTTCCCTTACACTTATCTTTTGCAAAATACCTTTATATGTAGTTAAGACGAAGTTAAAAACAAAATAAAGCATTTTCACAATTTAATTTTGAACATGAATCAATAATGATAAAAATTAAACACACATACGGAAACAAATAAAAACAAACAAACAAATAAATAAACACACAAAGCAAATAAATAAAATAAGGCAATCAAATAAGGCTAGCATGCGATAAATAAAATCAATGTAACAAATGTTTTAAGGCAAACAGATGCCTTCCCTAAATTATTACAGACCATATTGTTTCAACACATACAACCAAATATCAAATTGTACAAACATCAAAACATCAAATCACATCATCACTGGGGTGGGGGTCCTTGGCGATAGTCATAGCCAGGAGGAAGATACCCGTGGTACCCATATGGTGGGTAATCCTGCTCACGACCCGGGAAAGGGTCAATCTGCAGATGCGGGTCCAACTGATCACGTGTAGAAAGATGCTGCATCTGACGAACCATGTGATCGTACATCCAGTCGAACCTCTCGTCCACCCTGGTCCTCCACGTATCAACCTGGCCCATCCAGGTCCCCTGGTGAGCCTGCCAGTCCCCCCTGCTCATGTGCCGGTAGTAATCAGCTGTACCGGCCTCATACCCCTCATGCTGCTGCTGCTGGGGCTCCTCCTCCTCCTCATCATCCTCATCATCATCATCCTCAGCTCCAACTGGGTGATACCACATAAAGGACCCGCCATGCATCTTCATAATCACCTCCATCTGCTTCAGGGACCTCTCCTTCACCGTCCTGCATTTATCACCACTCAAATACCTCATGACCTCGGGCCTGAGGACTCCATAAGACTGAGCCAGTCGGGTGATAAACATCCCACCATAAATCCTGTCACCTTCCCTCTCCCCAACTCCACCATGCATAAAGCTAGCAACCCAAAACGGGATGTTGCAGTAAACATCATTAGAGTAGATGGTGTACAGGTAGAAGAGATCAGAAGCTGTGACACAGTGGTGAGAGCTGTGACGCCCTGTCAAGCTGTAGGTGAGGCAACGATGAGTCAACCGAACCCTAGGATCCCTGATTTGGGATGCCACAGTGGTCGAGGTATATACCCCATCCCCAATAGTCTGCCAAAACATGGAACACCTAAAATCATTCTTCATCGACTCCCCATGCAACAACCTCTGCATGAACCCTGCCTGAATGGTATCATGCTGATCGTACAACCCAAGTCTCCACCCAAACTCAGTAACCGAACACGTCCTTAGCTCACCCCCCAGCCTGAAATAGATCGTGGTACCGCCCACATCGGTCCTTGCCTCAGCCATGTCAAAATGAAAGGTGGCAAAGAACTCCCGCACCAATTCCTCATATACCGGCTCCTGAATTTTAAACAGTCTTTCCCACTGGGGGCCGGTAAACCCATCCGTCTGAAAACTTTGGAGAAAGGTCTGCTCAAGACCTTCTCTCCTCAGAAAGTTCCAATCAACTACGGCCCCATTTTCGACCTTGTGTAGTAGCAGTTGTGCGTATTTGCTTGTAGCAGCATCGTTGTCAAAGACACCCCAACTGAGGACCGTATCCCCAAAGTTTTCTTGTTGAGATCGGGAAGAACTTCCTCGGCTGGGTCTTTGACGCTTACTCATTATCTGGAACAAAGCAGGAGGAACAAAAGTGTTAATATGTGAATTAAAGACTTGGTGGCGTATCAGACAGGTCTGACGCCGTCACCCTTTGATAGGTGACGCAGTCAGGTTCAACCACATTTAAATCCGAAATTACGAGGGAAAAATCAATATTCAAACTTTAAGCTTATAAACCAAACGCCCTTTTTACAGCAAAAATGGGTGATTGGATCATAGGTTATGGTTCAAATTCGTGGCCTCCCTATTAGTGAATAGACCCAATTGATTGCCAATCATCAAATGCTTTAATCTTTGTTAAATAACACTAATTAAAACACATTATGAGTTCTAAGCATGAATCAATCCTAGGGTTTCACGAGTTGGGGATTTTCGAAATTTACAAATCCTATGAGTAATTGAAGCGAAAAGAATGAGTAAAAATTACTTACCACGTGAAGATTGGAAGCGGGAATTGGCGAATTTGTCCTGGGAAAATCGGAGGTGGGGTTGGAGTGGATATGGTTTGTGGGGTTTGTGATGAAAGTGATGGAAATTAAGTTATTATTGCTGTGCAGACGGGGTGACGGCGTCACGTTCAAATCCTGACGCCGTCAGATTAGCGTATTTTACCACTTTGTTCCAGTTTACAAATGAGCCCCTCGTACTTTAAAGGAGCAGCTAGTCAGGGTCAATAATCCTGATAGCTAGTCTCGTTAACGAGTTCCTCCTGGGTCAAATGTTTTGTTACTGTCACGGGATGTGGTAAAATGTTGAAAAGGGCCGGTTGACGTCACATTCAGGTTCCAATTTTCGTCATGGTAGGTACTCAGGGAGTGTGAGGAGCTTTTACAGGGGGTTCTCGAAATGAGGATGTGCTTTAATTGAGTTCTCCTCACGCCTGGCTTAAAGCCAAAAGATCGTTTCCTAGCCTCATGAAAGTTAGGGAGCGTGAAAACCATGCTTCCCACGAAAATGCTGCGATCTTGAGAATTCTTTTTCTCGCGAGAGGATCCAAGTAGATAAGAGGGTTTTAAAAGTGAAGGCTCGGGGAGAGGGGTTTCATCATCCCATTCGTTGTATGGTTCATTAGGGACCGGGAGTTCAAAGATCTTCTCGATCTTTTTGTGTGAGGCTTCTTCCCTAATTTTCTCCTTTATTCTCACAATAAACTTTTCTGCTAGTTCCATGAACATATCTCGGGTGTTTTTCAAGTGAGTCTCTAATTCCTGGATCCGCCTTTCTTGGTTGTTCACGAAAGTTAGCATTATCCCTTCAAACTCATCTTGTCGTGAGAATTGATGAAACGTATGTTTACCAATTGTGTTCACGCACTCATCGGGATTTTCATCAGCCGTAGGTGTCTCAGCTTTCATTAAGCTCTCAACCTGCCTTTTTATGTTTTCGAACAGCTGTTCTTGGGTTGCACTCATGCAATTTAAAATCCCTTCTTCCGAGAACGTTGAGTCATTCCATTCTTCCTCTTCGTATTGTGCTAGGTCCTCAATGACTTCCCAGCACTTATCGACACTGAGCCTGCTCAATCTCCCATTGGCGGCGTAATCTATGGCTCTTCTGGTTTGATGATTGACACCATCATAGAAGATTTGGATTTGTAGCCAAGGATCCATGCCATGGTGAGGGACTTTTCGGAGTAAGTCCTTGAACCGAGTCCATGCCTCGTAAAGGGTTTCGCCTTGACGTTGTTGGAACATCAAGATATCATTCCTTAGCTTGGTAGTTCTTCCCGGTGGGAAAAACTGAGCAAGGAAACGAGTAGTGAGATCATCCCAAGAGGTAATGGATCCTGCGGGTTGACGTTCTAGCCACTGACTAGCTTGGTCCCGCAAAGAGAATTGGAAGAGACGCAATCGGGTCGTCTCTCGAGTGGCAACATCAAGGTCTATAGAATCAACGATTTTGAGAAAGTCCTTGAGATGTTGATTAGGATCTTCAGAACGAAGTCCATGGAATGCGCATCCACTTTGCACCAACTGGATGGTGTCGGATCGCAAGGGTGTGATATTGGCTCCTTGAGTGAGCTCAATGGTGTTTCGATAGCCATGGTGGCTAGGACGGGAATACTCTCCTAAAGTACGGGCTCTAGGAGGTGGTGGTGGTTGTTGTGGTGGTGGGTTGTGGGGGTTAAGGATATTACCATCTTCCATGATGTCGGATGGTATGGTTACGAACAAAGACACGAAGAAAATAGATAGACTAAAGAAAACCTAGAAAAATAAAACAAAAATCTCACTAGAAAGGAATCTAGTGAGTAGACCTATAAAATAAAAATTCAACCTAAACAATAACTATTCCCCGGCAGCGGCGCCAAAAACTTGATGCGTGGTTTTGTAACCTTACAACAGGTTTTACCTCTCGAGGGATCCCAAGAGGCTTACAACCCCACCAGGCAGTGTACCTGACCGATGTAGTATAGTGTAGTGGTAAGTACGGGGGATTGATCGTTCTCCACAGGGAATAGTGTTCGTTAGGTATGAAAAGCTACTCTAATAGGTCTAAGGGTTGAGGAAGATTCTTTTTTATGTTTTTATATTTTTTTTATGAAAGCAAGTAAAATCTCGGTTTTGAAGGAGTGGGCGGAATTAGTTGCTAGTCAACTAACCCAAATAACTACAAATGCAAATAAAGTAAATAACAAAAATGAAAATGTGGAGAGAAACTTATGTGTAGAGAAATGTGTTTACTTAGATTTCCTTACTCCCTAACTATCTTTTACCGGTTAATTAGTGTGTATTAGTCGCGTGGATGATGGGTGTATTCCTTAATACCATTCGTGGGGTGGCGTACTTACTTCCCCAACTCTACAAGCTCCTACTTCACTCCTATGTCGAGCCGGCTAGGAAGCTCCTAACATGGGATCACTAGAATTCGCTTGTGCATTAAATACAACCATAAAAACCTTTAGTACGCATTTGGTTCATGTTTCTTAAGACGTTCAAGCAAGTTACCGAATAGGAAGTTAGCCAGTTTTCTTAAGCCTAACATAGATAAACAATCATCCAATACAACTAATAACACACTAATAACCAATAATCAATAGCTAGGTTTCATTAGATCTAAGCAAACACAAGATAAATTTAGCCTAACATGTTAATCAAAAGACAAGAATAAGAATAAAATCAAACAACACATAGACATATTGAATGATTAATTGATAACTTATCTTCAATGTAACATGGAAGATCTCAAGGCAAAAAGCCTTGAAAAAGTAGCTAAAATCGTCTTAGGGTTTTCTCCCAAAATTCCACACACTAAGCTCTCTTTCATGACAAAAAATTAGAAAACTATATATAGACTTTTGCATCTGACGGCGTCACCTTATGGATTGTGACGCCGTCACCTCGCCGCTTCTAGGGTTCCCGGATGACCTTCTTGACGCCGTCCCTCTTTAGCTCTTCAAAAATCCATTCTGGCTTATCAAGGCTTGACGCCGTCAGCTCGTGAACGTGACGCCGTCCCCTTATGATTTAAGCCGTGACGCCCTTGATCAAGTTAAAGCGTGACGCCGTCAGAATTCACATGCTATTTTCACTGGCCTATCATGAGTAAATTTCACGTCCACTTTTTCTTGCCAAAGCATGACGCCGTCCAGAGTTAATTGTGACGCCGTCAAAGGTAACTTTCAGCCGATTTTTGAGACTTTGTCGTTTTCTTCACTTTTATGCTCCAAAAACGTCCAAAATGCCTCCTTTTCCAGATTTCTCCTCAAAAGTACCTAAAATGACAAAAGTAACGATTTAGGGCAATATTTGATCAAATAAATACGATTTAAGGCTTAAATGACCCCTTAAAAGCGGTACACTTTTTGCTTCATCAAAAGGCAAATTGGTTGACATAACATAAAGGCTTACGGGGTTAATCAATCTCTACCGGTACCATTATTCCAAAAAAGGCGACAAAGCCACAAATGCTCGCCCAAATCCATGAATGAAACACCTGTGATTGCTCAATTCCTTAACTCGAATAAGCTAAAGGTAAGGAAAGATAATGGTAGGATAAAGACATGGGAAAACATTTAATTGGTGTAAACAAAAAGACACGAAACAAATAGTTTCCTAAAGTGCACAATCGCCCCACCACTAGTCACATCCAATCCCATAAGGTAAAAATCCGAGGGTCAAGAGTCAAGGGGTCTTCAAAATCGTCCAATACACGAGTTAATGCATATAAAATGTAGTGTAGTGCCTCATAATCTCCATATACTAGGCAAAAATATGCATCAACTCGGCCTTCATCTTAAATGAAAAAAATTATGTGCTGTAAAAATTTTTAAAATTTGGGTAAAATTAGCACATATTTTGATTAAAATCTGTCATTTCTATCTCCCTTCCCCCACTTGAGATGAACAATGCCCCCTTTGTACAAATTGAAACTTAAATAGAAAGGAGAGATATAAATGCACGGGTTTTAAAGTGATATCCGTTAAAACATAAAAACGAATATGTAATAACTGTATAAGCTGTGCAAAGCGGGAATACTAAACACTATACTATAACGACACAAAAGCTGATTCATAATGATTATCAGTTATAAACAAACGTTTTCTTGCATTTATATATATATATATATATATATATATATATATATATATATATATATATATATATATATATATATATATATATATATATATATATATACATGTTTTTTTTTTTTTTATGCAAGACAAGGTATACAAAAATGAAATAGAATAATAAATAAAAAACGCTACAAACATATAACATCATCCCCGCACTTGAGATCAACTACCATCTAAACCCGATTATCTTCTAGTTCCCTTTATTCAAAACCCGCGACTTCCACGAGGGGGACCAAAATTAACTAACAGCGCCCGGACCATGAACTTAAAGAAACTGTAGGGTAGGCTAGGCGGTAGGTGCAGCGAAACAACATATATTGGGTGAACAAAATGAAAAAAATGGCTCAGACGGGTTTACTAGGGGTATCTTGCACTAATAATAAGTGCAACAAAAAGGGTTTCATAGGGGGGTTGACTAATCAATGTGAGAAGTCAATATACACAAACATAATATAAATGGATGGGCTATTTGGGGTTAATCCTAAAAATTGTCTTATTTCCTAGCTGCACCGATTACACCAAGTTACCTCAGTGTAATGCACATCATAATGGTCTCGAAAAGATATTCAATGACAAGTTCTAAAGTCTACTACAGCCACCGACACACTCATATTTAAGGTATTAAGTATAAGGGGAAAACGGAAAGGCTTATCCTCACACAATGTAAATATAGGGTAGGTGTGCTCAGTCTATATTAATCTAGTTAAGTAATGAAAAACATGTCAAAATTTCACAAATGAAACACTTTTCACTAAAAACTAGAAAAATAAAGGCAAGTAAAATCAGGTGGGTGTTTTATTTCTAATCCCTTCCCCCCACTTGGGTCATACTAAGCATATAAAAGAAAAATAAGAAGGGTCAGAAATGTAACGGAAAACTCCCCTGGATTTACTCGGAATGATCGAAGATACACGTGTAAACGTGTCTCGCCTTGAGATCCATGAGCAAACTTTAATTTCCTGAATTCACTTAAACAACCAAATGCATCATACTAGAAGAAAAAAAAACAAGTAACAAAAATAAATAAAATGAAAATCCTAACTCACTTTCGTAGGAATCACGGTTGCATTTAGCATATGCAACAAGCCTTTTAAACCAATCGGTGTCCTAGGTGGACGAGTGAAGTCTCGTGAGGGTTTATAGGGAACACACCCACAATGTTCAATTAAAAACTAAAAATATACAAACTTGGCAATTGTTTTTGAAAATGGTTGCTACATGAAGAAGTTACGGTGTAACCTCATAGACTGAGTTACGTCGTAAGTCAAGTGACCTGTCAATTGATGCCTGCTGGAAAATAGTTACGGCGTAACCATAAAGATAGAGTTACGCCGTAGAAACCTTCTGATGAAAATTCAAGAAAACTTGTCATCTTTAGGCCATTAAGCAGTCCTTCCAGCACTTCTCCTGCATTTCTTCATTGTAGAAACATGCAAAAATGATGCACAAATATACCAAGCATAAAATCCTATAAAATTCAAATTAAATTAAAAAGATAAGCATGGGGTGCCTCCCACGAAGCGCTTGTTTTTGTTCGAGTCACGAGCTTGACTCCACCCTTATTTACTAAGTAAAAGGGTGTTCATCCCCTCACTTGAAATCAAGTGTGGGTGAAAATAGTAATAAACAACTTGAGGGTGTGAATTTGCTATGGGATAGGGAAATGATGAATTAGAGTTATAGCTTAGAATGGATGTCATTTCCCTCATTACCTTACCCAACTTCGTCGATGGCCTTGATAAATGGCTCACTCCATGAAGCGGTTGAATAATCGGCTTACACACCACATTTATCTCCATGCCAATCAAGGTAGTGCCCAAAATTTCACCTCCAAATTCCTTCTCAAGCTCAACCACATTCAGGTTAGTAGTTGGTGCTACATTAGAATCATCAGGAGGTGTGATGTGTATGACATGTGAGGTTATGGGTTGCACCTCGTCATCGATAGTTTTGCCACCCTGTATAGGAACACTAGCAAGATCGTTAGTAATAAAAATAAAAGGAGGGTTACAATTGCTACCATAATGTTTGCTAGGTATTTCCTCCTTTTCTTGCGGAATTGCTTCATCTTCTTACCTCACAACCTCCAATTGATTAGGGTATGTAACCAGTGGCATGTACGGTTGCATCACCAGCTTTGGTTTAGGGTCGGCTTGCATAGGAGGCGTAAGTATTTGCCTAAGCCTTTCTATGTCCTCGACTGTAATACCCCAAAGATCATCTATGTCATCTTCATCACAAACCTCCTGAACTTCCTCTTTCTCCTTTGCAGTGTTGACATTGACATCATCATTACCCTGTTCACAAACACTAGCAAAATATTAGTTAAGGGAGAAATTATAAAATTAATAGGATGCTTACTTCTTTCTTCATTCGACATATCCTTCAACTGGTTAATAGCCGGTGGCATGTTCGGTTGCATCACCGGCTTGGTATTAAGTTGGTGAGACTGAAAACAAGGGTCAAGAGGAGGTAATCTAGTAGGGGCCTCCTAAGACACGAAATCCTTCCAAAATGCATCAATCTCAACCTCCTCGTCGGAATCCAGATATTCTAGAGTTATTCTTGTAGGAGCTTCCTTTCATATGAAATCTTTCCAAAATTCATCATCATCACTCTCCTTGTCGGCATCCGCATCCTCCAAAACTTCACTTTTCACATGACGAAAAGGATCGAAATATGGCCCCTCATACCTATTAGAAACGCCCATAATTTTTGGACTGGGAAATACATAACCAATTTTCTTGTAAGATTGTGGAGTTTGAAAGGAAGGTTTTGGAATGGGCAAGCTTGCAAGAGCACTCCTTGATCGAAGATTCCTCATGAACGAATTTGTATTCTCACGCTTATACTCCAAGTATTCATTTATTGTCATGCTATTAATATCCGGCTTCATCTCCATGATTATCCGAAATTCAAAAAAAACAAAGAAAACAGAAAAGATGGAAGAAAGAAAACTAAAAACAAAAATTATAAAAGCAAAAATATTTACGAAACTCAAATTAAAATCTCAATTAGCTCCCCGGCAACGGCGCCAAAAACTTGATGCAGGATTTCTGACCAGGTTTTAATATTTATAAAGTTCTCGTCTACATATTGATGAAGCGAAAAGTGTACCGCTTTTAGGGGGTCATTTAAGCCCTAAATCGTATTTATTTGATCAAATATTGCCCTAAATCGTTCCTTTTGTCATTTTAGGTACTTTGGAGAAGAAATCTGGAAAAGGAAGCATTTTGGACGTTTTTGGAGCATAAAAGTGAAGAAAACGACAAAGTCTCCAAAGCTGCTGGAAAAGTACACGTGACGGCGTCAAGGATTGCTCCTGACGGCGTCACGGTTTGGCAAAAGAGGTGGATATGACAAATACACATGACGCGCCAGAAAGTTTTACAATGGAAGTCTGACGGCGTCACCCTTTAAGGTGATCAAGGCCGTCACGGTTTAAGTTAAAGAGAGACGGCGTCAAGCACAATTGTGACGGCGTCAACACTTGACGCGCCAGAGTGGATTTTGGAGGATTAAAGAGGGACGGCGTCAGGAAGACCATCCGGGAACCCTAGCCGCGGCGAGGTGACGGCGTCACCTCCTACAACGTGACGCCGTCAGCCCCTAAATTCTATATATAGTTTTGCAATTTTTAGTCATTAGTGTGCAACTTTGTGAGGAGAAACCCTAAGACGAATTTTCTGCCATTTTTAAGGGTTTTATACCCTTGGATCTCCCATGTTTAATTGAAGATAAGTAATCAATTAATCATTCAATATGTCTATGTGTTGTTTGATTATATCTTGTTCTTGTCTTTTAATTAACATGCTAGGCTAGATTTATCTTGTGTTTGCTTAGATCTAATGAAACCTAACTATTAATTATAGGTTGTTGGTGTGTTATTAATTGTATTGGATGATTGTTTATCGATGTTAGGCTTAAGAAAACTGGCTAACCTCCTATACAGTAACTTGCTTGAACGTCTTAAGAAACATGAACCAATGCGTACTAAGGTTTTTATGGTTGTATTTAATGCATGAGCGAATTCTAGTGATCCCATGTTAGGAGCTTCTTAGCCGGCTCGACATAGGAGTGAAGTAGGAGCTTATAGAGTTGGGGAAGTACGTACGCCACCCCACGATTGGTATTAAGGAATACACCCGTCATCCACGTAATTAATGCACACTAATCAACCGGTAAAAGATAGTTAGGGAGTAAGGAAATCTAAGTAAACACATTTCTCTCCATATAAGTTTCACAACCTTTTTATTTTCAGTCATTTTATTTTATTTGCATTTGTAATTATTTGGGTTAGTTGACTAGCAACTAATTCCGCCCACTCCTTCAAACCCGAGATTTTACTTGCTTTCATAAAAATATAAAAATACAAAAAGAATCTTCCCTCACCCTTAGACCTATTAGAGTAGTTTTTCAATCCTAACGACACTATTCCCCTTGAGAACGATTAATCCCCCGGTACTTGCCACTACACTATACTACATCGGTCAGGTACACTTCCTGGTGGGGATTGCAAGCCTCTTGAGATCCCTCGAGAGGTAAAACTTGTTGTAAGGTCGCAAAACCATGCATCAAGTTTTTGGCGCCGCTGCCGGGGAATAGTTATTGTTTAGGTTGAATTTTTATTTTATTAGGTCTACGCACTAGATTCCTTTCTAGTGAGATTTTTATTTTATTTTTCTAGGTTTTCTTTAGTCTATTTTTTTTCTTCGTTTCTTTGTTCATAACCATTACCATCCGACATCATGGAAGGTGGTAATATCATCGATCCCAACAACCCACCACCACAACAACACCCACCTCCTAGAGCCCGTACCTTAGGAGACTACTCCCGTCCTAGCCACCATGGCTATCGAAACACCATTGAGCTCACTCAAGGAGCCAATGTCACTCCCTTGCGATCCGACACCATCCGGTTGGTGCAAAGTGGATGCGCATTCCATGGAATTCGTTCTGAAGATCCTAATCAACATCTCAAGGACTTTCTCAAAATCGTTGATTCCATAGACCTTGATGTTGCCACTCGAGAGACGACCCGACTACGTCTCTTTCAATTCTCTCTGCGGGACCAAGCTAGTCAATGGCTAGAGCGCCTACCCGCAGGATCCATCACCTCTTGGGATGATCTCACCACTCGTTTCCTCGCTCAGTTTTTCCCACCAGGAAGAACTACCAAGTTAAGGAAGGATATCTTGATGTTCGAACAACGTCGAGGCGAAACCCTGTATGGGGCATGGATTCAATTCAAGGACTTACTCCAAAAAGTCCCTCATCATGGCATAGATTTCTGGCTTCAAATCCAAATCTTCTATGACCATGTTAATTACCACACCAAGCGTGCCATCGATCGAGCCGCCGGAGGCAGATTGCGTGACAGAAGCGCCGAGGAATCATGGGAAATCATTGATGAGCTTGCATCCGACGATGATGAATTGTGGCAAGTTTCCCACGATGTACGCTCGGCGGTCAAGACATATTCATCGCCCGATAACGCCAATCAAATCACCGCGGAAAGCGTTAGTGAACTTGAGAAGAGGGTTGCATATCTTATGGAAAAGCAAAAGAGACCCTTAAGTCCACAAAAAGCAACAGTTAACTCGGTCTCAAGCATTAAGCAAATATCATTGTCCGAATCACCCCGGAGGGAAAATACTAAACCCTTCCATAAGCACGCTCAACCCAACTCACCACCTCAGGAACTTAGTCCAACATTCGAAGCTCGAATGAGAGAATACATGTCAAAACACTCCGAACGGTTGGCAAAATTTGAGGAAGCTATCTACAAACAAAAGGAGGAGATGGAAGAGAAGATGGCTGAGATGATGGGCCTTTTGAAAGAATACACAAAAACAAAAGCTCCTGAAAATGTGTTAGTGCGAAAAGACGTTGAAGTTTCCAACACTAAATGTGTTAATGCCATCTCCGTCGTCCAAGAGGGCGAAAATGATGGAAGAGGGAAGTTGATAACTATGGAAGTTAACAAAATTGACCTCGTCCCACTTAATGACGGAAACACCAATGCCTACAAATGCGATTCCGACAAGGGAAAGGAGGCGCCCTCTGAGGAGCGCCAATTGGTAGAACCGCTAAAGTCACAACAAGTGAGGCATTACTTGAAGCACGAAATAAACAAGGAGACCATAAACGATTGGGTGAGAAACTATCGACGTACTCATCTACCCAACAAGGAGTCCAAGAGGATGGAACCGGATGATGAATCTGACACATTACCCGGAGGGCAATTGTATGAGAGCCTCATAAGACAAAAGTTAGTGGAAAAGCAGGAATTCTACGGGGTCTTCGAAATACCATGCAGCATTGGAAAACTCAAGTATCTGGATGCGGTAGCTGACCAAGGTTCCGACGTAAATTTGATGCCTTTATCCGTTTATGTCCAGTTAACCAACGAACTGCCATCCATCACCCGTACTAAACTCTCCTTTGCAAAACATTCTTATGAGTACCCGTTAGGAATTGCAGAAGATGTGTTGGTCAACGTTGCCGGATTCCTGTATCCGGTCGACTTCATGATTATTGAAAGAAATGATATGAATATGCCAATAATCCTTGGGGCACCCTTTCTCGTTACCACTAGGGCACAAATCGATTACGAAAATAGTACCATCCAAATGAAGAAGGGGAAGAAAACAATAAACTTCCCAACGATCCCACGACATATATGAGATGTTGCTCTACAAAAGAAGATGGAGGCGAACCCCAATATAATCCGTGGTAATGTTCGAGAGAAAATCCTTGCATGGGAGGCAAGGATTAAGAATTACAATGAAAATGAGATTAGAGAATGTAAGGGTGGAAATAACGATTATATTGAGGCTAATAAGCAGACCAATAACCCCGTTGAATTTACAAAAGGAGACTCAGTGCTCCTAAGACATTCAGAAACAAAAGCACCTACCGATGAACCAAGTCCCTGGTGGTACGGACCATTCACAATTAAAAGTCTACACCAAGTTGGGGTAGTAAGCTTGACCAGCAAGGGAGGAGGTGAAGTGACTGCGAATGTCGAGCGATTGAGACACCACCACCCTGATAACAAGGATTATATCTATCAAGGATACGTCATTATGAATGATGGAATCACGTAATGTACGTGACTTTGAGTCTAGCTACAAGACTCGTTAATAAAGAAAAGCGCTTCTTGGGAGGCAACCCAAGCTTTATTTGCTTTGTGTGTTTATTTATTTGTTTGTTTGATTTTATTTGCTTCCGTATGTTTGTTTAATTTTTATTATTATTGATTCATGTTCAAAACTAAATTGTGAAAATGCTTTATCTTGTTTTTAACTTTGTCTTAACTACATATAAAGGTATTTTGCAAAAGATAAGTGTAAGGGAAATCCAAATCGGTTTAGTAGAACAAATGAACATGAATCATAACAATATTAAATTAACATACATATTAGTAATTGTTTGAGTCAAATGCTTGTATCGAGTCATAATGATGTTTTGCAGGAATTCCAGGAAGTAAGGTATAGGTTTTTCCAGAAATTTTCCGGAAACTTAATATGAGAATTCTGTCAGATCATTTCTGACGGCGTCAGGCATTACAACCTGACGGCGTCAGGTTTTAATTTTCTGAAATTTTTGAAAGTTTTGTTTTTCTACCGGAATCATAAAAAGTTTTTATTAAATCTCTAACTTATAAACTCCAGGAATCTGCAAAATAATCATTCCACAAGCATTATATCCTTATATAGATTTATCCCGCCGATGTTATGCAGGTTTTCGTGTTTGTTTTCTCAGGTTTAACAGGTTATTTTGGACAAGGAAATGTATGTGGAATCTAGCTTTTGGCGATGCATTAGTCTTGGAGCTTCTACTTTCTCTGGGAAGAAGATTTAACCATGTTACATCTTTATCCACCAAACGAATCAGAGGAGTATTTGATTTCATTCTTTTACCATATTTACTTTTACATCTTGTTATTTGAACATTGGGGACAATGTTCATCTTAAGTGTAAGGGGGGGTAAAGTACGATACCTTAGAGAATGCTATTACGCTTGATTTTTGTTTGTTTAATGGTAGATGTGTAATAAAACTGAGAGAAATACCTGTTAAGGCAATTTTAGTGCCAAATTTAAAATTTTTTACCACATATAGGAGTGAAACTTTGATCTTAATGAGCGTCTCATGGATAGAAGTTATATGACTAGCACAAAACCGTACCACTAAAAAATTTTCCACCCCCAAATATGTGATGTTCGCCCCTAGAATTGGTAGGAAAAGCATTTATGCTATGATGTGTGTACCGGTAGCACTTAGATTCTAGAACTTGCATTAGGACCATTCCGAGGCCACAAGTGAGAATACATTCGTGTAGTTAGATTTACTACATGATAAGAGGCATTAGGATTAACCCATTGTTTTACACCTGTGTTTTTGTTATAATTACATTGGCTACATTGGTCAAGTAATTCTCCCACACCCTTTGCGTTGTACTCATTTTTAGTACACGATACCCCTAGTACACCCCTCAGAGCCTATCTTTTCGTTTCTAACTTTAAGCATTTTACTTAAAGGAAGAATTTGTTACACCCCACTTAAATGTACACCCAAATCGCCTTAGCCTACCTTGTATGCACTCATTTTTAGTGCATTATTGTTACAACATTTGTTTAAACCCCAAGTTAATTATCTAATTGATTACATGGTTGCTAAGTCGAGTCATATCCTTTTACATATTATTTTGGGATGATTGGGACTCATGGGTAAAGTACTAGTGTAATGGAGTAATGGGGAAGAACAACATTATTACCCCCGTATGTGCTAAATATTTTAAAAGTACTCCAAGTGTTTCGATTATCTTAATTCGAGTCATTAGAATAAGTTGATTGTAAAGTATGTAAAAGTTCAAGTGTAAGGGGAGAACCGAGGCCCCTATGATGTATTATTTTGGATGGTAGGGCAAGAGTGTATGAAAAAAAAAATAAAAAAATAAAAAATAAAAAAATAAATAAATTTGGAAAAAGAAAAGTAGAAAAAAACATACGGACTACCATCCCGTTTCTTTCTTTGTTTATTTTATATTTTATTAGTTTTTGATTAGCTTTAGTCGAGTCTAGTCTTGGCTTAGCAACGCCATATTGTACATGTGATTAATCAAGATCTTTAACACGCCACCAGTAAAATATCCCTTATCCAACAAATCCGTGTTTATCATATCCCTACACCTAACGTTATAACCCGTTTAAAAGCCCTCTTTGATAGTTTATCTTAGGTGCTTACGCCTAGTGGAGGAGGTTTTTGACCCTTTCCCAAGCCTATGGTAATCTATTTGCTATGACAGGTAGTGAGAGATATTATCCATTTTCATTTATGAGATATACTTTTATGACACCTGAGAGATGTGAGTATCTAAACACTACTTGTGAGGTGCTAGTTTGTAATCTCCGTGCTTATTATGATTAAAGTGGAACGACTATTTGTTGTAATTACTTTTATATTAGCGTTAAATGACCCCTAACTTGTATTTTGATTAGAATAAAAGCGCATTTGCTTGAGGACAAGCAAATCTCAAGTGTAAGGGTATTTGATGAAGCGAAAAATGTACCGCTTTTAGGGGGTCATTTAAGCCCTAAATCGTATTTATTTGATCAAATATTGCCCTAAATCGTTCCTTTTGTCATTTTAGGTACTTTGGAGAAGAAATCTGGAAAAGGAAGCATTTTGGACGTTTTTGGAGCATAAAAGTGAAGAAAACGACAAAGTCTCCAAAGCTGCTGGAAAAGTACACGTGACGGCGTCAAGGATTGCTCCTGACAGCGTCACGGCTTGGCAAAAGAGGTGGATATGACAAATACACATGACGCGCCAGAAAGTTTTACAATGGAAGTCTGACGGCGTCACCCTTTAAGGTGATCAAGGTCGTCACGGTTTAAGTTAAAGAGAGACGGCGTCAAGCACAATTGTGACGGCGTCAACACTTGACGCGCCAGAGTGGATTTTGGAGGATTAAAGAGGGACGGCGTCAGGAAGACCATCCGGGAACCCTAGCCGCGGCGAGGTGACGGCGTCACCTCCTACAACGTGACGCCGTCAGCCCCTAAATTCTATATATAGTTTTGCAATTTTTAGTCATTAGTGTGCAACTTTGTGAGGAGAAACCCTAAGACGAATTTTCTGCCATTTTTAAGGGTTTTATACCCTTGGATCTCCCATGTTTAATTGAAGATAAGTAATCAATTAATCATTCAATATGTCTATGTGTTGTTTGATTATATCTTGTTCTTGTCTTTTAATTAACATGCTAGGCTAGATTTATCTTGTGTTTGCTTAGATCTAATGAAACCTAACTATTGATTATTGGTTGTTGGTGTGTTATTAATTGTATTGGATGATTGTTTATCGATGTTAGGCTTAAGAAAACTGGCTAACCTCCTATACGGTAACTTGCTTGAACGTCTTAAGAAACATGAACCAATGCGTACTAAGGTTTTTATGGTTGTATTTAATGCATGAGCGAATTCTAGTGATCCCATGTTAGGAGCTTCTTAGCCGGCTCGACATAGGAGTGAAGTAGGAGCTTATAGAGTTGGGGAAGTACGTACGCCACCCCACGATTGGTATTAAGGAATACACCCGTCATCCACGTAATTAATGCACACTAATCAACCGGTAAAAGATAGTTAGGGAGTAAGGAAATCTAAGTAAACACATTTCTCTCCATATAAGTTTCACAACCTTTTTATTTTCAGTCATTTTATTTTATTTGCATTTGTAATTTTTTGGGTTAGTTGACTAGCAACTAATTCCGCCCACTCCTTCAAACTCGAGATTTTACTTGCTTTCATAAAAATATAAAAATACAAAAAGAATCTTCCCTCACCCTTAGACCTATTAAAGTAGTTTTTCAACCCAAACGACACTATTCACCTAGAGAACGATCAATCCCCCAGTACTTGCCACTACACTATACTACATCGGTCAGGTACACTGCCTGGTGGGGATTGCAAGCCTCTTGAGATCCCTCGAGAGGTAAAACCTGTTGTAAGGTCGCAAAACCACGCATCTACATATGGTCTAACTAATGCACTAATGGGCAGTGTACCCGGTCGTGTGTAGTGTAGTACTCGGTAAAGCCGAGGTCGTCCTAAGAGCTATGCGTGTGGATCTAATTTAAGATCTAGTGTCACTGGTTTTAAAAGGGAGTTTTATAAATTTTATAATTAAACTAAGAAATGAAAGTAAAATGAAAGCAAATTAAAGTGGAAATGTAATCAGTAGAGAGAAATGTGCTAGCCTAGTTACTAATCTTGTTATGTTATGACTACGTTTTCTTATTAATGTTTTCTATCGCTCCACATGGGGATGAAAGTCACTAGACTCCGATGGTCAATCCATCTAGCCTATTTTCCATAGCGTCCTATTCTGTAACCAATTAAGATGACGAGAGTTCGTGGGTTTACCCTATGGAAGAGTCATTAAGTGCCACTACGATCTAGGACTTATTTAATGAAACCCGGCCTTTCGGATCTTAGGTTCCCCCTAACTTCTTAAGCAGTTCCGTTTGGAAGGTGGTCGTTGGGTAAAATTCCCATGCAAGATAGTGATCACTACTCGCAACCTGATTCACTAGGGTCAGTTGGTCAAATCTCCTAGCTTCCTAGATACTCCCAAACTTCCGTGCTACCAAAACAAGGGTGTCTCTAAACAAGCAAAGAAAGTATACACATAAAGCGATATGAAAATGAGAAAACTACATCATAACAATAACAGTTTCATAACAAGGCTAACACATGAAATGATTAGCCAACCATACAGTAAATTAAACCAAGAATGATGAATAAAACATGAATTGATATGAACATATTGTTTGATACAAATTACTTGATGTAGAACTAATGAAGACGTTGATTGCAAGCGAATTCTCTCTTGGAAAGTGGTTGATTGCTGCTGGAAAATACCCTGGAATGGTGCCCTAATCGACCCTTCAAAAGGGAGGAAAAGATATGCTTCATAATGCAGAATTCGGCCTCTATTTATAGTGTTCGAAACAGTTACGGTGTAACCAAACTTTCTGTTAGGGCGTAACCAATGTTTCAGTTAGGGTGTAACTTCAGTTAGGACGTAACCAACTTTTTAGTTAGGGCGTAACCAAAGTTAAGGTGTAACCAACTTTTCAGTTAGGGCCTAACCAAAGTTTCAGTTAGGGCCTAACTTCCGTTAGGGCCTAACCAAAGTTTTGGTTTTCACCCCTTTTACAATAGCAATATTGCAACTTAGGCCCTTGTGTTCCTTCATTACTTTGATGGAAACCAACACATAAATGTGTATTCAAATATAATTTAAGCTTCTAACTTCGTATTCTTGCTACTTAGAAAATTCCTTGGTCTTATGGCCTTTTCTCACATCTTTTCCGTTCCAACGCCTCAATTTACCTGAAATACAAATATGAACGAATATGAACAAATTAAGTACCATATTAATATAATTGAGGAAATAAACACGGAAATTTGATATATAAAATATGAGGCTAATTTGATGTTATCAGGTTAGAGCGTTTTTTATAGGTTAAAATGAATGTAGTATTTTTCTAGGAGGTATAAGGTGGGTTGTTATCAATTTTGAATATGGACCGACTATAAAGTTTGTATCTAGGTCGGGTATCAATGTCTGTTAAACTAAAATTTACATTGGACCGTGTACTAACTAGGAAATAAAGTGGGCTGACTATCAGTTTTAAGTTTGGACCGAGTATTAAAAGTTGCGTCGGGTATTAGCCAAATCATTTTTTGTTTGGGTTGCAATTATTTGTTAATACGCCGGGCTAAGCAAAGTTAAGTGTGGATTCGAATAAATCTGAAAAATCACCAAAGAAAAAAAAAATCAAATATCTAAATAAGTTAATCTATTATGCAAAGGTTTTGTCAACAACAACAACAAAAAAAAAACACTTTGTTTAAAGAAAGTTATCCGCCAAGATTTTGTCAACGAAAAAACTCTAAAAATAACGCGACTAATATGTAAAAGCAAAGGAGTCGAGTATTTAAAATAAAATATCACATTTAATGATTACGATGTATAGATTTTTATAACGTAAAAATGTAACGAGATTACACTGTATTTTACATACTCTAGACATACGTACTTTGTCTTCATAGCTTAATAACATTAACGACTACCATTTTTGAATTGCTGCAACAACGCGCGACTTGTGCAATTTATATACAATTTGGGCTTTTGGGGGCAGCTGTTAGCTTTTTGTTACAAAATAATCTCATTTAAACTAAGTAGCTCCGTTTGGATACATTAACTTCAAGCTTTTATTTCAAACAAATAGCTCCTAAATAAAAAGCTGATTCATGAAGCTTTTTAAATATCTAGGAGCTGTTAAAACTTTAAATTACTGATATACCCTCCAAACATTTGTTTACAATTATAGATATGTCATTTTATGTCATTTTACATCTTATAATTACATTTAACAGCTAACTTACCAAACACTTTTATTAAAAAAAAGATACAGTTTGTAGCTCATGTTAACAGTTTTCCAGCTTACAGCTTACAGCCTACAGTTTACAGCTTACAGCATACAGCTTACAGCTAGTTTTGCCAAACATACCCAAATTAGTTCGATATTGTTTAAAGTTACTCAAACATAAAATTACGCGGAAACCCTGCTAGTTATTATCTACAAAGATGTTATAATAAAAAATATAAAGTTGAACAATTGGACCATGCTAAAAGCCTATTGATTATCACAACTTATAGAATAAAAACCAAACACAAAACACAATAATATCACCAACACGTACCCCCTAAAATTTTTCTCATGCTCCCCAACACTCGCCCCCCTTACGAAACGACGTAATTCCAGTCAAAGCTACTCTTTGACTCTGCCAACTATATTAAAAAAAATCATATCATAAACCCCTACCACCATCTCCGCCGCCACCTTCTCCCTCATCTCCACCGTAACGCCACCGACAATATCTAAACACATTTCATATCAAACCATATTTAACGCTAGAAACATCACACATTTGTCCTAGATTCCTGTAGTAATATCTTACACACATACAAGCAAAGAAGCAAGTTTTTCAGCGTCGTTTTTATGGCGGGTACCTCTACGTTTTCTCTCAATAGGTTTCTTGTTCAAGAAAATGAGAATGGATTAAGTGAAGATGATGATGAAGATGAGGTAAATGAACGTGTTTCATGTGTTGACAATGAAGAAATGGTTCGAACATTGATGGATCAAGAGAAAAATGTCGAGAGTATTCATTGGCATGTTGATGATTCTATTAATGTTGCCCGATCAGAGGCGATTCAATGGATAATTAATGTTGGGTTGCTTTTTTCTTAAATGTGTACATTATTTTTTGTGGTTTGGTTGTAGTTAATGTTTTTAGTTATTTATTTTTGCATAATTTGCAGATGAGATCGTTGTTGGGATTACGATATTACACTGCTTACTTGTGTGTAATGTACATTGATCGTTTCATTTCGAAAGGTTTAGTTACTGTAAGTTTTCTAGAATTTTGTATATTTAAACAGTTTATTCATTACCAAGTTCTAATGTTTTGATTTCTATGTAGAGTGATAAGCAATGGGCTATCAAATTGCTATCGGTTGCATGTTTGTCGTTGGCGGCAAAGATGAAAGAACGTGAGCCTCGATTGTTATCATCATATTCCACCGAAAAATACAACTTTAACAACAATGTGATTCAGAGAATGGAGCTTTTGGTATTGACCACATTGGATTGGAAAATACGTTTAGTCACTCCTTTCGACTTCATTGATTGCTTCATTTCGTGTTTCTCCAACGTATCTCCAAAGAGACAATTGATGTCATTGACTACACAAATCGTTATTGCCGCAACAAGAGGCAAGTTCACGAGTTATTTTTTATATCATCTTTGAAATGATTTATACGAGTTTCTTTAGTTGTTCGATTATTTCCTCTAATCTATATTTGTAGATATGAGCATTATGGAATGCCGTTCATCAACAATAGCGATGGCAGCAACATTGATAGTCATGGATCCACATTTGACTAAGGAATCTTTGGAGATTAAACTGAAGATTGCTTGGGTAAATCAGCTTTTTGATCATGTGAGTGATTCTAGTTTTTTAGTACTACATTACTATTCGTAGGGACCACAACAGGTCACATAATAAGTTGCTGCAACTATTAATATCCATCTCACAACCCATACTCAGATTCTTTTTAGTCATTTATTTTATCCATGTAAAATATGTTTTTCTAGATAATTAAATATAAGTATACTTTTCAACATCACCTATGAGAATTTTTTGCAGAAATATGACACTTCTTATATCTTGTTTATGTTTTAAATCTCACAATCCTTTTATGAAGAATTTATTTTAGAACCTTGTGATGTCCAATATCTACTTTGAATTCATCATATTTACTAGCTTAATAAAATTTGAACATTTTTTTAGTAATAAGTGAAAAAAGTTACACATCAATTAAAAGTTTGAAAAGAATCTACCGATGCTAGTTTTAGTTTATGATTTATAAAAAAACTAGACGAGTACCATGCATAGCAACGATTTTATAGCGGCAAACATTTATTATTGTAGTATTTGGACTGAAATGCAAATCGAGATTGGGAGCAAGAATTAGATGAATATGTAAAATACGAAGAAAAAAAAAATGAGCATAGATGATCAAAACAATAAAATTAATAAATAAAAGATGACAGTTAGTACAATATACAATCACACGATAATCACACCAATATTACTAAAGTTTTCAAGAATTTCAAAACTTGTGTATCCTATTGTATCCCCCATAATAGTTGCTAAAAGTTTTCAAGAATTTCAAACCATGTGTATGCGATTGTTTTCTAAGAAATTTTTAGTTTTCATGTTTAAGGATTAAATTGTTTCTTACGACAGTTTTAAGTTTTCAAGTTTAAGGATTAAGAAAAATTTTGTAAATGATTTATAGATAGTATAAATGCACATCAGTACATATGGGGAATGAGGGTATTGTACCACGTCCCCAATCCTTTTCATATTTGCTTAATTCGTCCTATATATGTTACGGGACAAATGAATATCAAATGTTAATAGCTAGATTTGATAATGGCTTAAAACAGGAGGATGTGTATGCTTGTTATAAACGAATGTTGGAACTTGAACCGGTGCAAGTAAAACCGGAATTGGCAACTAGTTCTGAAGATCCCCACGTTGCAGGCACCAAAAGGAAGAGGCTCATGTTCAACGAAACTGAAAAGAAACCGAACCTATGAACCCCAAAAAACCAATCCCTTTTATTTGGTTGGATGGACTTATTGGGTTTTCTACAATTTTATATTTTGATTTTGAACATAATTTGTGAATTTGATAAAACTTGTGCGAGAAGGTGACAAAACAAGAAATAAATACGCAGAGATTTGAACTTCACAATTAGAGTGTAAAAAGCCACCTTACTTTTCTTCTGGTGTTCGTTTTGTTTAGTGCACTTATGTTGTTCTTGGTATGGGATAATGATGCGTGTTACAACTTACAGTGTACTCCGCAAGGTGTAAATTATGTTTATATTTAAGTTTAGAGTAAATTGTAGAAATCGTCTCTAAGGTTTGGCCAAATTGTAGTTTTCGTCCAAATAGTTTGAAAGTGCATAGATCGTCCATAAAACAAACCTTTTTGCAAAGTTTGTTCCCTGGCTTTAACCGGCGTTAAGTGGATTCCGTTAGAAGTTACACGTTAGCCCTTTTGGCCAACAACTGTTACAGCGTTCATCCTTTAAACTAACGGCCGTTCATAATTAAAAAATTTCGGTTTATTTAAAGTTTTTTCAATTTGGATGAAACCTACAATTTGGCTAAACTTTAGGGACGATCCATATGTATTTCATACCACTCTTTTAAGTATATCATCGAAAAAGAAGAGAATATCTGTTTTTCTCTCTTCTGTTTCCTTACAATTTTTAAAGTCGCTTTTTCTTTGAGCAAAAAAACAGTAAAAATTAAATGTTTGAATATGATTCTTAAACATATCTAATCGATAGGGTCCTACTATCAATACCCCTTACCTCACATTTTACATCGTCCATCCCGTGGCCCACTCCCGTTTACAGCACAACATCATTTTTTTATCAATTTTTGTTTCGCATTTTCTGTCAATTTAATATTTTTGACTTATTAAACTTTATAGTTTTTGTTTTGTACGTTCAGTTTTATAGTTTATTTCTAATATAAATAAAATTATAAAAATAAAATAAAAATAAAAAATAAAACAAAAAACATGGGGTGGGGGGGGGGGGGGGATTATTTGGTGTTTTAGAGGGATACATATAAACGATCCCAATCGAAATATATTATAGTTTTGAGACAGCTTTACATTAAGGTGGTGTTTGTTTTTCTAAAAATGCATCTTAACAGCATCTTAATCTGACTCATTCAGACGCAGTCAGATATTTGGGTCATTAAGAGTGTTTTTTTTTTTTTTTTTTTTTCATGTCATTCAAAGGCGGTAATAGGCAACCAGTGTTAAGAACGCTTTTTTTTTTTTTTTTCTGATCCTTAAGAGGCGGTAAGAGGCAAAAACATGAACTAGATGTGGAGGGGTGTCTTAACACCTCTTAATGTCTTTTTTTCCCCCTTAATTTTTCTTACTTTTTTTATTTATTTATTTTCTATTTTGTTATAATTTTTTTATTTTCGTCTTTTTTGTTCATTTCTTTGTTTTTTTGTCTAGTTTCACTTTTTTCTTTTGTATTAAAAAGTAATAAATAGAATCATTGCATATGTTTTATTAGATAAAATATTTATGTGACAATTTATATTTTGTTCATAATGAAATGTTCGGTTTTTGACTCATATATCTCAACTATAACGCGACCCATTTAGTTAATCGTTTTAAAAAGCTCAAGCTAAACTCCGACACGTTTATTTTTGTCAAATAAACATTAGATTGCACGTTTTGTTTAAAATACTTTTAACTTTAAATTGATTATTTAATAAAATATTTATATTTAATAAAGTTTATTTCTTATGCGAATGCAATCGTTTTATATTTAAATTGTAAAAACTGGTAGTTTAAAACATCTAGACATTTTTACAAAAACAAACAGTTTTATTTGAGTCAGATTAAGATTTCTAAACCACTTATTCAGGTTAAGATTGCAATCAGATTCAGACTTTTCTACCGCATATTCAGATTCAGATGTGCGAATCAGATTTAGATTCCGAGCCTCTTAACAAACAAACAACACCTTAAGTACTCCTATACTATAAAAACAAATTTGTCACATTTCTCTCTTGCTTTTCAGTTTTCCATTACCTTTTTAACATCCGAGGAGAATTTTTACTCCAGAATTATGCACTAGCTTGTTAATTATTAATTATACAAAAATTTCTTTAGACATGTGTTTTGGATTGCAAATCATTTCTCTTCTTCAATATGCAAACAATACATTGATTTTTGACGAATGGTCAAAATCTAATGCCATAAATTTGATTCATATTCTTGAATGCTATCATGATGTTTTGGGTCTAAAGTAAATATATCAAAAAGTTGTCTTTATAGTGTTGGTGTTCCCTCTTTAAATGTTGTCTATGTAACACCCCAACCCGACAAGGGCTAAAATGCTACATTATGGTGACAAATCAGAATGTACAACGCAAGCAGAAAACTTATAAACATAATAGTTACAAAGGTATTCTAATGATAGCTACTCTATACATAATAATTTCCAAAACTGAAATACAACTCCAAGCTCAAATCTAACTGAAGATAAATCAAAATCTAATCCAAAAGCAAAAGGGTATCTATCGTCAGGGTAGCCCACTAAGAGCTCCTATGCACTCTTCACTCAAACCCAGCTTCCAACCAAAAACCTGCCGCAGGAAAAGAAATGCGGCTGAGCTTAAGAAGCCCAATGAACAAATATATATACAAAGCAGAAAGGTAATAAGCATAAGTAAACGAATACAAATCAAACAGATCAAATGCACCAATATCATGAGTAAGAATAGCTCTAAGAGTCAAATAATAAAGGTCAACGAACGCGTCCAAACGAGCCACTCGAACGGACCAAAGATACCTAACAGATAGCCACGAGCCTGTCTAAACGAGCCACTCGAATAGACCACATAACCACATATACCTATCATATCTAAGTGTACGGAGAGGGGAGGCCTCTAAATACCAAACAATGAGTGGGGTGTAGGGCACACACAACCAATCACCAAACAAATCATATCACATATCATATCATATAAGCCTAGGATGCATCCATACGCCCCCCACAAAACAAATCATATACGTACCATGTACTGGACAAGTATACGCATATATCAAAATGGCCAAGTGATCACATATCATATCATATCATATCAAATCAAATGGGGACGCCGTGGATCAATCACACCTCCACAGAAAGTGTCATGCCATCGGTGCCTCAATGACATGGCCATGGTACCTCCATGGCTAGTTAGCTCGGGCGACAAACAGAACAAAGCATATCATATCATAGTATCATATTAGAGGGAATCATAGCAATGACATATATCAACTGAATCATAATAAAGGATCATATAATTGAGATCATATCAAAGCTCATATCAAAAGGAATCATATCAAAGGATCATAGCAAAGGGATCATATCAAATGAATCAGAGTCAAGGATCAAAGTTATGAGAAGAAAAACCCTTACTGAGAAAGGGTAGAATATCTGTACCTTATGCAAATCAATCCACCAAATAAGAAAGCACCGAAAATAGGGAATCACTCCTTCTTCACCGAACCTATACAGATTAATAATCATGTATTACTTATAAACTCATTTTACAAGTTTACCACTTATAGTTATTAAGGTTTCCCATTTAAGGTTTCTTTCTATTTTTAGAAACTTTCCACTTTTAGTAAATTTCCATTTTTAGTAACATTCTATTTTTAGTAACTTGCCATATTTAGTAAGTTTCCATAATTAGAAAGTTTTTCGAAATAGTAATTTAATACTTTAAGGTTATAATTGACAATTAATAATATTTAAGGGTTAAAATGACAATTATAATAGTTTAGGGTTAATTATGTCAATTTGGTAGACTTTAGGGTCAAAATGTAAATTATCAATATTAAATATTAAAAATGTCAAATAAAATTATTTTAAAGTTTATGCTATAATTTTATATTAAGATGATAATTTTAGACCCCGTCGTTCATAATTTATTAACGTATTCTTGACATTAATCTTAGACCGCGACGACCAAAATATGTTATTATCACATGCATAAACACACGACTCGCGACTATCCTTCAAAACATTTTGTATAAGCATTTTATGACTACCATACTCACACACATGCACATCTTTACGACTACATGAAATCATAGCTTTTCCTACCCTATTCGACACACTCATTTCCTACATATACACACGACTTCATGATTTCCCCTTTTCGCCCTAGTCACATTGACCTAAAGTTCTTTTTGTTCGTCCATTAAATCGACACACAACCAACACATAATTCTCACATGAAATAATAACATATAAATCCTAGTTTTTAATCCTTTATTCAACCCACTTAACAAGACACAACATGCATGAACCTCTCATATTTTATACGCATACATATGTCCCATTTCACAGCCATAAACGTAGCCAACAAACGCCCTAATTCTATCCTTATTCAACCCATATTAAAAGATATAAGCATGCATGAATCCTTCCAGTTTATACGTATATACATACTCTAGTTTCAAACCCAATTAAATCTAATGCAATGCTCTCATAATCAGTTTCGAATGGTCCAATATTTAACTGTATATCGACATGAACATTTATCCTATTACACGTTTTTAATATCCAGATTGTAAGCCTTCATATTTACACATTATGGTTCGTTATTTCATGTGCCATTTTGATCCAATATTCATGCAACAACACTGATTTTTAAAGTCCATAAAACCTTCTAGTCGACACCTACCTAAGTTCCAATATATCATGTATTTAATATCCAGGTTCTCATTTTATATATGTGATCAAAACCATCCTTTTATACGACAGATCTTATCAATTCATGTGTCAAATTTACCAGATTTTATCTCCTCTATACACCGATTTAAATAGCATAATAAGATTATATACATGTCGACCTATATTTCAATGCAACATATAATCTATTACTCGACATCTTATCACACTTTCACACATATTTTTTCGAGGGTTCTAGGTCAAATAATGTTGATTAAACAAACGTTCTTATTCCAGATTTTTAACAACCATGCATAACTCTTATATCGATCTCTATATTATGCTATTTCATGTGACCATTATTTCTTCATTTTATGTGTTCCCTTAGCCCTTCATTTAGCATATATTAATAATTGATTAAAACTTGTTCATCATAGCATTTCATGTATTCATGTCGAAAGGAAAGCGAGATGAAAAGAATGATACCTTTGGGTCGACCAAAAAGAACTAAACTAGGGCAGTAAATACTAGAATTTCGATCCACAAGAAACGCCTTATGCTAACTAAAGTAATGTCCCTTTAACACAGTATATTGATTATCAAAAACAGCCTTGTATGCCTCCTCTTGTACCACTTTCACTCGACAAAAAGAAAAGAAAGAAACAATATCGCCTCTATAATGTTCCAAGGTTTTTGGTGTAGTTATATTGTGTGAATATTTCGGTTGGATAATCAGGAAAGGGGGAAAATATAGGAGTTAGTAGCCGAGCTTTGAGGGATAAGGAGGACTAGGTTTTCCACCAATTCAAAATTAAAATAATTCTAGATTTTTCCATTATATGAGTTGTGTACAATTTAATTTATTTTGGACTTGTTGGGCGTGTGATAGGTTGTCAAATTTTATGAATAATGATGAGTACAATTTTAAAGAAAACAGCCCTAATATTACGTGTGATATGTGCTTGGTTATCATGTCATTTCAATTTTTATAAGATTCATTTTATGGCTTGTATAATGTATAATTCTCATGTGGTAGTTTACAACTACTTAGGTTATATTCGGGATCAAATTTAAGTTAATAATGGATTTTTGGAATTCACGTTCTAGGTTATTATAGTAGAGATGACAATTTGTACCCAAAATCAAAAAAATATGATAATTTGAGCAAATTTATAAAAGATTTGGGCACATATAACATCATCTTTTTTTGAAATGGGCATATATTACCCATTTAAAAGTTACATGGGCACAAACAGGCACATATTTTCTCTCAATTGAAGAAATTACAATTGTTTTTAAAGAAAAACATAAAGATATAATATATTTAATTTTTTAAATATAAATGAGGTGTTACGTTTGAGAAATTTATTTCGTCGTTTTGGGTCTTTTCTAAAGCGATTCATATAACATGCACCCGTTTGACCCGTGCCCGTTTAGCCCGTAGCCCGTTTGCCCGTGCTCGCCCGTTTTGCCACCTCTAGTTGTAAGCTTCGCAAGATTTATTAAATGTTCTCATGACTCTTTACATTTTATATATCTCGGGCTTCCAGTTGGAAAAGATATCAGGAAAAGTGCCAATTGGAATGGAGTGATCGATAGGTTTTCTAAGAAGATCTCAACTTGGAAAGTGAATCTGCTATTAACTGGCGGGAGGTTAACTATCGTCAAATCGGTCCTGAGAGCTCTCCTATTTACTTTCTTTTTCTGTTTAAAGCCCTGTAGGATCGTAACAACGGTGATTACAAAGATAGTGTGCCTGAATTGGTTTGTTAGTGTGTATGATTGTGAGAAGAGAGAAAACTATGCTCAATAATTGTTGAATTAAAGAGCCGTGAATACAATGTAGCGTACAAACTAATTCGGAAAACTTAAAATAAAAATAAATGCCTCCACTATGTATAGTATAGTGGTTGAGGCAAGAATATAAAAATGGCATTCTAGCCCATCAACTTTCTCAGGCGACTTCATACCTTATTCCTAACAATCTCTCAATAAGAATCTATGTCATTTCAACTTATTCTATTTTTTTAATTTTTAGTTTTCTATTAAAAAAACGTAAAAGTATATAATCTTGATCTTCCTCTTTGTCTACAACTTGAAACTTTGAAAGAACACTTGAATTCGTCTTTCCTTCGAAGAATATTTTTCACTTATCTTGAATGTTGAGTTCATACTTTAATCATTGCTAAAGAAAGATCTTTGACTAAGATGATATCTGACCAAGCTTGACTTGTTGAAGACTTGATCACTTGACTTTTATCCTTGAAATTGCTGAAAAATTCTATAAGAAATCTAAAAGCGTCTTTGAAGCCCATTCTTCTCTTTGAAGTTGTAAACTCAAATTTAAACTTTAATTACGGATATAAAATCTGCATTCTTAAAGATAATAGTGAATCATGTTCATTTCTTTAGCTCCCCCTTAATCGAATAACCATCTCTTGAAGCTCATTTGAAAACCAAATACTCGATTTTAGACTTGTAGTTCTTGAACTTACTCCCCTTCAAACTAACAATCTCTACAATATTACACGTGCTTTCCTCTTTGAATCTTGATCGTTTGTTTGAGGTTTCATTGTAGTTTCACTTTGGAAATTATAGATTTGATCTTGATTGGGTCGTTGTTGACGAAGACATTTCAACTAATCATTCTTGATAAGACATTTAAACTAACCTTTCTTGATTGAAATCTTGTGAAAGTAACACTTGTCTTGATATTTCAACGATTTCTTTTCACTATAACACATTTCTTCCCAAAATTATCAACCGAATTTCTTCCTACAATTATCAACCGATATTTATTTTTTAAACGAACACTTCTCTTGATATTTCAATCATTTCTTTTCACTATAACACATTTCTTCTCACAATTATCAACTGAATTTCTTTTATAATTATCGACCAATGATGAATATGATTTATCATGATCATCATGAATATTCGTAAACTACCGAATTAAAAATCATTAAAAGAATAATCCCATGAATGCCCAAAATTCGTTCTGTGAATAAGTTGAGTATCAAAATCAAACATTCCCCCTTACAATCAAACATACTCCCCTTAAATAATCAATAATGACCCCTAACCGACTAAATGAAACTACATCATTCTCGTGAAGGTTAATGGTTAAATTTTGACATTGTAAGAATTGTTGAAAGTGTGTTGGGAATTAAACCAATAGTTAGTACTGTCAGGCTCAAAGTTTCAACTGGTGCATATTAACACTAGCAGTACTAACTGCCAGTACAAATATTTTGTACTACTTATGTGATGATGACAGAGATTGAAGATAAATATAGAATAGATTTGGTGTATATCTTCTAGTTATAGATTGATACGAATATTTTAGTTTACTTGTAAAGGACTCCTTGTTCTATAAAAGGAGATACTAGGTTAGGTTTTTGATATAAAAAAATATATACGTATTGTTTTGTGAAAGATTCAAGGTTTTGTAACCCTAGTGATACGTAGATCACTTGTATTATTATTAATAATATTGAATCATTTTGGTTAACTATTGTTTTCATTGTTCATACAAATACATTCACTGTTCCATTCATATACACAATATCTTTTAAGTATTGACTAGTAAATTCCGCGTGCTAGTTAATATTACTCAAAGCATCTCTAACACAAGGTGTGTGTTCAGATCCTCTCAAAGTGTAATGTTTGTTAAGGTGGTCATGTTGTTATTCTTTATAGAAGATGAAAGTGGCAGTATTAGAGTAGTTACTCCATGTCAGAAAACTATGCTTGAGAACCACCAGCATTTGTTGAATTAGACAATAAAATCAATATCTCGGGATAATGATGTCGAAAATGACCATATAATCCAACGAAGAAAAAATCTTGTGAAATCCGGGTAATACAACTATTCTCATGATTAAGTCAAGGAAATGTTGTTGTGTTTTCAAAAACAAATTCCGAAGAAACACCAACTCCTGGATCACATAGATTACCAGATAGCACATAAATTGAATCATTAAATGAAATAATCTAGATACCTATGTTCAGCGTTGGCATGATAATAGCATTGGAAGGATTTCTATTCACTCATAGTGAAATACTATTTTAAGTATCACTATGAATGTTCCAGCAATGTCACTTAGACATGGGATGTCATGAAGACATTTAATAAATCTTGTACAAATTATATGATCGATTCTTAATACAATTGTACTTTTTGTGTCCTAAAGATATATTCATTGAGTATCATTTTGGCTTTAGACTCGATTAGTGCACTTTTAGTAAGCAAGGACTAGAGCAATTTTCCTTTGTTTTAATATCAACAATCTCCGAATGAGAAGTCGATAGATTATGTGTTTAATCTTCGTGAGAATGAAACAATAACTTGTTGAGAAGTACTTGAGTGGCTAGGAGGGGTTGTGCATTTGCATCACTAGGTCAATGATTCCTGCCCTTTAATACCAGAAATATAAACATATGAAATTCAATAGATTATGTATTGACTCGGTGTCTATCCTAGTGTAAGGAAGGGTTTTTATTTATTTTTACCCTTTTCACATACTCCTCTTTTTCTTTTTAGCCATCTCAATTTTCAACTCTGACCTTTGGCTTTTCTTTTCATACTTTTCTTTTTCATCATTTTCTTTTCATTCTTGATCTTTTTTTTCTTTCTTATTCCTCTGGCATTTAAAGCATGTTGATCTGCACCCCAAACTTCTTCACCTAGACCCAACTTTCCACAAATAGAAGGAGGCTTTGAGGTAGATCATTTCGGTTCTGGAAGATCATAGGAGTCTTTGAGAGTAACTATATCACCCTGTGCAAATTAATCAACATATGCCAAACTATTCTCTTTTGAATTCTTGTGGATGAATGTTCTCAATACTACCATGATGAAAGAATGAAATTGTATTGGAGAGTGAAATTACGAATGATTCTGTGAATTATGAAGAGACTAGATAAAAACGAGAAAAAAGAACAAACACTCTAGTGCTAGTAGTGAAGATGATAATGGAAAAAGATTCAGAAATAGTAAAAGGCAAAAAGGAGAAATCCATTGCCTTGAAAGCTAGGGTAGAATCAAGTTGTGATGCAGAATCTAGTGCTAGTAGTGAAGATGAAGAGTATGCCATAGCCGTAAGAGATTTCAAGAAATTCTTTAGAAGACGAGGAAAGTTCGGTAGACCTCCTCATAAAGAGAAGAAATCCTTCCGGAAAGACCATGATGATAGGAAAGGAAAGTGTAACAACCGTGATTTTAGCAGGGTAGTTTGACTAATAAGTCTCAACCTATTTAACTTTTATGTGGTGTGTACTATGTGCTTAGATGTGGTATATGTGCGGTTTATGGGTAATAGGTACGTGTGTTAGCACTAAATCCCTTGGTGTGATGTTTTCTTCATGAGATTGGTAGTGTGAATTTTGGGAGAAGTTCATTTTGATCGCCTTGGTGGTGTAGAAATGACTTGTGTAATTTTGGTGTTTTGTGGTTTTGCGTAACAAGTCTCCGTTCAATTATTTGAGCGTTAGTAAGTTACGTGGAGGTTATTTTTATGGAGTATATTAATGTTAAGTGTGAAATTTCTATTTTTGGGAACTTTATTTTGAAAATGATATTTTTCCGGGTTGTCATAAAATCAGGAGTTTATCGCGTAAGGTGTTAATTTAAGTATAGGGTTTTATAAATAAGAGTAAGGTGTTTAGTAATAATAATTAAAATAATAATTTTTTATATATATATTATTATATAATTTATATAAATATATATATATATATATATTAAATTCGGCCGATTAAGGTTAAGGAAAAAAAAAGGAAACCAAATTGTATTCTAATTGCAAAACTTGGAGGAAAAGATATCTAGAATAATCTTTAGACCACTATAAATGCAAAACCAAAACCCTCATTCCTCTCCTATTGAAATTTTCGGCCAAACCTAAAGGAGAAGAGGAGAAGGATTTTTTTTAGGGTTTTCATCTTCCATTAATCAAGGTAAATTTATCATACTTATGTTAATTAAATTTTTATGATTCATGTAATACAAATTGTGATGGATCTAGGGTTTATGGGTTTCTGTAAATTAATGATATTGAACATGTTGGGATCATTAATTAATAATATTATGGTGATTGGTGTAAAGATTAGAGTTTAAAACATGTTAATTAATGAGTTAAGATTCTGACAGAATATTAAGGTTGTATAGATTCGATGATATTTAATAGATGAATATGTGTTATGTTGGGAATTAAATATTCAAGAAGTTTAAGTATCGGGAAATACTCAAAGTGTGTTCCTGCTGCTAGTGCATTTGTTCCTGCTGGTAGTGTTATTATTGCTGCTGGTTGTTACTGCTGCTAGCATTATCTCATTCCTGCTGATAGCATTAACTCATTGCTGCTGCTATAAGCTTTCTGCTGCTAGATGGATAAGTATGGAAAAGATATTTGTACACTAAAGTCAAATATATACGGTAGATAATATCTTACCCCATGTGCTTAGTTAACAAGTTGTGTACACAGATACATGTTGTATCTTATGTACTGACACACTCAAGATAAGTTAGCAAGTAAGTCGGTTAGACTTTAAGCAATATTGTAAAGATCTTCTTGCACTATAAAAGAAGATCTTAGACTCGATATTATGTGTGTCCAAGTGTCTAAATGTGTCGATGTTATGTGTTATAATTAACTTTCATAACTGTTAAGACATAGAACAAACACAAGAATATCACAAGTTAGAAAAACTTAAGATTCAAGGTTGTAACCCTAGTGATATTTCAAGATCACTCGTATTATTATCATTAATAATATTGAATCGTTTGGTGTTAATCTTTCATTGTTCATTGTCATAGAACTAACACAACCATTCCATTTCCACAACACAAATCACCTTCTAAGTGTGGTTAAGTAAATTCCGCGTACTTAATCATATTCACTAAATATATCATACACACAAAGAACGTAAGGTTTAACCACCTTAACCGTGTGAACAATCATAACAAGTGGTATCAGAGCATCAGGCTGATATTATTGATTTAGAAGAAGAAGCTGAAGAAATGGATGTTGAATCTATTCAGACAAATGTTGCTGCAAAGATTCCCATGCTCAAACAGAATGAGTTTGAGATGTGGAGGCTGAGGATAGAGCAATATTTCCAAGTGCAAGATTATGCACTTTGGGAAATCATTGAAGATGGAAACTCTTACCAGCCTACCACCACTACATCAACAGTGGATGGCAAAGCGGTTTCAACTCTGCAGACAAAGCCATCATCTGCAGAAGATAGAATAAAGAAAAAAAATGACTTGAAGGCAAGAAGCATGCTGATGATGACCATTCCTAATGATCAACTTCTAAACTTCAGCAAATTCAAGGATGCTAAATCATTATTTGAAGCTATTATTGCCAGGTATGGTGGAAATGAAGCCACCAAGAAAACCCACAAGACACTGCTCAAGCAACAGTTTGAAAACTTCTCCTCTACATACAATGAATCTCTTGACCACATGTTTAATAGGCTTCAGAATATTGTGAGCCAACTGGCTATTCTTGGGATTGAAATGCCTCAAGAAGATTTGAACTCAAAATTTCTGAGAAGCTTACCAGAAGAGTGGGTTATGCATGTTGTTGTCTGGAAGAACAAGCCAGACCTAGACACCATGGAACTGATGGACTTGTATAGCAACTTCAAGATTGTGGAGCAAGATTTGAAGAAGAATGGAGGTACTAGTTCTAATACTGGGAACAAGGCATTTATGTTAACTCCTAGCACCTCAAAATCAAGTGAAGAGTTGAAAGTTGTTGATGATGTCGGTGCTGCTAGTTCATCAAGTAGTACCATAAGTGTTGAAGAATCTTTAACCCCATCTAGGATATGTTTTACAAACACCATTGATATGCACAGCGGATAAATAAGAACGATCAATGATGTTCAACAAGGTTGTGATTTATTTTAACCAAGGCGCCTCTTTATTCATAAAATAAACTAACAACTACAAAAAAACGTGTACAAACACACGTTTGCTAACCGACTCTCATTGAGAGATCTACATTTTTCTATATGATCTAACTGCTGTCGTCTAATACCCTTTATATAGAGGGTTTACATAAAAACCTAACTTTCTCAAGAAGCTAACCAAATATTACATTAAGTCCCTATTGTTTCATTTGTATTCATATCGGCATATATAGTTTTGTAAACATCAAATTATAATTCCCAACAATCTTCCCCTATTTGATGTTACAAAACTATCTCCATGAAAAAATCTTCAAAGCTTCCTTGAGGTCTTCTTGAACATGTCACCACAAATAATAAGCTGCAAACCAATCATCTTCCCCTTTTTGTAATCATCGAAAAGGGATCTTCCATGCAACTTGAATCGAATCACTTCCCCTTAAGTGGTGCATGTAGATGGTTAAACAAGCTTCCCCTGAAACCAATAACCATCTCTTGAATCACGAACTCTGTAGGCTTTATGAAATAACCACTGATGAAGAAAACCGAGTATAACAAACTTGATGAAGAAGTTGAATTTCCCAAACTTGCGTCTTATATCTTGCACTATCCACGTGACTCCAAACTTATCCCTAGAAGTAGGCTACCAGGACCTCTTGATAAATCCTCAACTATATGAGACACTGAGCACTACAACGTAACTCCTTAAAGTGATAGCAAATGTGAGCATTAAGCACCCTAAATAATAGATCACACACTTTGCTAGATTCATCAAGTCTTTGTCACCGCAATAACACACAAACATAAGAACGCGCACCTGTGGAACTCAACTACAACATCAAATAAACCATATTCACTTTTCTTTTTCAAATAATCACCAAAAGAAGCCATAAAATAAACCATTCTGTTCGCGATCCATGAAAGCCAAGCAGTATTAACTAAGAAACGCAGCAGAATCCTATCAGTAGGAACTTCTAAAATTCCCAACAATAAGTATTTTGGATGAAAAGAATGTTGTGCCTTTCTTACAAGTCAGAATAATGGGTCCATGCTCTCCTATGAAGACCTCCAAGAGATCCATGAAGATGATCTGGAGGAAATGGATCTAAAATGGAAAATTTCTCTTCTTAGCATGAGAGCCAAGAAGTTCTATCACATGATGGGGAAGAAGCTCATAATCAGCAACACTGATGCTGCTGGTTTTGACAAGTCAAAGATAGAATGCTATAACTGTCACATGATGGGTCATTTCTCAAGAGAGTGCAGAAGACCAAGGCAGCAAGATAGCAAGAATAGAGATTTTGGAAGCAAATCCAAAACAGAGGAAGTGATTGAGCCAAAAGCTATGGTAGCTATTGATGACTTAGGTTTTCATTAGAGCTTCATGGCAGATGAAGAAGAAACTCCTGCTCAAATGGTACTTATGGCTTTTTCTGCTACTGAGGTACAAAATCATAAAGCTTGTCCTAATACTTGCACTGCTCTTAATGCTCTACAGGTTTTAATGAAACAATTTAATGATCAAAAGATAGAGCTAAGTAAGACTTTTCAAAACTTTATAAACTATAAGTGTGGATTAGAAAAGCTAGAGAAACAAATCACTTACTATAAGGAAAATGAATTAGCTTTTTCTGATGACAAAGCTCTCCTAAGACAAGACATATTCTTTAGAGATGCTAAAATTAAGCTTTTGAGAGAAGCTTTTGATAGGGTCAAAAAGGAAAATGAAAACATTCACTTGACTACTGAGGCACTAGAACATGCTTCTAAAGGTGTGCACAACATAGTAGAATGTCAGGTGATTAATAGAGCTAAGTCAGGAGTGGGATATAAGAGTGTCCCACCTCCTTATAGAGGCATCCCTAAACCCCCAGGGATTGACCTAGGAAATTCAGGTTTACCTGAGTTTCAAGAACCAATCATGGAATATGCTTCTAAGGCTAGTAAGAGCCTTAAGGTAGAAAAAGTAAGTAAAATTTTAGATAAAACTTTACTTTATCAGGACAAGGTGTCCTTTGTTAAGAACTTAGATGCTATAGTTGTTGAAGATTGTACAACTGATAGTGATGATGAAGAAGAACAGGTTATGTCTAAACCTGAAGTGGTTAAGAAAGTAGGAACAAGTGTTCCTAAGATAGTCAAACACAATACTGATAGGCCTAAATCAAACATTAAGCATGTTAGGCAACCAGTTAGATATTGTGAGCAATATAGAACCACCAACAAGCCCAGAGGTAACCAAAGGAATTGGAACAACCTCAAGTCTAACCAATTAGGTGATGACTTTGCTTTTAATAACAAAGCTTGTTACACATGTGGTAGTTTTGACCATCTTGCAGCTTTCTGCAACCAATGGGTAACTGGGTATGAAAACCATAGAGTGAACCACAAAAGGCAAACACCAAAATCTCACTTTCACTCTAGTTTTAAGAGAACAAACCCCAGAGTAGTCAAAAATAAGTCTATCTCAAACTCAGATCCTGCTGCTAGACTAATGGTTCCTGCTGCTAGACTAATTGTTCCTGCTGCTCGACCATTTATGACTATTAACCCAAAATCAACAGCTAAGGGTGCAAAAACAACTTTCAAACATGCACCAACAACTGTTCTAAGGCCCATTCAAACAAAAGCAGTGGTCCAAAAACATGTTTGGAAACCAAAGGGTAGAACTGAAAAGTTAGCAGTTCCTGCTGCTAAGCAATCAGTTCCTGCTGCTAAGGGAAACAGGGCAAATGCTGTTAAGGCCTCAGCCGGTTGGATTCTTAAATCCAATGTTGCATCAACTAACCTTAAAAGATTAAATTACATTGATGCAAGAGGCAGATCCAAGTCAGTAATGGCTTGAATCCCCAAAAGAAACTAACACTCTTATTTATGTGCAGGAACATTCAAATGATCAGGAAGAGGATCAAGGATACTCAGATAGTGGATGTTCAAGGCACATGACAGGCAACAAGTCTTATCTCTCAGATTTCCAATCAATAGATGGAGGCTATGTTACCTTTGGAGGAGGTGTTGGTGGCAAAATTTTCGGTAAAGGTACCATTAAAACTGGAAATTTAGATTTTGAAGATGTGTTCTATGTAAAAGAGCTAAATTATAATCTTTTTAGTGTTTCACAAATGTGTGACAAAAAGAACAATGTTCTTTTCTGTGAGACTGAATGTCTTGTACTTTCTCCTGATTTTAAGATGCCTGATGAAAGTCAAGTACTTCTTAGAATTCCTAGAAAAGGCAATATGTACAGTGTAGACATGAAGAACATTGTTCCTAAAAAGAATTTAACTTGTCTTGTTGCAAAGGCCACATTGGATGAATCAATGAAATGGCATAGAAGGCTTGGTCATATTAACTTCAAAACCATAAATAAAATTGTTAAGAATGGTTTGGTAAGAGGTTTACCTCACAAAAGATTTGAAAATGATCAAACATGCATTGCTTGTCTAAAAGGCAAACAACACAAAGCCACTTGTAAGCCCAAGATTTTTAACTCTATCAATCAATCATTGTTTATGCTGCATATGGACTTATTTGGACCTGTTTCAGTAAGTAGTATAATGCATAAGAGATATTGTCTTGTTATAATTGATGACTATACTAGATTTACATGGGTTTTCTTTCTATCTACTAAGGATGAGACTACAAGCATCCTTAAGACATTTATTACATAGATAGAAAACCAAGTAGACAAGAAAGTGAAGGTCATTAGATGTGATAATGGGACTGAGTTTAAGAATAGAGTTATGGATGATTTCTGCAAACAAAAAGGTATTAAGAGAGAATTTAGTGTTGCTAGAACACCACAACAGAATGGTGTAGTTGAGAGAAAGAATAGAACACTAATTGAATCTGCTAGAACAATGTTAGTTGATTCTAAGCTACCAATAACCTTTTGGGCAGAGGCAGTCAACACTGATTGCTATGTACAAAATAGAGTTTTAGTTATTCAGCCTCACAATAAGACATCATATGAACTTTTTAGAGGTAGAACTCCTGCAATAGGATTTCTTAGACCTTTTGGATGTCATGTGACAATTCTCAATACCTTAGACCATTTAGGAAAATTCGATGGTAAAGCAGATGAAGGATTCTTTATTGGATATTCTCTTAATAGCAATGCATTTAGAGTATACAACACAAGAACATTGCTTGTAGAAGAAAACCTACATGTGGAGTTTTTACAGGAAAAATCCAATGTAGAAGGTCAAGGACCAAAAAGGCTATTTGATCTTGAATATCTAACCAAATCAATGAATTATGTGCCTGTTGTTGCAGAAACCAATGAATTTTCAGGTTCACAAGCAACAGATGAGGCAAGGTTAGAAAAGGAGACAATCCAAGATCATGTTTGGATGCCAATATGGTCAAGTACAATTGTGGAATCAACTTCAACAACTGATGAATCTTCTTTTGGCAAAGCTAAAGAAGGTGTTGAAGATGAAAGCAAAGAAGATGGAACTCAGGAACAACAAAATGTTTCTGCTGGTAGTATTTCTGTTGCTGCTGGTAGTGTATCTGTTTCTGCTGGTGATTCTGCTGCTAAGCTTACTGATTCTGCTGTTCGGCCAAATGACTCTGCTGCTGGCCCTTCAGAAACAAAAGAAGCAGAATTCTCAGATAATGAGGTGGATTTCAACAATCTTCCATCAAATTATCAAGTTCCTTCCACTCCACAAACAAGACTTCACAAAGTCCACTCCCTAGATAATGTGATTGGAGATGTACAGTCAGGTGTGAAGAAAAGACATCAACTAATGTCTTCAGACCAACAAGGGCTTCTTGATGCCCTTTATGCTTCAAAGCAGCATGAGTTTTCAAACTCTTGCTTGTTTGAATGTTTTCTCTCACAAGATGAACCAAAGAATATTCTGAAAGCCTTAGATAATTCAAGCTGGGTAGAAGCTATGCAAGAGGAGCTTTTTCAATTCAAGATTCAGAAAGTATGGGTGCTAGTTGATTTACCTAGGAATGCAAAGGTAATTGGCACTAGATGGGTTTTTAAGAACAAAAGGGATGAAAGGGGAATAGTTGATTCCAAATAAGGCTAGATTAGTAGCCCAAGGGTACACACAAGAAGAAGGGATAGACTATGATGAGGTTTATGCTCCTGTAGCAAGGATTGAGGCAATTAGGCTTTTCTTAGCTTATGCTTCATTTTTAGGCTTCACAGTCTACCAAATGGATGTCAAGAGTGCATTTTTATATGGTAAAATTGAAGAAGAGGTGTATGTTACACAACCTCCAGGCTTCATTGACCCATTGCATCTAAATAAAGTGTACATAGTAGTGAAAGCTCTATATGGCCTTCATCAGGCACCAAGAGCTTGGTATGCAACACTAGCTTCCTACTTATTAGAAAATGGATTTCAAAGAGGAAATATTGATCAGACACTTTTCCTCAAACAGCACAAGAAGTATCTTCTGTTAGTGCAGGTGTATGTGGATGACATTATCTTTGGATCTACTAGGAAAGAGATGTGTTTAGAGTTTGAGAAACTTATGCATGATAAGTTTCAGATGAGTTCTATGGGGGAACTTACATTCTTTTTGGGTTTGCAAGTTAAGCAATCATCTGAAGGCATATTTATTAGTCAAGACAAATATGTTGTAGAGATACTTAGAAAATTTCAATTTGCTGATTCAAAAATAGCAAGCACACCAATGGACTCTGAGAAGCACCTTCTGAAAGATGAAGATGGAGAGAGTGTAGATGTACACACTTACAGATCTATGATAGGCTCTTTGATGTACCTTACATCATCCAGACCTGATATCATGTTCCCTGTTTGTGTTTGTGCAAGATTTCAAGTAACTCCAAAGGTTTCTCATTTAACTGCAGTCAAGAGAATTTTTAGATATCTCAAAGGTCAACCAAGGTTGGGTATATGGTATTCTAGAGAATCTCCTTTTGACTTGGTAGCATATTCGGATAGTGATTATGCTGGTGCTAGCTTGGACAGAAAGTCAACAACTGGAGGATGTCAATTCCTTGGGTGTAGACTTGTCTCATGGCAGTGTAAGAAGCAAACAAGTGTAGCAAATTCAACAACTGAAGCTGAATATATAGCTGCTGCAAGTTGCTGTGGTCAGGTTCAATGGCTTCAAAACCAACTCCTTGACTGGGTACAATTTCTTAAACACTGTTATTCATATTGATAATAGTAGTACAATTTGTATTATTAAAAATCCAGTGCAATATTCTAAAACAAAACACATTGAAATTAGACATCACTTTATAAGAGACTGCAATGAGAAAAGATTAATTCAAGTTCTTAAAGTTGCTTCAGAACACAACTTTGTAGATCTGCTAACAAAAGCTTTTGATGTTTCAAGATTTCAGTACTTGGTAGCAAGTATTGGAATGCTTAATCCTTAATGATTTTAAACTTTGTGTTTTTGTAAATAAATTTTTGTTTCTGCTGCTGGATTTAAATAATACTGCTGCTGCCTGCTATTACAAAAAGTTTGTGCTGCTAGTACAAATTTAAATTGTGTTATTCATACAGTTGGTCTTATGATTTTTCTAATGCAAGACAAGTACTTTGTACTTTGTTCTTTTGGTTTTAGACTAACAATTTCAGGTATGAACGTGTGAACACAAAAGGATGTTTCAAGTGAAATGGAAGCAACAAAATGAGAATATTAGTTGCTACATATTAGGTTTATGATGGACTAAGTTTGGGAATTTATAACTCCTTAAAACTTCTTTCTTGAAACCTAGTTATGATATTTCACATTGAATTGATGACTTAGTTAATCAGATAGTAACTGATGCAACTCACTTTCTATCATTTTATACTTTCAAGTATAATGAGTTAGTCTAAGGACATCTGATAGAAAGAACAGCTAGTAAAAGTGAATCTAACACTTGTGTTAGAGGTAACAATTACTATGAGCTGGAAAACCTTTCAAGAAAGCCTTTTGAATAGGTTTATCTTCATACAGGAAGTTATTTATAACTGAAAAACATTGGTTCTCACACAACCAAAGGTTGCTTTAAACCGAAATTTTGATTAAGTGTCTGTTATACACTTGATCCCTTCAAAATGGTTGAAAGCAGTATGATTTTTCAATTCTAAAATCATAGACATACTGCTAAGTCAAACAATTTCTTAAAAGGATTTTCAAGAGATTCACAAAAACCATCCATTGATGGACCATGAGTCAAATGTCCACTGATTCACCTCTCATAGGTGTTAACACACCTAGAAGTGATGAGGACAGTAACTTAAACTCTTAAGGAATTGATGGCTTCATGTACAATATTGTCTGACAACAAGTTCTAAATGCTGGATCAGATGATAAGGAAAGATATATTTTGGTACATGGTGAGATCTTCCAAACAGGGGAGGATAAAATTTTATTTGCTTCAGGGGAGGAAATAATAGCCCAAGAAAGGAAGAAAAATCCAATGTATGGAAGGAGAAGACAAGAGCATACAAGATGATGACATGGAGGTTGAAAATGTCAAGAACATTCCAAAGGAGAAAGTTCTATCTAGGTCAAACGAAGAAAAGTTTCAATTTCACTTACAAAGACATGCTGATAGATGATTTCACTTGTTGAAACAAGCATCCAAGATACACAGCATCATTGCCTCTTATAATTCCTCCATCCAAGGAAATTGCACCATCTTTTAGTCCAAGATTGGAGCAATGTGTTGATATTGTTAAAGTCAAAGAAGAACAAAGCAGATGAATTACTGAGAAGATATTTAGTCTTGAAGAACAGAAGTGTTTGAAAGATCTTCACAATCCATAATTTAATTCAGAAACATGTTGAAATGGATTCACATGTTTAGGGGAGGATTGTTGGGAATTAAATATTCAAGAAGTTTAAGTATCGGGAAATACTCAAAGTGTGTTCCTGCTACTAGTGCATTTGTTCCTGCTGGTAGTGTTATTATTGCTGCTGGTTGTTACTGCTGCTAGCATTATCTCATTCCTGCTGATAGCATTAACTCATTGCTGCTGCTATAAGCTTTCTGCTGCTAGATGGATAAGTATGGAAAAGATATTTGTACACTAAAGTCAAATATATACGGTAGATAATATCTTACCCCATGTGCTTAGTTAACAAGTTGTGTACACAGATACATGTTGTATCTTATGTACTGACACACTCAAGATAAGTTAGCAAGTAAGTCGGTTAGACTTTATGTAACACCCCCAAATTTGGATTGTGGCAGCGGAAAAATAATTTGAGTGTTACGGTGAGGATCGAAGTTTAAATCTCAGAAAACGGCCCGGAAGGGGGCGTTTTGAAAGTTATGTCATTCTAAAATAATATTTTTGATACAAAGGTAAATCATTTGATTTGAAAATCCCATAAAAGGATATGATAATTTGGAAAGAATGACATATTTGATTTTACACCATTTAAGTTATCAGAGTAAAAGATGCCCGTTCCGTGTCTTGTCCTGCTCCGTTATTTACCTGAGATAAGCATGCTTAAAACGTCAACACAATGGTTGGTGAGTTCGCGGAGTTTATAGAAAATAACTTTCTTCGAATGATGTATAGTGCTTGTTGAAATAAATAGTAATCCTTTATGAAATAGTTAATAAGTTGTTTTGGATAAAATTCACAAGTAATTCATGTATGATATTCAAAATCATAAGTTTCAAATTATGATTGCAGATGAGCTACGTTGTTATATGCTCAATGTAAACTATTGGGTCAGTTTTTAAATGTGTCGATATACCAAGCCTTTTTGGGTTGTCTTTGTAGAGTTCTTGTTTAATTCACATATGATAACAATTAAGATTCAAGTACGGAATTCATAATCATAACACGTAGCGAAACAATAATCTAATGTCTGAAATCTATTAGTGTAAAGTGGTGGTCTTCTAGATACAGCTGTATCCTAGGATATATATATGAAACATTCATATATTCATAAAGTTATATTGCCCTAAGTCTCATGACACGCAAAACGTTAACCATTTCCGTAAACCGGCGGGGTCCCACCAGGGATACCTGATGGGGGATTTATGGCCCTCATGTGAATAGGGGATTTGCCAATTCCTATTTTTCTCAAATATAGTGCACCACGACTAATACGACTAACCATAAGGCATTCCGTCAAAGTATTAGTGGGGTAGGTCGTCAGCCTCCAACAGGTTTCGAAGCTGTTCACTATATTCGCGCTCACCGCAGTGATTAATGGCTCATGATCGAGGGACTTTATGGCAATAAAGGGGTACTTAGGCAATATAGGTCTCAGGGTTCATCAAGTATACGTATTCTGGTTTTTGGCAATTCTCTCCAGAAAATGTAGAATATCATAGTAAAGTTAACAGTGCATTCATTTGTTATATGAATACATACAGTGAGTTTCAGTATCATGTTACGTCAAGTAGTCCGAAGATGTTATGTTTCAAGTTCAGTGTTTAAGCTAATCAAACAATTTGCACATATAACGTACACGTATTCCTTTCAAGTATGATTCAAACATGTAAAGCATAGTTGATAGTTCTGAGCAAATCATGAGAGTTTTCAAGTAATATAAAACAGTTAAAGCATGTATCTCCCCCAAAAGAATTATTAAAAACAAGTGTGAAAAGTAGGGGCCACGACTCACAATAAATCATAAGAGTTTTCATAGTACTTATAGAAGTATAAACGTCAAGCAAATCATATATTAGATAATGAGTAAAACATTTACAAGCATGTATCTCCCCCAAAAGAGTTATTAAAAACAAGTATTAAAAGAGGGGGCCACGACTCACCTGAGCAGTCTGGATGGAAAGAAAGTTAAGTGAAGTTGATAAACGTCTCTGGCACGCTACCTGGGTTATTATGTCAAGTTCTCAGTAATCGTTTTCAGATGATTATAGTTTATTTGTTCGTTTCGTTCTATTGTTTACATCTTTCGTTCTTATATTTCTGTTCGTTGTTTGTTTGTTTGTTCGTTAAAGATATCTTTCGTTATTTCGTTCGTCAAGAAAATAAACGTATTACGTTGGTATTAAATCGGAAAGTAGAAACAGAACTGATAAAAATAGTAGTTACGAAAGTTAAGTTTCAATCCCTAAGGTTTGGTCAATTGACAGTTTACACCCTGAACTTTTGGATAAGGACAGTTTTTACCCTTAAGTTTCAAAAATGACATTTTCTACCTTTCTTATTTGTTATTATCAAAAATAACCCCTAATATGAATTGTTTACGAAATCAGCCCCAAAATAACTCTTATCAAATAAAATTAATATGCTCAAAATAAGTGACTCGGCTAGAGTTTTTGGACGCGAATTACTTGGCGAATAATAGATTATTTCACAAGCTCTTTGTTTCTATGAAAAGTCAGCCAGGTCAACTTTAGAATGAACCAGGATTCGTAATTTATAAAATTCGTTTGATGGTCGAATTACCTTGCCAAAGTCGAGTGATTAGACACAAGTTTTTAATAGAATCTGAAAATGGGTTTTAAAACTAGTGATGGGAAGAACTTTGAACGTAAATAACTTTTCACTCAATTAATCATTTTAAGTGTTTCTTGTTTCTAAATTAAGTTTGCTAAGTCATCTTTAATATGGGAAAAACCTTAGGATTTTTAGAGATATTATAAGGGTCGAAAACGTGGGCTAAAGTTGGGTCTTTGGTCGGCAAAATCTGAAAAATAACTAACTGAACATTGTTCTAGTTTTAGCGATAAGATCAAATTTTGTGAACTCAATAACTCTTTAATGGATTGATCATTTTAGTTGATTCTTTCGCCTAATTAAAGTTTGCTAGGTGGACTTAATAGATACCCAAATTCGGAATTTATAGTGGTCATCTATAGGTCGAAAACTGGGTCGAAAAGTAGGCTGGTCGAATGAAAAGTTTAAAAATGATAACTGGAAATATTAAGTTATTGTCCATAGCGATTTTTGACAAACTTTAGAGTTCTATATCTCAGCGAAAACTAAATCATTTTCCATGATTCTTTTTCCTAATTTTTGCTAGTTGGGTGAAATCTAGACATACCAAAAATCATAATTTTTAAAGGTCTCTAGGGGGTCGATATCTAGGTTAAAAGTTGGGTAGCTGGTCGAGTAGAACAAAAGAATAACTGGAAAAACATGTGCAGTCCTAGAGATAGGCAGATTTTAAGTTCGAATATCTTTGTGATATCTTGATCATTTTACGTGACTCTTTTTCCTACGTGTTGACAGCTAGGTGGTCTAGTTATAGACCAAGATTCAAAAATTTTAAGGAATTTTAGAGGGTCGAAGCAAGAGTGAGAAGTTGGGGTGCTGGGCATGTTTTGCGACAGAAAAACAGAAACAACAACTGATGGGGTTTTCGATTTTTAGGGTTTTCCTACTAGCTTTTTACGTGTAACATGACAATATTATGTATCTTTTAACATGTTTCGCTAGTTCTAGATTGGTTCTTACAAAAATCTAAGCACATAGGGTGCGTTGGTTTTACTGGTTCTAACAGAAAGAGAAAAAAAAAAAGAAAAGAAAACATCTGGTTTTTGGTTTTAGTTTATATTGGAGATTACTAACTGATGTTCTTAGAGATATTTACAATAAGAAAAATGAATGAAAAAGGGATTAAATTTCTTACTTGAATTCTCTAGTTTGACTAGGGTTTTAGGAGGCATTCGGTTTGTAACTTAATCACCAATTACTCTCTCACTTTTAAGCCTTCTCAAGGATTTTATTTAACTTCTTAACAGGTTATGGATTCAGTGTTTTGGTGTGGTTAGGTTGTTTTGAGGGTTGGGTCGAGTTGGTGTGTCGATATTTATAGATGATGGGAATTTAAGGTTTTTAAAGTTGGCTGGGTCACCAAAATTAGACAAGGTGATGTGTTTTTATATATGCAATGCTTTAGGTTGTTGACTTGGTTGGTGGAGAATAGAACAAGTGAGGAGGGGGGGAAGTGGTGTGATGTGGAAGAAAGGAAACCATGGACTTTATAGCAAACAAATATGATCAAAACATGGTACACGTATGGAAGTTTTTGAAAAGATATACAGTTTAGTTCTATGTTCACATGTAGTTTCTAAATACTTCGTCTATATGTATATATATATATATTATAGATATTAATTTGCTATGGCAGTTTAACAGTACACGACTCATATACATACATGTTCTCATTTTGGTTGTTCAAAGTTTATACACGTTACATATGTTATGCTTATGCTTTTACCTTTTAGTTGCTGAGAATTTATGCTTACATAAAAACTACGTTGATCATAGGAAAACTCATAACTGTAGTCACATGTTTCGTCTTTTAATAAACCTAAAGGTTACCTATGTATTGTGATATTTTACTATATTTGATTTATAAACTTAAATCCATATGAAGAGAAGTTAGCGTATTTTGATATATGGTATTGATCATTTTAACATATCATAGTAAACGAAAGAATATTATCATTTCATGGTACAAAGTCATACACGTTCCTATGTGAGTTGTTGCATTTCATGAATAAATTTATTTACACCTAGCTTTGTATGATTAATGCATGTAGATTTGCATGGAGGAAATGTCCTACACGTTATCATATTACATGCATATTTGGTGAGTGAGAACATATACAAATAGTTATAGTTTGATCCCGGTGATTACTAACGTTAATTTATTAGGTCGCAAAACTTAAAGCCAGGCAACGTAAAAATATCAAAGTTTATTAATATACTCCAAATAATTTTATTAGACGTGTGATAAGTTTAACTAAAAGCGTATACGTTAATAAAATCTAATATGTTTGAGTATTCATATTACGTAAAGAGTATAATGTAAAATAAAAATATAAAAATAACAAAGTGGCAATAGTTCATATAAAATATGTAGGCTTATCCAAATCTTATGTTGGTCGTGAGTATGGTACATTAAAGAAAAATTTTTAAAATTTCTCCATAAAAATGGGCTTTGTTAAATGATAAGTCAAAGGTATTATAAATCAACAAAGATTATTATGACGGATTTTTGTGGGATCTTACAGTATCTACCCCTCAATTTTGAACTTCGTCCCGAAGTTCAGTCCGTGATAGGTGTTAAAAAATGTGGCGTTATGAGGTGAGAGTTTATGGAAGATGTTGTCGAGAGATTTGTTATTTGAACATTAAAGAAGCGAGATTCTCACTAGATTTATTCGTACTAAATGAATTAAATTCGAAAGTTGGGTCAATAATTGACTTCATAGGCCACGAATAGTGAAATTAATAGTCAAAAGTAGGGAACACTTAACACTTAATGTTTAAAGTTCTAATGGTTGAGACTAGGGGAGTTTTAATGATAGCGGTTTGAAATTTAATGATAGTGAATAGTAAAATAGCGGGTACTATTTTTACCTACTTTTTCTATTTACTCTCTCCTTTTTCTTCCACTTTATTCCCTTTTCATCTTTTCACCCTTTTCAATTATTCTCATCATTCAAACTTCATCTTCTTCAATCCACTTCTCTTCCGAAAAAAAAAAAAAATGCCTCCGATCGCCATAGTCTTTGCAGCCATGTTCATCATTTTCGTCGTTGCTGGTTTGGCTTTTCTTCCCGGCGAAGATACCCGTGGTTGGATCGGATACTTGTTGGTTATTGTACCACTCACAATCCTAGCGATCTTTGCGGATAATTTCTGGAAGTGAAGGTCGCGCGTAGGTGTTTAAAATGTAGCTTTGTTGTGGGTCGATGTAATGTGGAATAAATTCTCGTTTAGGTTTATGTTAAGTTGTTATGTTTAATGGTTCGATTTTGTGTGTCTTTAGAATAATCAGGATACGTCATCCTATGGTGGGTCTTGCTATTGTTGGGTTGGTGGTGGTTTTTGTTTCTATAGTAGGACTATCGATTGAAGGTTGTATGTTTTATGTTGTGTTTTATGTACTGTTAGCACTTTCGATGTTAATCATCTCGTTATGTATTAACCTCCATGGTTTCTAATAAAATTTTATGTTGTTTGTGTTTTTCGTAGTTTGTTGTGAATTTTTAAAGTTTCTAATTTTCGTAATTTCCTTGTCTTCGTATAATAGTGAAATGAGTGATGAGTGTAGATCTGACTGAGGTTGATTAAAAAGTAAAGTTTATGAGCAAATTATTTTGTCTCAAGATTCTGTTGTTGGGATGAGAGTTGTTATTAAAATTTTGAAAGGATAACTGTCCCATTTATAACATGATTCTTCCCAAATTATACATAGGTAGCTAGGCTATGTATAATTTAGGACCAAATGATGTAACTCTTGGTTCAGCATTTATGTTTCTTCAAAGAGTTTTATCTGATTCAGTTATAATAATTTTGTCACAAGGTCAGGCAGTTTCTGATTAAAATAATAATATAAGTTTTTGTTCATTTTTCGAGGATAAGTCAAAATTTTCTAAGATAACATTTGGACATCTTGGATATGTACTTGAGTTTTAAGTGGAATTCCATTGCAATATGGTAACAACTTAGTGTTTGATCATGATAAAATTAATTAAATTCTTGAGGTACTATTAGTGTATTTGCTACATAACAACTAATAGTAGAGAGGTGTAATAGAAATGGGAATAGACATAGATTTTTATTGTCATGAAAATATTACAAGGTAGATTTTTCACACGGTAGAAAGATGACTTTTACACTTAGGTTACATTCATCGTACCTAATGTAAATACAAACGGAAATACAACTTAGATAGTCCTAAACTAGAGTTTATTTATTTTACAGCAGGAATCCATACATCTGCTTAACTTAGAGTTCATTCCTTGGTACTACTGAGCTCGAGTCTTCATTCTTTTACATCCATCTTGGCCTTCCAGTTGGCATTGTAGTTTGGGCAATGGCTCTTGTAATGCCCTATTGCACCACATCCGTGGCATCTTATGGATGAATGCTGTTCCTTTCTTTCCATAACTTTGCAGTCACTTGTCTTGTGGCCTGTCCTCCTGCACCTCCCGCATATTGCAGTGCAATCTCCGGTGTGATGCATCTTACATTTTAGGCATAGAGGTTTATTTCCACGGTAGTTGTCTCGGTTGGTAGGGGTGGTGACGTAGTTTCCTTCCATTTCTGAGCCGAGCCTTTGCTGGCGATGGTAATCAATGCGGTCTTGTAGATGATTGCGGGTGCAAACATCATTGTGAAACTCGCATTCGTTGAGGGTAAAGGGTCTTTTCTCCTCATGTCTTTGCTTTTGGTTATTTTTCTTAAGTGCAATATTCTGCCTAATTCTTTGGGTACACGTGCGGATTGGTTTTGTTGTTGTTCTTGACTTCTTTAGGCATGCTGGCCTACATCCCATGAAACGTTCATGGTTATGCTTACAAGGTGTAAACTTCTTTCTTTCTTTGCTTGTCATATCATTGTTGTTTAGACGGACTGTTGAGGTGACTTCCATTACTACTTCAACGATTTTGTTTACCATTTCCTCGATGGTTTTAGGGGTCATGATTGTTGTGGGCACCACGTGGTTCATGTTGTCCATTCCCTATGAACATTACATGAAACGTTGATTTAGTATTTACTTTATCGTTAGAAGAATTCAAGTAGTAAGATATTTTGTATGTTAATGCTAATAATGTGGTCTTAATACGAATTCACATCAACTGAGGATCATAGAAATACGATGTGTCTAGGTAGCATCGTAAAATAATAATCAACTCTTGATATGCGATTGTTAAGGAACAGTGGAATTTATCTACAATAATTGAAATTCAACAACTTTCTCTTCAGAATATTTGTTCTTGGAATTCTATGTTTTATTGTTTAGTGGTGTATAATCAAGATAATGTCATACTAAGTTGGAATGAAATCATCAAAATTGACATAACTCTAATAACTTGTTTGATTGATTTTTGCAAAACAACCAGTACAGGGTCTTTTATTAATGTCTCATTGATTCATGTAGAATTATTTGTTTACTTAAGAGAGTAACAAAGGGTGATGTTTTACATGGCCCTGTGCTCTTACAGCATCATAGTATAGTTTGGTGAGAGGAATTTGTTTACAACAGAAAAGTATAACAGAAAGATAGCTATTATACATTAAAAGTCGTTTACAAACTCTGAGAGTTACCGATTTATTGGAGATACATACACTACTAACCAAAACTATTTGGTTTATTTAGTACAACAATGATACTTAAGATTAGTTACGTCTCTGACGTAGACGTCTAACTTCTGCCTCAAGATCTAGTTGTGCTGCTTCCATAGCCGAGAAACGTTCTTGGCATGCATTCATCTCATTAGCTAACATGTTTTCCAAGGCTGCAATCTTTTGGCTTTGGGTTCTTGCTGTGTCTCTAGCTAACCATAATGCTCTTTCAATGTCTTCAATTCTAATGTGGGTTTGAGTATGGCCTCTACCTAAACAGCGGGTTCTAGCATCCAAGTTTCTAAGTTCTTGTTCATAGTTGTCCTTCATATTACCAATATTCACTCCTAAACCAAACACTTCTCGTCTCTCAGCATCGGTCCTCTTGAACAGGGTATCAATGTTACGGTCAAACCATTCAAATCGTAATGGATGTAACTCTTTTAACTGTTCAGAGTGAGCGTTTAGTATGCTGGTGTGTTGGTGAAGGCGAATCCATATAGAGTCTCGGGTGTTTACATTGTAGTCAGGAGATTTGGGTGGAGATACATTGTTTGGGACATCTGGCATGGAGAAATCTGAGGTATTGGGTAAGGGAGAATTTAGATTGATGTTTTCCCAAGTCATTTCTTGACGTGAACTTTGTCCAATTTCAAATGTTGGTTGACCACCAATCGGATCTGAATAGGATTCAGTTGCTCTCCTAAGTTTATGACGTGGAGGGGAGTGAGTAGGTGATGACGAAGATGAGTTTTGAGTAAGTTTTATGTCAGGCTGAGGTTGTGACATTTGTACATAAGGATCTTCAGTATTTGGTGTAATATGATAGCTAGGCGATACATGGGTAGTAGGAGAGGTAGTCTTATCGATGTCAACTGGTAGAGAAGTCATGTTACTGTAGCAATTGAAAATAATAATTATGAGTATTTATACGTTTACGATGTAACGTCAAGTGTGAAATAGTACGGTGTGTAATGTGTGAAGAATAAACATTAAGCATGTAAAGATTAGTACAAAACAATCTTAATAGGTAATGTATTGAGCACGGCAGTCTGCGGACACGGAAGGCATAAGATGATAAGGTGTAAAATCATTTATTTTGAAAGTGTGGTTATAGTTTGATATTTTAAAACGTTTGATTCTCTATAACCATAGGCTCTGATACCAAACTGTAACACCCCCAAATTTGGATTGTGGCAGCGGAAAAATAATTTGAGTGTTACGGTGAGGATCGAAGTTTAAATCTCAGAAAACGGCCCGGAAGGGGGCGTTTTGAAAGTTATGTCATTCTAAAATAATATTTTTGATACAAAGGTAAATCATTTGATTTGAAAATCCCATAAAAGGATATGATAATTTGGAAAGAATGACATATTTGATTTTACACCATTTAAGTTATCAGAGTAAAAGATGCCCGTTCCGTGTCTTGTCCTGCTCCGTTATTTACCTGAGATAAGCATGCTTAAAACGTCAACACAATGGTTGGTGAGTTCGCGGAGTTTATAGAAAATAACTTTCTTCGAATGATGTATAGTGCTTGTTGAAATAAATAGTAATCCTTTATGAAATAGTTAATAAGTTGTTTTGGATAAAATTCACAAGTAATTCATGTATGATATTCAAAATCATAAGTTTCAAATTATGATTGCAGATGAGCTACGTTGTTATATGCTCAATGTAAACTATTGGGTCAGTTTTTAAATGTGTCGATATACCAAGCCTTTTTGGGTTGTCTTTGTAGAGTTCTTGTTTAATTCACATATGATAACAATTAAGATTCAAGTACGGAATTCATAATCATAACACGTAGCGAAACAATAATCTAATGTCTGAAATCTATTAGTGTAAAGTGGTGGTCTTCTAGATACAGCTGTATCCTAGGATATATATATGAAACATTCATATATTCATAAAGTTATATTGCCCTAAGTCTCATGACACGCAAAACGTTAACCATTTCCGTAAACCGGCGGGGTCCCACCAGGGATACCTGATGGGGGATTTATGGCCCTCATGTGAATAGGGGATTTGCCAATTCCTATTTTTCTCAAATATAGTGCACCACGACTAATACGACTAACCATAAGGCATTCCGTCAAAGTATTAGTGGGGTAGGTCGTCAGCCTCCAACAGGTTTCGAAGCTGTTCACTATATTCGCGCTCACCGCAGTGATTAATGGCTCATGATCGAGGGACTTTATGGCAATAAAGGGGTACTTAGGCAATATAGGTCTCAGGGTTCATCAAGTATACGTATTCTGGTTTTTGGCAATTCTCTCCAGAAAATGTAGAATATCATAGTAAAGTTAACAGTTCATTCATTTGTTATATGAATACATACAGTGAGTTTCAGTATCATGTTACGTCAAGTAGTCCGAAGATGTTATGTTTCAAGTTCAGTGTTTAAGCTAATCAAACAATTTGCACATATAACGTACACGTATTCCTTTCAAGTATGATTCAAACATGTAAAGCATAGTTGATAGTTCTGAGCAAATCATGAGAGTTTTCAAGTAATATAAAACAGTTAAAGCATGTATCTCCCCCAAAAGAATTATTAAAAACAAGTGTGAAAAGTAGGGGCCACGACTCACGATAAATCATAAGAGTTTTCATAGTACTTATAGAAGTATAAACGTCAAGCAAATCATATATTAGATAATGAGTAAAACATTTACAAGCATGTATCTCCCCCAAAAGAGTTATTAAAAACAAGTATTAAAAGAGGGGGCCACGACTCTCCTGAGCAGTCTGGATGGAAAGAAAGTTAAGTGAAGTTGATAAACGTCTCTGGCACGCTACCTGGGTTATTATGTCAAGTTCTCAGTAATCGTTTTCAGATGATTATAGTTTATTTGTTCGTTTCGTTCTATTGTTTACATCTTTCGTTCTTATATTTCTGTTCGTTGTTTGTTTGTTTGTTCGTTAAAGATATCTTTCGTTATTTCGTTCGTCAAGAAAATAAACGTATTACGTTGGTATTAAATCGGAAAGTAGAAACAGAACTGATAAAAATAGTAGTTACGAAAGTTAAGTTTCAATCCCTAAGGTTTGGTCAATTGACAGTTTACACCCTGAACTTTTGGATAAGGACAGTTTTTACCCTTAAGTTTCAAAAATGACATTTTCTACCTTTCTTATTTGTTATTATCAAAAATAACCCCTAATATGAATTGTTTACGAAATCAGCCCCAAAATAACTCTTATCAAATAAAATTAATATGCTCAAAATAAGTGACTCGGCTAGAGTTTTTGGACGCGAATTACTTGGCGAATAATAGATTATTTCACAAGCTCTTTGTTTCTATGAAAAGTCAGCCAGGTCAACTTTAGAATGAACCAGGATTCGTAATTTATAAAATTCGTTTGATGGTCGAATTACCTTGCCAAAGTCGAGTGATTAGACACAAGTTTTTAATAGAATCTGAAAATGGGTTTTAAAACTAGTGATGGGAAGAACTTTGAACGTAAATAACTTTTCACTCAATTAATCATTTTAAGTGTTTCTTGTTTCTAAATTAAGTTTGCTAAGTCATCTTTAATATGGGAAAAACCTTAGGATTTTTAGAGATATTATAAGGGTCGAAAACGTGGGCTAAAGTTGGGTCTTTGGTCGGCAAAATCTGAAAAATAACTAACTGAACATTGTTCTAGTTTTAGCGATAAGATCAAATTTTGTGAACTCAATAACTCTTTAATGGATTGATCATTTTAGTTGATTCTTTCGCCTAATTAAAGTTTGCTAGGTGGACTTAATAGATACCCAAATTCGGAATTTATAGTGGTCATCTATAGGTCGAAAACTGGGTCGAAAAGTAGGCTGGTCGAATGAAAAGTTTAAAAATGATAACTGGAAATATTAAGTTATTGTCCATAGCGATTTTTGACAAACTTTAGAGTTCTATATCTCAGCGAAAACTAAATCATTTTCCATGATTCTTTTTCCTAATTTTTGCTAGTTGGGTGAAATCTAGACATACCAAAAATCATAATTTTTAAAGGTCTCTAGGGGGTCGATATCTAGGTTAAAAGTTGGGTAGCTGGTCGAGTAGAACAAAAGAATAACTGGAAAAACATGTGCAGTCCTAGAGATAGGCAGATTTTAAGTTCGAATATCTTTGTGATATCTTGATCATTTTACGTGACTCTTTTTCCTACGTGTTGACAGCTAGGTGGTCTAGTTATAGACCAAGATTCAAAAATTTTAAGGAATTTTAGAGGGTCGAAGCAAGAGTGAGAAGTTGGGGTGCTGGGCATGTTTTGCGACAGAAAAACAGAAACAACAACTGATGGGGTTTTCGATTTTTAGGGTTTTCCTACTAGCTTTTTACGTGTAACATGACAATATTATGTATCTTTTAACATGTTTCGCTAGTTCTAGATTGGTTCTTACAAAAATCTAAGCACATAGGGTGCGTTGGTTTTACTGGTTCTAACAGAAAGAGAAAAAAAAAAGAAAAGAAAACATCTGGTTTTTGGTTTTAGTTTATATTGGAGATTACTAACTGATGTTCTTAGAGATATTTACAATAAGAAAAATGAATGAAAAAGGGATTAAATTTCTTACTTGAATTCTCTAGTTCGACTAGGGTTTTAGGAGGCATTCGGTTTGTAACTTAATCACCAATTACTCTCTCACTTTTAAGCCTTCTCAAGGATTTTATTTAACTTCTTAACAAGTTATGGATTCAGTGTTTTGGTGTGGTTAGGTTGTTTTGAGGGCTGGGTCGAGTTGGTGTGTCGATATTTATAGATGATGGGAATTTAAGGTTTTTAAAGTTGGCTGGGTCACCAAAATTAGACAAGGTGATGTGTTTTTATATATGCAATGCTTTAGGTTGTTGACTTGGTTGGTGGAGAATAGAACAAGTGAGGAGGGGGGGAAGTGGTGTGATGTGGAAGAAAGGAAACCATGGACTTTATAGCAAACAAATATGATCAAAACATGGTACACGTATGGAAGTTTTTGAAAAGATATACAGTTTAGTTCTATGTTCACATGTAGTTTCTAAATACTTCGTCTATATGTATATATATATATTATAGATATTAATTTGCTATGGCAGTTTAACAGTACACGACTCATATACATACATGTTCTCATTTTGGTTGTTCAAAGTTTATACACGTTACATATGTTATGCTTATGCTTTTACCTTTTAGTTGCTGAGAATTTATGCTTACATAAAAACTACGTTGATCATAGGAAAACTCATAACTGTAGTCACATGTTTCGTCTTTTAATAAACCTAAAGGTTACCTATGTATTGTGATATTTTACTATATTTGATTTATAAACTTAAATCCATATGAAGAGAAGTTAGCGTATTTTGATATATGGTATTGATCATTTTAACATATCATAGTAAACGAAAGAATATTATCATTTCATGGTACAAAGTCATACACGTTCCTATGTGAGTTGTTGCATTTCATGAATAAATTTATTTACACCTAGCTTTGTATGATTAATGCATGTAGATTTGCATGGAGGAAATGTCCTACACGTTATCATATTACATGCATATTTGGTGAGTGAGAACATATACAAATAGTTATAGTTTGATCCCGGTGATTACTAACGTTAATTTATTAGGTCGCAAAACTTAAAGCCAGGCAACGTAAAAATATCAAAGTTTATTAATATACTCCAAATAATTTTATTAGACGTGTGATAAGTTTAACTAAAAGCGTATACGTTAATAAAATCTAATATGTTTGAGTATTCATATTACGTAAAGAGTATAATGTAAAATAAAAATATAAAAATAACAAAGTGGCAATAGTTCATATAAAATATGTAGGCTTATCCAAATCTTATGTTGGTCGTGAGTATGGTACATTAAAGAAAAATTTTTAAAATTTCTCCATAAAAATGGGCTTTGTTAAATGATAAGTCAAAGGTATTATAAATCAACAAAGATTATTATGACGGATTTTTGTGGGATCTTAGACTTTAAGCAATATTGTAAAGATCTTCTTGCACTATAAAAGAAGATCTTAGACTCGATATTATGTGTGTCCAAGTGTCTAAATGTGTCGATGTTATGTGTTATAATTAACTTTCATAACTGTTAAGACATAGAACAAACACAAGAATATCACAAGTTAGAAAAACTTAAGATTCAAGGTTGTAACCCTAGTGATATTTCAAGATCACTCGTATTATTATCATTAATAATATTGAATCGTTTGGTGTTAATCTTTCATTGTTCATTGTCATAGAACTAACACAACCATTCCATTTCCACAACACAAATCACCTTCTAAGTGTGGTTAAGTAAATTCCGCGTACTTAATCATATTCACTCAATATATCATACACACAAAGAACGTAAGTGTTGGGAATTAAATATTCAAGAAGTTTTATATCGGATCCTACTCAAAGAAATACGTTAAGTGTGATTCTGCTGCTAGTGCATTATGGTTCCTGCTGTTAATGTTGTTCCTGCTGCTAGAACATTTGATCCTGCTGCTAGTGATAAATGATTCTGCTGCTAGGCTTAGCATTTTGCTGCTGTTGATCCTGCTGCTAATGATACTTGTTCCTGCTGCTAGCGATAACTCATTGCTGCCGATAGTGAACATTCTGCTGCTGAGTGGATAAGATTGAAAAGATATTTATTGTATTTTGGTCAACAATATACGGTAGATAATATCTTACCCCATATGCTTAGTTAACAAGTTGTGTACACAGATACATGTTGTATCTAATGTACTGACACACTAAAGAGATAAGTTAACCAAGTAAGTCGGCTAGACTTTAAGCAATATGAAAAGATCTCTTGGACTATAAAAGAGATCTTAGTCAAGTGATATTAGAAGTCTAAGTGTCCATGCATATGTTATTTTTGCAAGAACATATATCTGTTAGATAAGAACAAACACAAGAATATTATAAGTTAGAAAAACTTAAGATTCAAGGTTGTAGCCCTAGTGATATTTCAAGATCACTCGTATTATTATCATTAATAATATTGAATCATTTGGTGATAATCTTTATGTGTTCATTGCTAACTAACAAACATAACAATTCCATTTCCATAACATACACAACCTTCTAAGTGTGATTGAGTGAATTCCGCGCACTTAATCATATTAACACAACATATCATTACACACAAAGAACCAAAGGTTTAACCACCTTAACCGTGTGTCCAAGGTCTTAACAAGTGGTATCAGAGCAAGGCTGATATTGTTGTTTTTAGAAGAAACAGAAATGGATGATCAAGATGTTCAAACCAATGTTGCTGCAAAGTTGCCCATGATCAAACCGAATGAGTTTGAGTTATGGAGGATGAGAGTTGAGCAATATTTTATGGTTCAAGATTATGATCTTTGGGACATAATTTAGTATGGTGATTCCTTCACTTTAGGCTATTCAGATGTTCTTGTTAAAGGGAAAACAGTTAGAAAAAGAAATACTGGACCAGTCTCAAATGAAGAAAAGATACAAAAGAGAAATGATCAGAAAGCAAGAAACTTGTTGCTTATGACCATTCCTAGTGAGCAGATGCTATCTTTTAACAAATATCTTGATGCAAAATTTCTTTTTGAAGAGATTTGTGATGGTTTGGTGGTAATGAAACTACCAAAAAGACACAGAAGACATTACTAAAGCAACAATTTGAAAACTTTACTGCTTTTAGTAATGAGTCTCTTGATAAGCTATTTTCAAGACTACACAAGCTTGTCAGTCAGTTAGCTGTGTTGGGTGTTGAGACAGAGAAGGAAGATCTCAACATGAAGTTCTTGAAAAGTCTACCTGATGAATTCCATACTCATGTTATTGTCTGGATGAACAAACCAGAAATTGAAACAATGAAACTTAATGATTTGTTCAACAACTTTAAAATTGTTGAACAAAGTCTAAAAAGGGGTGGAACATATGGTACTAGTTCTGGGAATGCTGCACTCTTATCAGTTCCTAGTATTAGTCATTCAGAAGAGGTAGATGAAGTTGAAGGTGTTTCTAATGTTACTTATGGTGGTCCTTCTACTAGTTTACAAAAGGATATTGCTGGACTTGGAGATCCAACATTTTATGCCTTTATAACCAGTCAATCTAGTGGTTCTCCTCTAAATCATGAAGACCTTAAGCAGGTAGATGGTGATGATTTGGAAGAGATGGATATTAAGTGGCAAGTTTCTTTACTTAGCATGAGGGCTAAGAAGTTTTGGCAAAAAACTGGAAAGCAAATTACCATAAATGGTAATGATACTGCTGGGTTTGATAAGAAGAAAGTGGAATGTTTTAACTGTCATAGGTTGGGACACTTTGCTAAAGAATGTAGAAGCCCAAGGAAGCAGGATAATAGAAATACATGGTATAAACAAGAGAGGAAAAAGGAAGTACTAGTGGAAGAGCCAAAGGCTATGCTGGCTATTGATGGTATTGGATATGATTGGAGCTCTATGGCTATCGAAGAGGAAGCACCACCAAATGCTGCTCTTATGGCCAATGAATTTGCTCTAATGGCCTTTTCCGATTCAGAGGTAGATACCATTCCTACTTGTACTAATTCATGTCCTAATCTTAAAAATTATGAAGACATTAAAAAGAGATTTGATGCTTTTAGAGAAGAGTTAATTGATGCCCTTCATAATTTAGCTAATCATAAGAGGTGTGTAGGAGTTTTAGAAAAACAAATCCAACATTTTCAAAAGAATGAATCTACGTTTACTGATGACTTAAATGCTTTAAAAAGAGGAATAGCATTTAGAGATGAATTACTTAATGATCAAAGTAGACAGTTAGGTGAAGCAAATAATAAGAAAGAAAATGTTACTTTAACTATAGATGCTCTAGCACATGCCTCAGAAGGAATGAATAAGATTTGGGAAGCTCAGGTAATTGATAAAGCTAATTCAGGGTTAGGTTACAAATCTGTCCCTCCACCATACAGAGGTGTTCATTCACCTCCAGGTGTTGACCTAGCACACACAGGTTTAGCTGAGTTTCAAGAACCAATCATGGAATATGGTTCTAAGACTAGTAAGAGTCTTAAGGTAGAAAAGATAAGTAAAAGTTTAGATAAAACTTTACTTTATCAGGACAAGGTGGCCTTTGTTAAGAAAGGAGAAACTATAGTTGTTGAAGATTGTACAACTGATAGTGATGATGAAGAAGAACAGGTTATGTCTAAACCTGAAGTGGTTAAGAAAGTAGGAACAAAGGTTCCTAAGATAGTCAAACACAATACTGAAAGGCCTAAATCAAACATTAAGCATGTTAGGCAACCAGTTAGATATTGTGAACAATATAGAACCACCAACAAGCCCAGAGGTAACCAAAGGAATTGGAACAACCTCAAGTCTAACCAATTAGGTGATGACTTTGCTTTTCATAACAAAGCTTGTTACACATGTGGTAGTTTTGACCATCTTGCAGCTTTCTGCAACCAATGGGTAACTGGGTATGAAAACCATTGAGTGAACCACAAAAGGCAAACACCTAAATCTCAGTTTCACTCTAGTTCTAAGAGATCAAACCCCAGAGTAGTCAAAAAGAAGTCTAGCTCAAACTCAGATCCTGCTGCTAGACTAATGGTTCCTGCTGCTAAACAAACTGTTCCTGCTGCTCGAACATTTATGACTATTAACCCAAAATCAACAGCTAAGGGTGCAAAAACATTTTTCAATCATGCACCAACAACTATTCTAAGGCCCATTCAAACAAAAGCAGTGGTCCAAAAACAAGTTTGGATACCAAAGGGTAGAATTGAAAAGTTAGCAGTTCCTGCTGCTAAGCAATCAGTTCCTGCTGCTAAGGGAAACAGGGACTGTTAAGGCCTCAGCTTGTTGGATTCTTAAATCCAATGTTGCATCAACTGTCCTTAAAAGATTGAATTATATTGATGCAAGAGGCAGATCCAAGTCAGTAATGGCTTGGATCCCCAAAAGAAACTAACACTCTTATTTATGTGCAGGAACATTCAAATGATCAGGAAGAAGATCAAGGATACTCAGATAGTGGATGTTCAAGACACATGACAGGCAACATGTCTTATCTTTCAGATTTTCAATCATTTAATGGAGGATATGTTACCTTTGGAGGGGGTGTTCGTGGCAAAATTTCTGGTAAAGGTACAATCAAAACCGGAAATTTAGATTTTGAAGATGTGTTCTATGTAAAAGAACTAAATTATAATCTTTTTAGTGTCTCACAAATGTGTGACAAAAAGAATAATGTTCTTTTCTATAAGACTGAATGTCTTGTTCTTTCTCCTGATTTTAAGATGCCTGATGAAATTCAAGTACTTCTTAGAATTCCTAGAAAAGGCAATATGTACAGTGTAGACATGAAGAACATTATTCCTAAAAAGAATTTAACTTGTCTTGTTGCAAAGGCCACATTGGATGAATCAATGAAATGGCATAGAAGGCTTGGTCATATTAACTTCCAAACCATAAATAAAATTGTTAAGAATAGTTTGGTAAGAGGTTTACCTCACAAAAGATTTGAAAATGATCAAACATGCATTGCTTGTCTAAAAGGCAAACATCACAAAGCCACTTGTAAGCCCAAATTTTTTAACTCTATCAATCAGTCTTTGTTTATGCTGCATATGGACTTATTTGGACCTGTTTCAGTAATGAGCATAATGCATAAGAGATATTTTCTAGTTAATACTGATGACTATAGTAGATTTACATGGGTTTTCTTTTTAGCTACTAAGGATGAGACATCAAGCATCCTTAAGGACTTCATTACACAGATAGAAAACCAAGTAAGCAAGAAAGTGAAAGTCATTAGATGTGATAATGGGACAGAGTTTAAGAATAGAGTTATGGATGACTTCTGCAAACAAAAAGGTATTCGAAGAGAATTTAGTGTTGCTAGAACACCACAACAGAATGGTGTTGTTGAGAGAAAGAATAGAACACTAATTGAAGCTGCTAGAACAATGTTAGCTGATTCAAAGCTACCAATAACCTTTTGGGCTGAAGCAGTCAACACTGCTTGCTATGTTCAAAATAGAGTTTTAGTTGTGCAGCCTCACAATAAGACATCATATGAACTTTTTAATGGTAGAACTCCTGCAATAGGATTTCTTAGACCTTTTGGATGTCATGTGACAATTCTCAATACCTTAGACCATTTAGGAAAATTCTATGGTAAAGCAGATGAAGGATTCTTTGTTGGATATTCTCTTAATAGCAAAGCATTTAGAGTTTACAACACAAGAACAGAGATAGTAGAGGAAAATCTACATGTGGAGTTTTTAGAAAACAAATCCAATGTAGTAGGTCAAGGACCAAAATGGCTATTTGATCTTGAGTATCTAACCAATTCAATGAATTATGTGCCTTTTGTTGCAGAAACTAATGATTTTGCAGGTTCTAATACAACAAATGAGGCAGAGTTAGAGAAATATCAAAATGATGTGATAATGCCAATACGGTCAAGTACAATTGTGGAATCAACTTCAACAACTGATGAATCTTCTTCTAGCAAAGCTAAAGAAGGTGTTGAAGATGAAATCATAGAAGATGGAACACAGGAACGGTAAAATGTTTCTGCTGGTAGTATTTCTGTTGCTGCTGGTAGTGTATCTGTTTCTGCTGGTGATTCTGCTAAGCTTACTGATTCTGCTGTTCGGTCAACTGATTCTGCTGCTGGCCCTTCAGAAACAAAAGAAGCAGAATTCTCAGATAATGAGGTGGATTTTAACAATCTTCCATCAAATTATCAAGTTCCTTCTACTCTACAAACAAGAATTCACAAAGTTCACTCCCTAGATAATGTGATTGGAAATGTACAATTTGGTGTGAAGACAAGACATCAATTGATGACTTCAGACCAACAAGGGCTTCTTGATGCCCTTTATGCTTCAAAACAGCATGTGCTTTCAAACTCTTGCTTATTTATATGTTTTCTCTCACAAGCTGAACCAAAGACAATTCTGAAAGCCCTAGATGATTAAAGCTGGTTAGAGGCTATGCAAGAAGAGCTTCTTCAGTTCAAGATTCAGAAGGTATGGGTGCTAGTTGATTTACCTACAGGTGTGAAGGTAATTGGCACTAGATGGGTTTTCAAGAACAAAAGGGATGAAAGGGGAATAGTGATCAAGAATAAGGCTAGATTAGTAGTGCAAGGGTACACACAAGAAGAAGGGATAGACTATGATGAGGTTTATGCTCCTGTGGCAAGGATTGAGGCAATTAGGCTGTTTCTAGCTTATGCTTCATTTTTAGGCTTCACAGTCTACCAAATGGATGTCAAGAGTGCATTTTTTTATGGTAAAATTAAAGAAGAGGTATATGTTTCACAACCTCCTGGCTTCATTGACCCATTACATCCAAACAAAGTGTACAGAGTAGTAAAAGCTCTATATGGCCTTCATCAGGCACCAAAAGCTTGGTATGCAACACTAGCTTCCTACTTATTAGAAAATGGATTTCAAAAAGGAAAGATTGATCAGACACTTTTCATCAAACAGCACAAGAAGGATCTTTTGTTAGTGCAGGTGTATGTGGATGACATTATCTTTGGATCTACTAGGAAAGATATGTTTTTAGAATTTGAGAAGCTTATGAAAGATTAGTTTCAGATGAGTTCCATGGGGGAACTTACATTCTTTTTGGTTTTGCAAGTTAAGCAATCATCTGAAGGCATATTTATTAGTCAAGTCAAATATGTTGCAGAGATACTTAGAAAATTTCAATTTGCTGATTCAAAAATAGCAAGCACGCCAATGGACTCTGAGAAGCACCTTCTAAAAGATGAAGATGGAGATAGTGTAGATGTACACACTTACAGATCTATGATAGGCTCTTTGATGTACCTTACATCATCCAGACCTGATATCATGTTCCCTGTTTGTGTTGGTGCAAGATTTCAAGTAACTCCAAAGGTTTCTCATTTAACTGCAGTCAAGAGAATTTTTAGATATCTCAAAGGTCAACCAAGGTTGGGTATATGGTATTCTAGAGAATCTCCTTTTGACTTGGTAGCATATTCGGATAGTGATTATGCTGGTGCTAGCTTGGACAGAAAGTCAACAACTGGAGGATGTCAATTCCTTGGGTGTAGACTTGTCTCATGGCAGTGTAAGAAGCAAACAAGTGTGGCAAATTCAACAACTGAAGCTGAATACATAGCTGCTGAAGTTGCTCTAGTCAACTTCTATGGCTTCAAAACCAACTCCTTGATTATGAGTACAATTTCTTAAACACTGTTATTCATATTGATAATAGTAGTACAATTTGTATTATTAAAAATCCAGTGCAACATTCAAAAACAAAACACATTGAAATTAGACATCACTTTATAAGAGACTGCAATGAGAAAAGATTAATTCAAGTTCTTAAAATTGCTTCAGAACATAATTTTGCAGATCTGCTAACAAAAGCTTTTGATGTTTGAAGGTTTGAGTACTTGGTAGCAAGTATTGGAATGTTTAATCTTTAAATTTTCAATATAATGTGTTTTTGTAAATAAATTTTGTTGTTGCTGCTGATTTATCTAATACTGCTGTTATTACAAAAAGTTTATGCTGCTAGTACAAATTTTAAATTGTGTTATTCATACAGTTAGTCCTATGATTATTCTAGTGCAAGACAAGTACTTTGTACATTATTCTTTGGTTTTAGACTAACAATTTCAGGTATGAATATGTGAACACAAAGGAAATTTCAAGTGAAATGGAAGCAACACAATGCTGATATTGGCTGCTACCATAATAGGTTTATGATGGACTAAGTTTGGGAATTTAAAACTCCTTAAAACTTCTTTCTTGAAACCTAGTTATGATATTTCACATTGAATTGATGATTTAGTTGATCAGATAGTAACTGATGCAACTCACTTTCTATCATTTTATACTTTTAAGTATAATATGCAAGTCTGAGGACATCTGATAGAAAGAACAGCTAGTAAAAGTGAATCTAACACTTGTGTTAGAGGTAACAATTACTATGAGCTGGAAACCCTGTCAAGAAAGCTCTTTGAATGAGTTTATCTGCACACAGGCAGTTATTTATAACTGAAAACATTGGTTCTTACACAACCAGAGGTTGCTTTAAACCGAAATGTTGATTTAGTGTCTGTTATACACTTGATCCCTTCAAAATGGTTGAAAGCAGTATGATTTTTCAATTCTAAATTCATGAACATACTGCTAAGTCAAAAAGGTTTCTTAAAAGGATTTTTAAGGATTCACAAAAACCATCCATTGATGGACCATGAATCAAAATGTCCACTGATTCACCCCTCATAGGAGTTAACACACCTAGAAGTGATGAGGGCAGTAACTTAAACTCTTAAGGAATTGATAGCTTCATGTACAATATTGTCTGACAACAAGTTCTATATGATGGATCAGATGATAAGGAAAGATATATTTTGGTACATAGTGAGATCTTCCAAACAAGGGGAGGAAACAAATTTTATTTGCTTCAGGGGAGGTAACAATCTCAGGGGAGGAAATAATAGCCCAGAAATGGAAGATAATCCAATAAAAGGAAGGAGAAGACAAGAGCATACAAGATGATGAGGAGGTTGAAAATGACAAGAACATTCCAAAAGAGAAAGTTCTATCTAGGTCAAACGAAGAAAAGTTTCAATTTCACTTGCAAAGACATGCTGTTAGATGATTTCACATATTGAAACAAGCATCCAAGATACACAACATCATTGCCTCTTATAATTCATCTTTTAATATTCTTGTGTTTGTTCTTATCTAATAGATATATGTTCTTGCAAAAATAACATATGCATGGACACTTAGACTTCTAATATCACTTGACTAAGATCTCTTTTATAGTCCAAGAGATCTTTACATATTGCTTAAAGTCTAGCCGACTTACTTGGTTAACTTATCTCTTTAGTGTATCAGTACATAAGATACAACATGTATCTGTGTACACAACTTGTTAACTAAGCATATGGGGTAAGATATTATCTACCGTATATTGTTGACCAAAATACAATAAATATCTTTCAAATCTTATCCACTCAGCAGCAGAATGTTCACTATTGGCAGCAATGAGTTATCGCTAGCAGCAGGAACAAGTATCATTAGCAGCAGGATCAACAGCAACAGAATGCTAAGCCTAGCTGCAGAATTATTTATCACTAGCAGCAGGATCAAATGTTCTAGCAGCAGGAACCATAATGCACTAGCAGCAGAATCACACTTAATGTATTTCTTTGAGTAGGATCCGATATAAAACTTCTTGAATATTTAATTCCCAACAATCCTCCCCTAAACATGTGAATCCATTTCAACATGTTTCTGAATTAAATCATGGATTGTGAAGATCTTTCAAACACTTCTGTTCTTCAAGATTGAATATCTTCTCAGTTATTCATCTGCTTTGCTCTTCTTTGACTTTAACAATATCAAAACACATTGAACCAATCTTGGACTAAAAGATGGTGCAATTTCCTTGGATGGAGGAATTATAAGAGGCAATGATGTTGTGTATCTTGGATGCTTGTTTCAACAAGTGAAATCATCTAACAGCATGTCTTTGCAAGTGAAATTGAAACTTTTCTTTGTTTGACCTAGATAGAACTTTCTCCTTTGGAATGTTCATGTCATTTTCAGCCTCCTTATCATCTTGTATGCTCTTGTCTTCTCCTTCCTTTTATTGGATTATCTTCCATTTCTGGGCTATTATTTCCTCCCCTGAGATTGTTACCTCCCCTGAAGCAAATAAAATTTGTTTCCTCCCAGAACATATATCTGTTAGATAAAAACAAACACAAGAATATTATAAGTTAGAAAAACTTAAGATCCAAGGTTGTAACCCTAGTGATATTTCAAGATCACTCGTATTATTATCATTAATAATATTGAATCGTTTGGTGATAATCTTTATGTGTTCATTGCTAACTAATAAACATAACAATTCCATTTCCATAACATACACAACCTTCTAAGTGTGATTGAGTGAATTCCGCGCACTTAATCATATTAACACAACATATCATTACACACAAAGAACCAAAGGTTTAACCACCTTAACCGTGTGTCCAAGGTCCTAACAGTAAGGTTTAACCACCTTAACCGTGTGAACAATCCTAACATGTTAGATCACGAATTTTATGTCTAGATTGTAGTACAGAGAAAGAGATTTCCAAAAAGTCCGGCCACGAGTGTTTTCGAGGTCGGGAAGTCGGTCAAACGAATTTTATGAGTTAAGGTGTCAAAACAGTTAAACCGGGACAGATTTAGGTTAGAAGTAATGAGATCAAAAGTGATTTAAAAAGTGTAGTTTTGGTTATCCCTTCATTGGGAAGTGAGTTCTATATTATGTTTGACTTCCACGTGAAAATTAGACGATAATAAGTTGTGTGAGTATGTCTAAGAGGTCAAAACTTTTTGGTGTGCGTTCAGATCCGAATCTGGATAGTTGTCATGTTTGATTTTTCATTGGGTACTTGTGTATGTTTTTAGTGCATGGCCTTCTGGGACAAGCTTGTATGCTTATGAAGGATCATGGTGAATTTTTTGTGTAAGTTTTGAAGCTTTATTCGCTGTGATTTTATGTGGGTGAAAGTGCCCAAAAAATCTGCGTTTTCTGAAAGTTTTAATTAAGGGATTTAGTGAGTGTTAGGTATTGGGTGGTGATTAGTATGGAGTCTAGGTAATCGATGGTGGGTTATATGAACCTTAGACATCCATCATATATGTGTTACATGGACTATAGCTTTTAGCTTGGTCGCGTGTAATGTGGTATTGTTTTGTTTGTATAGATTTGTGTGTGGATAATTTGGAAGCCGCAAGGTTGAGGTGAGTTTCATAGTCCCAATTTTTACTTTGTTTTAAACTTGGGATGGAGATGATGCTTGTTTAAATGTTTTGAGTTACTGTGATTATGTGTTTAATAAAAAGCATGGACTTGTAATGGTTATTATATGTATACTGCATGTTATTGTGGTGTTTCTGTGTGGTGATTATTTGAGTGAGAAAGTCCTAGTGGCTCTACTCATTATTATTCTGTGTGGTCCGGCCGGAGGGTATTAATTTACCCATTATATTGGATCGGTGGGCGCGTTCCGTCCCAATTGTGGTGGTATTTGGATCGGTGGGCACGTTCCGTCCCAATTTATACTTGGATCGGTGGGCACGTTCCGTCCCGTAAGCTGTGATTGCATGTTAGTTGTATAATAACTATATTTTTGCTGTCCTGCTATGTTTTATAATCATAGTGAACTGATAATCGAGGTGTATTGTGTGTCTTAAACCTATGAATCTCACCAACATTATGTTGACGTTTTTAAGTATCATTTTCAGGTGAGCATTCTAAGGCTAAGCTAGAAGGATGTGACTAGAAGAGACTAGTTTGCATTTGAGGATGACTACCTTTAAGTTTTCAATTTGATTAAGTTGAACTTTGTTTGGGATACTTGAATGTCTTTCACTATTACTCTATGTTTTAATGGAGATACCTTGGAGTTTGTTTTTGGTTGTTTTATTTTGGGGTATCGTTACGACACCTTGTGTCTGTACTTTGCTCTATTTATTTGCATATAGTAATTCTCTATATAGACGCCATGTGTTGTGATGATATCCATGATGTTGCACTCGCGTTTCCGCCATTGGCGAGGTGTGACAGATTGGTATCAGAGCCTTGGTTATAGAGAAGTAGGTGGTTGAACCTAGACTATAACCTAGGAGTCCCTCATATAGTTGCATTTAGGGCCTATGTGTGAATATGGTATTTTACGTGTTTATCCTTCTTGAGTTTATGGGTAGTTGTGTTGAGTTTTGGACGTCTATTGGACCCTCGTACTTAGTATCTTATGTGTCATTTTTAGCATGGCACCTCTTGCGCATAGCAAGCTTCGTTGGGCAATTGTTGTCGCTACTGGTTGCAAGAGGATCGGTAGCTTGAGGCGAGCTAGCATGAGGATTTTGATTCCTGTGAGCATTTGGCCATTTCTGATCGAGGAAAAGCTGACCTTAGTGAACGTGGATGGAACGGAGGTAGAAGTGTACGAGACGGAGGTAAACAATAAATACGGCTCCACGACTAGGTACCCTGGGAAATGTCCCAAATTCATAGAAGATGGAGGAGCAGTTCGGGCTGAGCCTCGTGAATTGTATGGGTTTGTAGATCGCATAGAGGAGGAAGGAAGGAATCCCGAGAGTGGCTTTGCTAGTCATCCACTGACACAGCCCGAGGGAAACCGAAATGGATGGCTAAGTGAGGAAGACGAAGTGGATTCGGACCTGGAGTCTATGGCGAGTAGTTGAATTATTTCAAGATAGACGAACGCTAGGATGGAGCTCGAGCCGTGTGTGATTTTGTTCTATTTAGTATTATGTTTTGGGATGTTTGTTAGTGACGTTAGATGTTTGGTATTGTGTTGGAATATGGATTTCGTTGGATTTTGGGATTTTACCCAAGTATTTAATAATATAGCTTGAGCGGTTTTTGGAATATATTTTATGGGTGTGATATGTGATTATTCTAAGTTTGTGTATGTGTTATTGTAAGGTGTTATTATTGTTAGGTGTGGTATTGGAAGCGAGTACACATGTAAAAGGATACATCTTTAATTATGGGTGGCCAACATAATTATACATGTATCACGACACATGTGGACTTACGACCAATGCTACGTTGACCAATGATGACATGCTTAAGTGTAGTAGGATTTGATTTAACTGTGATATTTGTGTTAATTGTCCCATTCGATGGGGATACTTATGACTATGTATATTCGCGAATGTCGTGAATGGCGCCTAACGGTATTAATGATTTGTGTGTCCAGGAAATGGCACCAAAAAGACCAAGACGCCTATTTAAGTCACCAATGAGTGGATCTTACCGGACGTCGAAGAAGCGGACGCCAAAGAGGCGAAGGCCGGAGCCCACTGCTGGAGAGAGTAACCCCATCTTTCAGCAGATGATCAATCAACAACTGGAAGCCTTATTGCCAAAGATTGTTAACCATGTGAACGCACAGAGGGATGATGGTGCTCAATCTAATGGTGCTGGAAGTAGTGGGGGTGGCAACAATGGATGCTCCTACAAAGAATTTATGGTGTGTAAGCCCAAGGAGTACGATGGTAAGGGTGGTGCGTTGGTACTCACTCGATGGTTAGAAAAGATGGAATCTGTGGTGGATATTAGCGGTTGTGCTGAGAATCAGAAAGTTAAGTATGCAGCAAGTTCACTAAACAATAAGGCCTTGACTTGGTGGAATACGCAAATCCAAGCTAGGGGTAGGATTGCTGCAATGGGCATGACTTGGGAGGATTTCAAGGCCCTGATGATGGAGGAGTTTTGCCCAAGTAACGAGATGCAGAAGTTGGAGGAGGATTTTTGGAATCATGCAATGGTTGGAGCTAATCACGCGGGATATACTGACAAGTTTCACGAGTTAGCTAAGTTGGTCCCTCACTTGGTTACTCCCGAATCGAAGCGTATTGATAAATACATTCGTGGGTTGGTTCCACAAATTCGAAGCATGGTTAGGGCTACGGAACCCACGACACTTCAGAGTGCTATTCAGAAGGCTGGGGCACTAACTGATGAAGCGGTTAGGAGTGGGGTACTCGCGAAGACGAGTGAGAGAAGGAAGGAAGAGACTGAAGCGGGAAAGCAGGCTAGTGCTGGTACTGACAACAAGAGAGCAAGGCATGGGAAAGGGTTTGTAGCGGTGAATCCTGTGGTGACAGCGAGTCCTGCAATGGCAGCTACTCCGGCTGTAACAAGGAACTCGGACAGTAGGGGTATGCTAATTCTGCTCCCAAATGTATGAAATGCAATGGGTATCATCATGAGCAAGCTGGATGCCGTACGTGTTTCAGGTGTAACAAACCTGGGCACTTTGCTAGGGAATGTCGTACGGTGATCACTTAAGCGACTCCAGTCAATTTGGTTGGCGCAGGGTATGGCCGTAAGGCGTGTTATGAGTGCGGGAGTACAGATCATCTTCGGAATGTGTGTCCCAAGCTGAATAGGGCACCTGGTCAGGCAGGAAACAGGCTGGCAATTGAAGGAGGTCAAGGGCAAGGGCATAACAAGGATGTAGCTAGAGGAAGGGTGTATACCATGACTGCAAACGAGGCGCGGCAAGATCCGAACGTCGTTACTGGTACATTTTCTCTTAATGGTCATTATGCTACTACTTTATTTGATACGGGTGCGGATTATTGCTTTGTGTCCACTGAATTTGCTAAGTTGCTGAATGTTGAACCTAGTGAGCTTAGGTCTAGTATTGTGTTTGAAATAGCTAGCGGTAGGGAAGTAGAAGTTGACAAGGTTATTCGTGGGTGTACTATAGTGTTAGAGGGTATCCCGTTTACGATTGATTTGATACCTTTTGGGCATGGGAGTTTCGATGTGGTGATAGGGATGAGCTGGTTGTCTAAGCATAGGGCCGAGGTCATATGCCACGAAAAGGTAGTTCGTATTCCTTTAGAGAGTGGTGTTATACTTCGGATACAAGGGGAATGCGTAGGGAGTAAGCTGAAATCCCTTAAGAACGCAAAAGCCAAAGAACGTAAATTAGAAGAGATTCCTGTGGTATGTAAGTTTTCGGGCGTTTTTCCTGAAGACTTGTCTGGATTGCCTCCAATCCATCAAGTTGAATTCCGTATTGAGTTAATTCCTGGAGCGGCACCTGTGGCGAAATCCCCATATCGTTTGGCACCCTCTGAGATGCAGGAGTTGGCAGCGCAGTTGCAAGAACTTCAGGATAAAGGGTTTATCTGACCTAGTCACTCTCCGTGGGGAGCACCTGTGTTATTTGTTAAGAAGAAGGATGGTTCGTTCCGGATGTGTATTGACTATCGGGAATTGAACAAGTTAACGGTTAAGAATCGGTATCCTCTTCCTCGAATCGATGATCTCTTTGATCAGCTACAAGGTTCTCGATTTTTCTCGAAGATAGATCTACGTTCAGGATATCATCAGTTGAGAGTGCATGAGGAGGATATTCCGAAGACTACTTTTAGGACTCGTTATGGACACTTTGATTTCACGGTTATGCCATTTGGGTTGACAAATGCACCTGCGGTATTCATGGACTTGATGAATCGCGTTTGCAAGCCTTACTTGGATAAATTCGTGATTGTGTTCATAGACGACATTCTAATTTACTCTAAGACGAAGGAGGAGCATGGAGAACATTTGAAGTTGATACTTGGATTGCTGGAGAAAGAGAAGTTGTACGCCAAATTCTCAAAATGTGAGATTTGGCTTGAGAAGGTACATTTTCTTGGACATGTGGTGGATAGTGAAGGAATACATGTAGACCCTAGCAAGATAGAAGCGATCAAGAACTGGAAGGCTCCTACGACGTCGTCCGAAATACGCTCATTCTTAGGATTGGCAGGATATTACCGAAGATTTATAGCGAATTTTTCAAAGATTGCTAAACCCCTTACTTTGTTGACTCAGAAGAACAAGAAGTATGTTTGGGGAGTAGAGCAGGAGGTGCCTTTTCAGTCACTAAAAGATAGTTTGTGTAATGCACCTATTCTGACTTTACCTGATGGGCCAGATGATTTTGTTGTGTATTGTGATGCATCGAATCAAGGATTTGGGTGTGTGCTAATGCAGAGGGGTAAGGTGATAGCTTATGCATACCGACAACTCAATATTCATGAGAAGAATTATACCACTCATGATTTAGAGCTTGGTGCGGTAGTATTTGCTTTCAAGAATTGGAGACATTATCTGTATGGCACAAAGAGTGTTGTTTATACAGATCATAAGAGTCTTCAGCACATCTTCAGTCAGAAGGAGCTAAACATGCAACAAAGAAGGTGGATTGAATTGTTTAGTGATTATGATTGCGAGATCCGCTATCATCCTGGAAAGGCAAATGTGGTAGCTGATGCTTTAAGTAGGAAGGAAAGGATTAAGCCTAAGCGTGTACGAGCGATGTGTATGACATTGCAGTCGGGAATTAAGGGTAAGATATTGGCAGCGCAAGAGGAAGCTCTTAAGGATGAGAATGCGACTGCGGAGACGTTGCGGGGTTTGGATCAACAAATGGAGAAAAAGGAGGATGGTGGACTGTATTTCTTAGATAGAATATGGGTTCCATCGGTAGGAGGAGTAAGGAAGTTGATCATGGATGAGGCTCATAAGACGAGATACTCGATTCATCCAGGGTCGGACAAGATGTATTATGATCTTAGAGATGCTTACTGGTGGCCGGGAATGAAGAGGGAAATAGCTGAATATGTTAGCCAATGTTTGACTTGTCTGAAAGTTAAGGCTGAACATCAGAAACCCTCTGGATTGCTACAACAGCCGTCGATTCCTGAGTGGAAATGGGAGAGAATAACAATGGATTTTATTACTAAGTTGCCTAGAACAAGTAATGGACATGACACGATATGGGTCATAGTGGACAGGCTGACGAAGTCTGCACATTTTATGGTCATTCGTGAGGATTATAAGATGGAGAAGCTGGCGAGGATTTATATTAATGAGATTGTGGCGAGACATGGTGTGCCTGTGTCGATTATCTCTGATCGCGATAGTAGGTTTACCTCGCGATTCTGGCAATCGTTGCAAAAAGCGTTGGATACGTGTTTGGATATGAGCACTGCTTATCATCCACAGACTGATGGGCAAAGTGAGCGAACGATTCAGACTTTGGAGGATTTACTTAGAGCGTGTGCTATTGATTTTGGAGGAAGCTGGGATACTCATTTGCCTTTGGCTGAGTTTTCCTATAACAACAGCTATCATTCCAGTATTAGATGTGCACCATTTGAAATGTTGTATGGGAGGAAGTGTAGATCACCTATTCTATGGGCAGAGGTTGGAACAAGCCAACTGATTGGTCCTGAATTAGTGCAAGAGACTACGGATAAGGTGTTTCAGATTAAGGAAAGACTTAAGGCAGCAAGAGATCGCCAAAAGAGTTATGCGGATAATCTTCGTAAGCCCTTGGAGTTTAGTGTTGGTGATCTTGTAATGCTGAAAGTGTCTCCTTGGAAAGGTGTTGTGCGTTTCGGTAAGAAAGGCAAATTAGCACCAAGGTATGTAGGACCGTTTGAAATTACAGAGAGGATTGGACTTGTGGCATATCGGTTGAGATTGCCTGAGGAATTAAGTAGTGTGCATGATACGTTCCACGCATCTAATCTGAAGAAATGTTTGGCGGATGCTAGTTTGCATGTGCCATTAGATGAGATTAAGGTAGATAAGACTCTTCATTTTGTTGAGGAACCTGTTGAGATTATGGATCGAGAGGTCAAGAGTATGAAGCGTGGTAAGATAGCGTTGGTGAAGGTACGTTGGAATTCCAAACGTGGTCCTGAGTTTACTTGGGAACGTGAGGATCAGATGAGGTCCAAGTACCCGAAGTTGTTTGCTGAGAAGGTTGATGAGGCGAGCTATTAAATCTCGGGACGCGATTTCCCTAAGTGGGGGATGATGTAACAACCGTGATTTTAGCAGGTTAGTTTGACTAATAAGTCTCAACCTATTTAACTTTTATGTGGTGTGTACTATGTGCTTAGATGTGGTATATGTGCGGTTTATGGGTAATAGGTACGTGTGTTAGCACTAAATCCCTTGGTGTGATATTTTCTTCATGAGATTGGTAGTGTGAATTTTGGGAGAAGTTCATTTTGATCGCCTTGGTGGTGTAGAAATGACTTGTGTAATTTTGGTGTTTTGTGGTTTTGCGTAACAAGTCTCCATTCAATTATTTGAGCGTTAGTAAGTTACGTGGAGGTTATTTTTATGGAGTATATTAATGTTAAGTGTGAAATTTCTATTTTTGGGAACTTTATTTTGAAAATGATATTTTTCCGGGTTGTCATAAAATCAGGAGTTTATCGCGTAAGGTGTTAATTTAAGTATAGGGTTTTTATAAAATATAAAGAGTACAAGGTTTTTAGTGTAATAATTAAATTTAAAAAAAAATATAAAAAAATATATATATATATATATATATATATATATATATATATATATATATATATATATATATATATATATATATATATATATATATATATATATATATATATATATATATTAAATTCGGCCGATTAGGGTTAAGGAAAAAAAAAAAGGAAACCAAATTGTATTCTAATTGCAAAACTTGGAGGAAAAGATATCTAGAATAATCTTTAGACCACTATAAATACAAAACCAAAACCCTCATTCCTCTCCTATTGAAATTTTCGGCCAAACCTAAAGGAGAAGAGGAGAAGGATTTTTTTTTAGGGTTTTCATCTTCCATTAATCAAGGTAAATTTATCATACTTATGTTAATTAAATTTTTATGATTCATGTAATACAAATTGTGATAGATCTAGGGTTTATGGGTTTCTGTAAATTAATTATATTGAACATGTTGGGATCATTAATTAATAATATTATAGTGATTGGTGTAAAGACTAGGGTTTAAAACATGTTAATTAATGAGTTAAGATTCTGACAGAATATTAAGGCTGTAGAGATTCGATGATATTTAATAGATGAAATGAGTTAGATCACGAATTTTATATCTAGATTGTAGTACAGAGAAAGAGCTTTCCAAAAAGTCCGGCCACGAGTGTTTTCGAGGTCGGGAAGTCAGTCAACCGAATTTTATGATTTAAGGTGTCAAAACAGTTAAACCGGGACAGATTTAGGTTAGAAGTAATGAGATCAAAAGTGGTTTAAAATGTGTATTTTGGGTAAGCCCTTCTGTGGGAAGGGAGTTCTATATTATTTTTGACTTCCACGCGAAAATTAGATGATAATAAGTTGTGCGAGTATGTATAAGAGGTCAAAACTTTTTGGTCTGCGTTCAGATCCGAATCTGGATAGTTGTCATGTTTGATTTTTCATTGGGTACTTTTGTATGTTTTTAGTGCATGGCCTTCTGGGAAAAGCTTGTATGCTTATAAAGGATCATGGTGAATTTTTGGTGTGAGTTTTGAAGCTTTATTCGCTGTGATTTTATATGGGTGAAAGTGCCCTAAAAATCTGCGTTTTCTGAAAGTTTTAATTAAGGGATTTAGTGAGTGTTAGGTATTGGGTGGTGATTAGTATGGAGTCTAGGTAATCCATGGTGGGTTATATGAACCTTAGACATCCATAATATATGTGTTACATGGACTATAGCTTTTAGCTTGGTCGCGTGTAATGTGGTATTGTTTTGTTTGTATAGATTTATGTGTGGATAATTTGGAAGCCGCAAGGTTGAGGTGAGTTTCATAGTCCCAATTTTTACTTTGTTTTAAACTTGGGATAGAGATGATGCTTGTTTAAATGTTTTATGTTACTGTGATTATGTGTTTAATAAAAAGCATAGACTTGTAATGGTTATTATATGTATACTGCATGTTATTGTGGTGTTTCTGTGTGGTGATTATTTGAGTGGGAAGGTCCTTGTGGCTCTACTCATTATTATTCTGTGTGGTCCGGCCGGAGGGTATTAATTTACCCATTATATTGGATCGGTGGGCGCGTTCCGTCCCAATTGTGGTGGTATTTGGATCGGTGGGCACGTTCCGTCCCAATTTATACTTGGATCGGTGGGCACGTTCCGTCCCGTAAGCTGTGATTGCATGTTAGTTGTAGAATAACTATATTTTTGTTGTCCTGCTATGTTTTATAATCACAGTGAACTGATAATCAAGGTGTATTGTGTGTCTTAAACCTATGAATCTCACCAACATTATGTTGACGTTTTTAAGCATCATTTTCAGGTGAGCATTCTAAGGCTAAGGTAGAAGGACGTGACTAGAAGAGACTAGTTTGCATTTGAGGATGACTACCTTTAAGTTTTTAATTTGATTAAGTTGAACTTTGTTTGGGATACTCGAATGTCTTTCATTATTACTCTATGTTTTAATGGAGATACCTTGGAGTTTGTTTTTGGTTGTTTTATTTTGGGGTATCATTACGACACCTTGTGTCTGTACTTTGCTCTATTTATTTGCATATAGTAATTCTCTATATAGACGCCATGTGTTGTGATGATATCCATGATGTTGCACTCGCGTTTCCACCATTGGCGAGGTGTGACAGAAAGGTAGATAGAAAGTGTTTTAGATGTGAAGATTCTAGTCACTTTATAGGAGAATGTCCAAAGCCTCCAAAGAACAAGTCTCAAAGAGCCTTTTTCAGTGGAGCTTGGAGTGATAGTGAAGGAGATGACGACGAGCCTAAGAACGAAGAAGTTGCTCTAATGGCTCATGACACATAAGAGGTACATTCTGACTCGTCATACTCTTTTATTAATGATGACACATTAGATATAGAATATAACAAACTATGTGAAATCACTCTAAAAATCATAAGTAAAAATAAGTTCTTAAAAACCAAAAAGGAATTTTTAGAAAACAAAATTCATCAGTTAAAAGAGAAAACTATAAGGTTAGAAAGAGGTAGAGAAACATGTGTTTTATGTCAAAGACTAAAACTTGAAACAGATACATTAAAATCCACACAGGAGGTTCTTGTCAGACAAAACTCCAAATTCAAAAGGTTTGATAAACACTTAAGTAGTACTGATGATATAATGAAAATGCAAAGAATACCTCATGGTAGTTTCAAACCAGATTTTATGAAAAATGGAAACTTAAGTGATTTTCAGGAACAAACAGTAAAAGAAAAAGAGACTGTTCCAACTACTTCTGATAACTACGGATCTGGCGGATCCAAAATTTTGGTTCCGCCGGTTGTATCCAAAGGATCCGCGGGAACAGAAGATGAACAGAAGGGTAGAAAATTAGATCGTACAAATCTAGTTAATGTCACTAGAAAACCTAGCACTAGTACAACTATTAACAAACAAAAACCATCAGTCTCTTTAGAAAAATATCAAAGTAAGTGTAGAATCAAAACAACTGTAGATGAAGGAACCATGCTTAGGAAACAATTTGTGGCAATTCCCTTCGATTATATGCTAGATATTAGTGAACCATGGTAATGTTGTGTCTAACCCAAACGGACCCATGAGATATTGGGAACCAAATGTTTGAGCTTTTCTTGAACTAAGGTATGCTCAAAAGTCAAGTTAGAATCAGATAAGTGGATTAAAGATAGTTAAATCATCGGAAAAGGTACAATTTCTCATGACTCTCTCACTATTGATGATGTTACTCATGTAGATATCTTAGGATTTAACTTGCTTAGGATTAGTCAATTATGCCGTGAAAAGTATAACGTCTTTTTTTTTTTGTGAAAATGAAAGTAAAATACTTAAGGATGGCATAACCTTAGGAAAAGGTATTTTGAATAATGTTTGTGTTATCAAAACACCCAAAGACAAACGTTGTCTCACTTCTTTGGACGATATCTCAAATCTATGGCATCAACGCTTAGGTCATGTCATTATGAGATTAATTCTATCCTTATCATCTAAGGAACTCGTTAGGACCCTACGGAATGATTTTGACCCGTCTCTGTAAAGCCCTCAAACCATTCCTAGAAATGTCTTAGGCTTTGCTAATCTTGAAAAACCATGTTTACTCAAGAATTGTATGAACTTAAGCAAACACCAAAAGATAGGCTAATTAACTTAAGACTTTCTTAGCAGACAAAACTCTCTACACCAAGAAAAAGGGATCACATGTTATCATAGTCCAAATATATATGAATGACATTATGTTTGGTTCAACTTGTCAAATGCTATGCACTGATTTCTCACAAATCATGTATAACAAGTTTGAAATGAGCATGAACTAAACTTTTTCTTAAGTCTCCAAATAAAAGATGGGATTCTATTCAACCAATCAAAGTATATCAAAGATATGCTTAAGAAATTTGGTCTTGAAGATTCTAAACCCATGAAAACACCAATGTCTTCTAAAACCAAACTCACCAAGAATGACGAAATTAAATCAATAGATAGCACTAAATATAGAGGGATAATTGGTAATTTACTCTACCAAACGGCTAGTAGACCGGACACTATGTTTAGTGTTAGTCTTTGTGCATACTTTCAAGAAGATCCTAAAACATCTCATCTTAAAGCCATTAAACGGATATTTAGGCACTGCACATCTCGGATCATGGTATCCCAAAGGGACTGGTGTAAAAACCATAGTGTATGCCTACTTAGACCATTCCAGTAATTATGTTGATAGGAAAAGTACAAGCAGTGTAAGACATTGTTTTACTTCATGATTCACTAAGAAACAAACAGTCCTCGCAACTTCAACCATCAAGGCAGAGTGTGTCAACAAGGAGTATGGATGAAGCAGGCTCTCAACGATTATGACATTTCCCATTCTTTGTGACAACAAAGGAACCATCGATCTCGGCAAAAACCCAACCTGAGTTCTGATCCTGCGGATCCAAACGACAACAAGGGCGGAACCCTTGTTTGGGATCCGCCGGATCCGTGGACTGATGAGACAGTTTTAAATTTATCAAAACAAACACCCTTTACTGTATACCATATTCCCCAAAACACACATCTCACTGAACTCGACCCATAACTCACCAAACTAAAAAATTAGGTCATTCTCAACAACCAATTTGTGCTTAATTCATCACTGTAAGTATCCTAATTCTATCTAATCTCTAATCCGAGTCTAGGATTAATATTTATTGCACAAAATCAAAACTTGGGGTTTACTCATTTTTTATTTTGTAAAATCATGAGGCATGCTAAAACAGCATAACAAATCATTTTCTTTGTAATTAGGAATTAGATATCATAGTTAGGAATTGCATCTTATAGTACATTGTCATTATTCACTAAAAACCCCATAGGAAATTTTTGCTAAAATCTTCTCACTATTAGGAAAAACAAATTTTCAATCATTGTTCATACAAATACAAAAACGTTATGTTTTGAGCATCACTTGCATAATGTATCTTGAATGCTAAATGGAATACATAATTAATATGTATTTTCAGGTACATTCAATCGTAGCTACATTGAAGTAGGAGTGTTTGGGTTATCTCTCGTTTTATCATAAAACTTGCATAAACATAATTTTCATGCATCAAAAGGAGTCGAGATAACTGCACCTCCACATTGTCCCCATGTAGGCACACAGTAGACATATATATACGTATGCTTGATAATTTCAACTAAACTATATACTTTTCAAGTCTAGGATAACTATGCCTCCCGCAACCTATTACGATCACAAACACACCAAAAAATACCTACCTCAACACCACAAAACCAAAGGTCTCACCGAACCTCAAGTTAATGTCTTCAAAACCTTAGAAAAACGGTATGTTCACGAAGGTAGAACCATAGACTCGTCATTTTTAGAAGAAACCAATATCCGTGAACAATTAGCATCCATCCAACTTGACTGTCTCCTCGACATAGATGAACCTATCATTCCTAGGTTTATTCTTGAATTATATGCCTCCGTAATACTTAGATCTGACGACTTTGGAGCTTTAAGCATCCATTTCAAAGTAAACCAAAGTCAATTCTGCTTTCCTTTAAATCAATTCGGAGAAGTTTTAGGTATTCCAAATCAAGGAATTTTTTTTATTCAGACAAGTGGCCTTTGTCCATTCTAGAATGCAACCTTGGTCGTTCACATCCATATGATACACCTCTCACTTCCAAAGAAATCATTCGAGACCATCTTTTCAATCCTAGAACCAACCTAACTAAGAAAATCCGAGGTAAAACAAATAAATCGAGATCCATTTGCCATGGAGCTTAATGAACTCAAACCCGAATTTAAGAAACTAGAGGAGATTCTTAGAGCCAATGTCATTAGCACTGTTGGTAATAGGGATCACATGAACGCAAGCTTATGCTACATGCTCTACTGTGTATCTACCCACCAACAATTCAACTTAGCCTACTATATCGCCAAAAGGATGGCCGATATACCAGTCTTAGGCTCAACCGCCATGCCATACGGGATGCTTCTTACCCGTCTGTTTAGAGCTTCTATACCTATTCCTCGAAATGAGAGCGGTTTCCTTCCTCTTTACACCGAAATCCCACACACCTTTGTTCCTCTTAGTGATTTTAGAGTAGCCGAGCAAGAGGAAAACGTGGTCATTCTTCATCCTCATCAGCTAGTGACGAAGACGGTTTGCCAAACTCTAAGATTCCTCCACCTGAATACTTGAATCAACTTCCTTCCATTAACAATGAATCCGAAGAGCTTCGACAAACAAAGGGAATGATAAAGAATCTAGGTCGATGGATCATGAAACTTCAGAAGGGTCAGAAGAAAATAATCAAGATGTTAAGTAACAAGTGACATCCAAGGAGCGTCTGGTTTTAGATTTTTTTTAGACTTACATTGACAATGAGATATTGAACTTGTGTGGTTCTTGAGATATTATGTTTGCACTTATCTCCTACGTGAACTAACTTGTAGTTGCAAGTCGATAACACATATTGTTATCAATTTTCAGAGATTAAGACCTTGTTTAGCTTAACTCCTTTTTATGGTAAGATGTTATAATCGGATTAATCTATGTGTATATGTGTGTTAGAATCTATATGTTTAGCATATTTGTGTCACATATTAGCTATTACATAGGTTTTAGAAGATTTTTCGGGTTTTGACCAAGAAACGCGAAATTTGACTTTCATTCATTTGGCGGATCTGGCGGATCCCAAAATTTGGATCCGCCTAGTATATCACTCGGTTCCGCCAGTGCAGAACCCACGGATTCCACGGCTCCCAAACTTTGGCTCCGCCTTTGTTGTCGATTGGATCCGTGGGTACCAACAACAAATTTTCAAAACTTTCCTGATTAATCAAACTCGTAGATTCTTCACTTTAGGAGCGTTCTACTGATAATTAGGATGATTAGGAACTATTAGAACAATTAGAAAACAATAGAATCAACTTTCCCACCAAAATTTGAATATTCAAATTTTTGCCTAGGTTATCCTTCTCTAATACATCAGGATTCCTTAGCTAGGTTCCTTGGAATCCGTGAATCAATCACATTTCATCCTTTTGAGTCATCCACTGAATTTCTTCATATCAACTCCATTTCTATAGATTGACCTTCATAAATAGGACAAACCACTTTATCTTGTTCCAACACCGCTTCAAACATCAATCCAAACACCAATTTCCATGTACCTTAGAGTAGTATAAATTAGAAGCCTTAGGATGATTTCAACTCATATTCTCATAATCATACCTGCACAACTTCACAATGCACAAAACCAACAACTCACACATGTCCAGATCACACAGAAGGACTGCCAGAATTAGTGTTAGACCATACTGGATTGTAAATCCAATCTCTAATGTGAACTTACCTACCTTATCCACTACTACTTCAACACCCATCATCACTCCTGTGATTAACATATCATCACCCGTTTCAACTCAACCATCAAGATCATCTTCACCTATCATAATTCCACTAAGTACCACACCATCACCTACATCAAAGTCACCATCGCCTACCATAACTCCAATAGGTAATACACCATCACCAACTCCATCTCAACCAAGATCACTATCACCACCATTAGCTTCCTCACCAATACCCACATCATCTTCACAATCACCCAACTTGCAACACCATGATTTACTTACCACACTCCAAAACATTGATGAGTCAATGTGGCTCAATCAACCAAACATTCAAGACAATGAGGAACTTGATTCAAACCCACATGATATCAAGAACTTAGAATCCATTTGGCTTGCTTCCATCATATCTTCATCAAACCCAACCAATCCTTCTCAATAGGTGTTCTTAGGATTCATCATAGTATTTTCTTTGTAGGATTTATTTTCTTCTTGTAACATCATGTTTAGTGACTTATGTCATAAACAAATTTTCAATGAATGGATGTTATATGTTTATGCTTGTAAGTGATCAATATCAAGCATATTATCTCATTTTAGGATAATAACATCATAGTATGGTTGTCTTACCTTCACATAATGCATTGATCAAATGTACATTAGGTACAAAAATTTGATCAGACACTTAATTTTGACTTTCTAGAAGTCAAATGGGTTGACCTTTCTTGGTTGACTATTGCATATGCATATTGCTTCTTGATTGAAGTAACTAACTTTTCTTTTGTAGCTTTTCTCAACCTTGATTCATATACGTTGGTACCCTAGCAACGGGGAGTATAGATCGAGGGGGAGTATATCATATACTAACTCATCATTTTTAGTATTTCTCATCCTTGAAACGTATACGTTGGTACTCTAGCAATGAGGAGTATATATCAAGGAGGAGCATATCATAGTCTAACAATTTATTTTGTAGGTTCATACATCATATCCTTGTTACTCCATTTAGGGGGAGTATACATCAAAGAGGAGCATAGCATATTCTAACAATTTATTTTGTAGGATCATACATCATATCCTTGTTACTCCATTTAGGGGGAGTATAAATCAAGGGGGAGCTTTAAAGTTCTTAAAATAGCATTCCGCTACGCATATCTTCTTTTTGTTTCGACAAAAAAGGAGATATAGGATTAAGTTTGCATCAACTGTGAAACATCACATTACATACATTTTAGCTTAAAATAAATTTTAAAACTTGCATAAACTAACTTAATCTATATTTTTAAAAGACTCATCCCTTATTTAAGCTCTCTACTTAAAAATACACTTTATGTTTTGTCATCAACAAAAAGGGGGAGATTGTTAATACAAATATCGTCCTAAAAACGTTATTTATATTTCACGATCTTTGCTTAGTTTTGTTAATGACAATTACAAAGTTTATCTTTAAGCAAAACATAAATAAGATTAAGTCTTTTACATTTATAGTGATAAGCATTTTACAAACATATTTTATATTACAAAAATCACTAGGAATAACGTATACAAGCTTACATGTTTATTTCTTAAAATGAAAACTTTATTAGTTAAATATTAGGATGACATCATGGCATGCATCATGTACACAATCTTGGTAAGATTTTGTGATATTTTGTTTAGATCTTCAAGCCAAAGAGTTGACATTTGAAGATATGGCAAGATTTGGAAAGATTTGAAGATCTCTTAGCTGGCCTGACACGGCGGATCCAATTGGATACACGGACGGATCCAAATTTAGGGATCCGCCGGATCCGCCGCCTGTTGATCAGCTTTGCCTATAAATAGCAAGCTGATCATTTGGCCATTTCATCACTTACATAGCCTAAATTAGATATCCTTTCATTTACATATTACTAACCCTTAGCATACTAACATTTCATAGATCTATCCTTTTGTAGCAAAGAAGATCTCAACATATAAGGATCAACATACTATTGTCATCCTGTAGTATAGAGTCTGTGTGATCTTGCATCAGTTCACACATCATAGTTGCATCTTTTATTCAGTAGAAACCGGTTAGTGTTTTAGTCCTCAAAACACATAGAGTGTCGGGAGTGGTTGTACCCTTGTAAAGAACCAAACGGGAGTGGTTGTACCCTTGTAAAGAACTCGACATCTAGCTTAGTGTCGATAATCATTTAGGCGACGTCAGGTTGGTTCTTCCTTAAACAAGAACCCGGTATTTAGCTTTGTACCGGAAAAAAGGTGTAAGCAACGTGTATTAAGGTTTTCTCCGCCGAGAAGGGAGTTTGTTTCTTAGTGAAGAATAAATCTCGAGTTAGAGGCTCGAGGAGTGGAGTAGGGCAAGGATAAGAGTCCTTGTAGCCGAACCACTATAAACATCCGTGTTGTGTGGTTTGATCTTTCCTCTCCTTTCTTATTTACTTATATAACTTATTTGTATGCTTTATTGTTTACTTGACTTTGAAATCACAATAAGTAACAAAGCGAATTAATTTTAAACGATAAAACTATTCAACCCCTTTCTAGTTTTCCACACCTTAAGTTATAATATAAATAAAGTATTTATATTATATTAATAACGAAATGATTTATAAGTCATTTTAACTTATGTATTTATTATATAACATATTAATAAATAATAGGTTAAAATACTTATTAGTTATTTATTAGTAATGTTTTAATTAGTAAACTAACAAATCAAGACTAGGAAAGTCCTAATATGCACTTTGGGGTAGTCGACTAAGACCAAGAGTAGTGGTTTGGGTGTGGGTTGGGGCAAATCGCGATACTTGGCAGTGAGAGAAAAAGGGCATTGAAGCAAAATTGGGGGTAATGGTTCAATGGGCGTTTTTTGTAAGTGTAATCATTACACAATTATTATTATTTTTAAATATATATATATATATATATATATATATATATATATATATATATATATATATATATATATATATATATATATATTTTTTAATTAATTAAAAATAATAAAAACTGAAATATTTGTTAAAAAAACAAAAAAATTCATTAATTTAAAATTTAAAAAAAAAAACATAAATATGGAGAAAAAAAGTCTGCTCGTTTTTTAAAAACAATATATTCTTAAGCCTATATATTAAGGCCCAATTTCTTTTTAAAATCCTTATTTTAAAGCCCTATATATTCTTTAGGCCCAATTTCTTGTAAATCTAACCTTAATTTTTATAACCTGTAACTCATCTTCAACCTCCGCACATTTTTTTTAACCTGCAACTCCTCCTTAATCCAAATTGAAGCTTATAAAATTAAAGGAAAAGAAAATATCTAGTGGTTGGGGTCCCACTTGTCAGGAGCAAGAGAAAGAAACGCCCGTTGTGGATTCAACGGGCGTTGGATTTTTTGAGTTTCAACGGTGATGGGGGTGGTTCAACGACAGTTGAATGAGCAATTGTGGGACTTTAACGTCCCACTACTCTTGGTCTAATAGGAGAGGAAAATGGAAGCAAAGTTTTATTTGGTGATCAAGTTAAGAAGATTATAGAATGTTTGTATTAGTATAAATACAAAGCCAAATTAAATCTCTTCTCTCTTCTCAGGAGGAAAAGAAAATGAAAATGAGTGAAAAATAATGTAATTTGTTTGATTTTTAAAATAAAATGTTTTATCTATGAAATAAGCTGAAAATGTTTACTTTTTACTATTTTAATTTTCTTTATTAAAAAACTCAATAATACAATGTAAAAATTTGAACCCATATTTTTTTCTTATTAAATGAAAAGTAATCAAAACAAGCGCTCACTCTAAACGTGGAAAATAGGGATTGCAACGGGGCGGGTTTGAGGCGGGGTGACAATTCCCATCCTCAAATCCGATTACCAAAGTTATCCACAAACCGCCCCGATTCCCATTGGGGATCTAATCGGGGCGCCCCGTTGGGGCACAATACTCCCCCAAACCCGTCCCGTATTAATCAGGGATCTTATCGAGGTGTCTTCTTTGGGTGCAATTCTCAATCAAAGCCGTATCAATTCACATTTATTATTATTTTTAAACCGTTAGCAATAACTTGAAAAATTAAGAACTTATTTTAATTACAAATAAGCATTATTAAGTTTTCAACGATAGTATTATGCATAAATAATGATAAATTACACCGGCAAAAGTTAAAACTTTAAAATATAACACTAAACGGGTTTTTATAATCATAATTTGCAATTTTATAAAGATTAAAATAATAATAATAATAATAATAAAAGTAATAAAAAATAAAAAATAATAATAATATTTGGGCGGGGCAGGGCGGGGCGAGAATTCCCCCGACACGCCTCAAACCCGATTAAAATCCGTCCTGCAGCATCCTGTAACACGATTAGCATTCCCCGCCCCGCCCAAATACGACATCACTCCGACACAAATATCAAGTTCCAAAGATTCCAAGATAACATATGCAAACCTAAAAAAACACAAATTTCCAACACTTACAAAAACACACTCACACACTCTCTCTCCAAAAATGGTGGAAACCCTTTTAAACGCACTAAACGTTCGTGTTATCGGTACCGGTCAGACGTACCTAGTCTTATCACATGGATTCGGGACAGACCAATCAGCATGGAACCGTATTCTTCCATACTTTTTATCACAATACAAAGTCATTCTTTATGATCTTGTTTGTGCTGGCAGTGTTAACCCTGACTACTTTGATTTCTTAAAGTACACGTGTCTTGATGCATATGCTGATGATCTTGTTAATATACTTGATGGTCTTGGTGTTGAGAGGTGCTGTTTTGTGGGTCATTCGGTTTCGGCTATGATTGGGATTTTGGCGGCTGTGAGGCGGCCTGAGTTGTTTGAGAAACTTGTTCTTATTGGTGCTTCACCTAGGTTAGTTAGATTGACAATTTTAAGATTTGAATCTAGTATAGTTTTAATAATAACTGATTAATGTAAATTTAGTAGTTTGATTGAAAAGGAGTTTGTTAATTTGGTTCTGTTAAATTTAAATACTTAGGCATAGTTGCAGCACAATTGCATCGCTTATCGAACTTTCTGGCTGTCTTTGCGCACATAAAAACTTTCTGGTGCATCACAGAAGCAGATCAATAAACCACACCCACATAGAACTAAGTGACCATTGCTTCAAATGAGGCTGATCCACGGCTTAAACACTTGAAGACACACAAAGAACTTTCCCTTCTCATCACTTCACGTGATATGGACAGGCCATTAGTACATGCCCCTGAACTCACGTTATCATATACCCTTGCCAAGACTCGCCTACTTGAAGAATTAACGGACAATGAGGCATTGCCTCACCCAATTTAACCTCCACCACTACATTGACTTCCAAGTTCGCCTCGACCACTCACCATAGAAACCTGCTCTTTAGATACATCTGACTAAATTTACTACTACATTTTACTTAGTGTCACCCCAGTAACATCACAAGCATAATGATTTCAAGCATTCAACACTATATTCACTCAAAATCACACTCTCAAGTTACAACACAACTAGTAACACAAAACTTTTCTTTCTCATCACATACCTAAAGGTTTTGGCGGCGTTATCTCATCAACCCTTCATCTAAAACAGAGCATTTTATTTATTGATTGTAAGCGAAATTGCATGATTCAGTTCTAGCATAATTATCATGCAGTAGACTAGCATTTCTGCCTTGCTAGTTTGATTGATTACCTCATCAAACCTTGATTTGAGACAAAAACATTGTGCAAATCTTAGTTATTTAGAATTCACCTAAAAAGTGACTGGACGATGTGGTGTGTGAACAAATTTCAGGTTCCTAAATGATGAGGGTTACCACGGAGGATTCGAGCAAGGGGATATTGAGAAGGTTTTTGTTGCAATGAAAGAAAATTACGAGGCATGGGTGTGTGGATTCGCACCATTAGCGATAGGGGCTGATGTTCCAGTGGCTGTGCAGGAATTCAGTCGGACATTGTTCAACATGAGGCCAGACATTTCACTATTCGTATCCCAGACGGTTTTCAGCAGTGACCTGAGGGACATTCTAGGGTTAGTACAGACGCCGTGCTGGATAATTCAGACTGCAAAGGATGCATCAGTGCCAGCATCTGTAGCAACTTATTTGAGGGATAATCTTGGAGGACGGAACCAAGTAGTGATGTTAAACGTGGAAGGCCATTTGCCCCATCTTAGTGCTCCGGTTTTGTTGGCTCAACACCTCAACAGAGCAATTTCAAGATGAACACAACCATTTTCCCAATCGGTATGTTTTAACTCATTCCTGTCATTGTATGTTCATACCTTTTTAATTAGACTACAAAAGGGAAATGGTAACCATTTCCCTTACATTATCCGAATGTCATTTGTTGCGCAGATCTGCTACATTAAATATTGAAGTAGTGTTTATATTTTAGCTAAAAACACTAAAACGTAAAAGATACATGCAACCTCAAATTGCTTGCAAATTTTTTGACACATATATGAATTAATCAGTTATAGGTATGTAACATCCTCCAGTTTCATTATTATTTAACCCAAACTGTCAGGCATTGTTTAGCATATATGGTAGATTCGTTGAGGCAGGGGAGCTGTGAAATTACTACTGTTCAAGAATCAAGAACAAGTAGTTTAAATTGAAATTGCTACTAGACTAATGAAAGTATCAAACATAGCAAATTAACATATAGACAAGTCAAACCTGGCTCTATGAATAAAAAAGCCGAAATGAAGATCTGCGGTGCATATTAGATGAATAAAGTTGGTTGCAGGGAATCAGGAAATTGGGAGTCTTAGACACTTTTTAGATGAATAAAGTAGAACTTCGGTAAGTGATTGGATTTCCGGTTATAGTATATTGATCAGGTCCAGTTGGTTCCTTTACCAAAATTAGTAAACCCCAAGTGAAACCTTTTTTTCTCAACCTGATAGGGTCCAATGAGCCCAGTAGCCCTAAGTATATCTGCCCTTACTTACATGGCTCTACCCCATACTCGGACGAGTATAGGCGTGTCATGTCTCATGGTACGCCACTTATTTTTCATTTGTAACACATAGACCAAACATGTATATGATATTAATCCCACATAGGCAACCAACCATATGCTTTCTCATACCCTTTCATCATGTTTAATCAAGACTCTATAGATTGGGTGGCAAAAGCTAGAACTCCTTAAAAAATATCGACTCCCTTCACTAATTTGCTATTTGCATCTCCTGTTTTATGTGAAAAAATTGCACGAGTTTAAACTAATAACTACTATTAATTAAAATGAAAGGGGAGGTTTATCACCATTCCTTCTACACCTAAACACTCATGACATTAAGCAGCAAGAGCCTTCTTCCCCTCATACTTTATCATTCAAGGGTAGTGCATACGTAAGAGTTGTACATTCGGAAATCCTTTGTAGATTTTGATAGGAACCGGATCGATAATAAGATGAAAAGAAGAAAATAAACAAGATAGATGATTTATGTTAATGGGATAAACTGACCCCCTAATGGTTTATATTAGTGAGATAAACTGACTCCCCGATTGATTAACAAATCAATACTTAATATTCATTCAACATCCTGAGAATTACAACCCTAATACCCTATATATAAGAAACGATACCCTAGACTTAACTTGGTCCCTAAGAAAATACTATAAAGGAAACTAGTTACTAATTAAGAAACTATTAATAACTATAGGTATAATAATAAAATACAGGAATACTAATATGGTTCATATCAATACTCCCGCCCCCAAAAACACCTTGTCCTCAAGGTGTGGCTGCAAAAAGTCGCCTCGAGTAATTCCGGGATCCCATGTTCTACGTTGCATCATCGTATTAGGCTTTGTGTAGAAGTTGCAGTGTTCAATCTCATTGAGCCTAATATAAGCATAAACAACTCTGGTGTCTCTTAGCTCCATCACCTCATTATGGTTAAATCTCACGTGCTCTGAGTTATGTTCAGGAGCAGTCTTATCCGCTACTTTAGCAAGTATCTTTTGGATTGATCCCGAAACAGTTTCACATACAATGATCTTCTCTTTATTGCGGCCACTTTCTTCGTCATAGACATCATCAATAAAGTCAGACTCCTCATCACTAGTTTCTTCATTGTCATCTACTGCAATTAGGTTTTCCTCCTTAATCTCCGCCTTTATAGATTTGAATACCCCATTATAGCCATCACCAACTTTTGAATCTTTGAATGGAATGCTTTTCATGGCCACCTCCTCGCTACTAGTATAACTTCCTCCACAATTTTCTTCTGCCATAGGTTTGGAATTGAATGGAACATGACCTTCTGCACTCTTATTGTTGCGGCAGCCTATTCCTCCTAATCTTATGTTTAATGTATCCATAATTTTTGCGAGTTTCAGGCGTATCTCCACCATATCCATGCGAGTGTTTGGTTTAGTCACCACCATTCTTTGCTCAAATGCGAGAAAAGCTCGTTGCTTTTCCAACTGGGCTCGGATTCGTATTACCTTATCATTCCATTCTTCTTCAAACGCTCTCCTGTGTTCCATTGATTCAAGAAATCAAGTAGGTATACTTTTTTCCTGACAAACAGTAATTCCTCCGCTGATGAACAGTGCTTCTGATGAACAGTAACTCAAACAATTTTTTTTTTTTTTTTAACCCTAGAATCGAAACAGCTCTTATACCAATTGATACGAACCGGATCGATAATAAGATGAAAAGAAGAAAATAAACAAGATAGATGATTTATGTTAATGGGATAAACCGACCCCCCGATGGTTTATATTAGTGAGATAAACCGACTCCCCGATTGATTAAAAAATCAATACTTAATATTCATTTAACATCCTGAGAATTACAACCCTAATACCCTATATATAAGAAACGATACCCTTAGACTTAACTTGATCCCTAAGAAAATACTATAAAGGAAACTAGTTACTAATTAAGAAACTACTAATAAATATAGGTATAATAATAAAATACAGGAATACTAATATGGTTCGTATCAGATTTCAATTCACTTCACACTTTTTTGTTCACAAGCCCTTTGCTTGTCAGTCCTTGTTCATTTGAACGGATGTTATAACTATACATAAACAATTATTTATCTCTTTTCCATAATATGTACATGAATGGTAGCCCCTCCTAAAAAAATGAAAACAAATCTTTATTTCAGATACACACAGTAGCAAAATATCTCATTAAAGTAAAGTTAATAATCAAAAAAGGATCATGCCCGCAAAAGTTGATGTTGATGCAAGAAGGTCTTGAAGGAAAGGACTTTCTGGCAGGTGAAGGTTCACTAATGGGAAATGAAGGGAATCAGAAAATGGAGTTTAATACAGGTTATATATATGAACAAGCATGTTGGAAAGATCTGAGGAAGACGGACAGTGTCAATTATACAAACAACAACAACAACAACAAACCCAATCCCGCCAAGGCAGGGTATGGGGGAGGTAGAATGTAGACAGACCCTACCCCTACCCCAAGGAAAAACCCGGGTATAGAGAGGCTGCTTCCAAAGAGACCTCCGGCAAGTGCTTGTGTGCGCGTGAGACAGCAAAGGCAGAACCACAAACGAGAGAACAAAGCAGTCAACAAGCATGCAAGAGAGCAGGCAAAAACAAACAACACCAAAAAAAACGTAAACACCAAAACAGATGAGAAACGAAAGCCCTAAAACAAAACGCAAACAAAACAGAAAGCACAAAAAGAAAAGAACAGAGAACCAAGAAAAGCAGGCCAACCTAAAGAGGCAAGGCAAAGAACAAAAAGCAAAAAACAAAGAACACAGAACAAGACAAAGCAAAGCAGCGCAACGCACGGGGCCTAAAGCTACGGCCAAGCAACCAAACAAAGCAAAGCAGCGCAACGCACGGGGCCTAAAGCTAAGGCAAAGCAACCCAACACACCTAGTCTAAGCTACCCACAGATCCTAATTCTATCCCTCCACGCCTTCCTATCTGAGGTCATGTCCTCAGACAAGAGCAGCTCCTTCATGTCGAGCTTAAGTCTATCCTCCCATCTGAGTTTGGGTCTACCCCTCCTTCTCACCCCGTCCACCACTAGGGCTTCGACTCTTCTTACGGGAGCTGATTGCGGCCTCCTCTTCACATGACCGAACCACCTGAGCCTTCCTTCTCTCATTTTAGAAATAATAGACTCAACCTCAAGCTTAGCTCTGAAAACTCCGTTCGGGATCATGTCCATCAAGGTCTTACCGCAGGTCCACCTCAGCATCCTCAGCTCCGCCACCTCTACCCTATTTGCTTGGGCTTTGGAGATAGGCCAACACTCAGCCCCGTACAACATAGCCGGTCTAATCGCCACCTTATAAAATTTGCCCTTAAGCTTTAAAGGGACGTTCCTGTCACATAAGACTCCCGATGCCGCCCTCCATCTCGCCCATCCAGCTCTAATCCGGTGAGTGACGTCCTCATCAATCCTCCCTGATTTGTGGATCATCGAACCCAAATATCTAAAGGACTCCTTGGGTGGAAGGATCCGGTCACCGATACGAATATCCATATCTTCTTGGTGTCCTGATTCGATCCTCCCAAAATCACATCTCATGTATTCAGTCTTGTCTCTGCTCACTCGAAGACCATTGTCCTCTAGGACCTCCCTCCAGAGCTCAAGGTTATTGTTTAACCTTTCCGCCGATTCTGCCACCAACACAATGTCGTCAGCGAAAATCATGCTCCACGGTATGCTCTCTTGGATCTCTCGGGATAGCTCATCCAGAATCAGTGTGAAGAGGTACGGGCTAATGGCAGATCCTTGGTGGAGTCCCACTTCCACAGAGAAAAACTCTGAAATCCCCACTGTGGACCGTACCCTGGTCTTAGCCCCCTCATACATATCTCTAATGATCCTGATGTACCTCCTTGGGGTTTCTTTATCGATTAGAGTTCTCCAAATTAACTCTCGAGGTACACTATCGTATGCCTTTTCGAGGTCAAGGAATGCCATATGCAGATCCTTCTGTCTTTCTCTATACTTCTCCATGAGACTTCTAAGAAAGTGGATAGCCTCAATCGATGACCTCCCTGGCATAAAACCAAAATGGTTCTCAGACACCCTCGTCTCCCTTCTCAATCTTCTCTCAATAAGTCTCTCCCACAGCTTCATGGTGTGGCTAAGTAGCTTAATACCCCTATAGTTGCTACACACTTGCACATCCCCCTTGTTCTTGTAGATGGGAATGACTTCACTAAGTCTCCATTCTTCTGGCATCTTATCGCCGGAGAAGATCTTGTTGAAGAGGCACGTCAACCATCCTACCCCCTCATCACCCAGACACCTCCAGGCTTCAATGGGGATTTGGTCCGGCCCTACTGCTTTGTTTCTTCCCATCTTCTGTATTGCCACCTTCACTTCTGGTTGGCTAATCCTCGAATAGTAGCATTCAGGTAGTCGGTTGAGGTTCTCTTCTTCTCCTCTCTCTTCTGAATACCCTCCGTTGAACGAGGAAAAATATTCTCCCCATCTTTTCCTAATATCCTCTTCGTTCACAATGGTTCGACCGCCTTCATCTTTGATATATTTTGTGTTACCTAAATCCCTCCTTCTTCTCTCTCGGGCTTTAGCAATCCTGAATACATCGTTAGCTCCCTCCTTGGAGTCCAATTTCTTATACAAACCATGAGTAGTTTTGGGTGAGCATGATCAACCAACCACAATGCCTACAAACACAGTCAAAATATAGTAAACCTGAATGCTAAATGTTAACTCTATTTTCTAACTTATCTGCCACTTCTTTCCCTTTAGTGAACTTTCACCAACCACAAAGTCCTTTTCCTTCACCCAACTTGTTGCATCAAACCAACTTCTCTGCCACATGATCTTTTAGCTTTAGATTTGATGACATGTTTTGTTGCCTTTTCTTTTTTTTTTTTTTTTTTTTTTTTTGGAAATGCAGATTTGTTGTCATCTTGGGCATTTATTATGTGCTCTTTTCAAAAAAAAAAAATAACTTTGAAAACCCAAATTACGGCACTTCAAATTATGTGCTTTGTCTACCGCTAAGCTTACGTTAATAAAGACTTGTTTTTGACAAAAAAAGAAACTCAAAAACTTTGTTAGGAGCACATAGGTTTTCTCATGAATGCGGCTTATCTTGAAGTCTTTCAAACAATGATTCAAGGAATACACTCCTTCACAAATTTTTCCTTATTGATAGTTAAAGGCACATAAAATAATCTGATCCTACTTTTCTTTTTTCTTTCTTTTGCAAAATGAGCTAAATATTGTTACTTCCATTGAATATTTAGAGAGTCGATGTTGTTAGATGGTTGATGTGAATAATCATTCACGGTCTTTATTTATTTTAGATTTCTCAACTTTACATATCTGACGTGACAATATCTGCACTTAACTCCTATGGTACATTCATATACTGAACGAATGCTCTTGTTTACCTTCCGTGCTCCCACTGTTAACTCTAGTATATATATTAAACCATAGAATTAGTTTAATCTTAACTGTTCAATGTTTACATGATAATTGAGTAACTTTAAATAAGGCCACAACTTGCATTTGTAAATATACCTGCACAACTGATTGATCAAGGATTCTTAAAAGTTGAAACGGTCATGGAAGATACCACCATTTCAATTAAAGTTCCACCACTCACTGCAAGGCAATACGAGACCTAGTTCCTTCAACCTATCAGAAGCCCAAACCCGCATGAGAGCTTAAACTTTGGGATTAAAAAACGCCCCATATCTACTTTTTCTCATGAAATATGAGATTCCAAGAAGTCTTTATCAATGATTGGAGACCATTTGTCTCATCATCGAGCAAAGATGAGCCTGGACGTCAACTACATCAGGATGAAGGAAGTCGTTGATAAGGCCACTTGTTTGTTTTTCCGCTTATGAATTCACTTCTTTAGCTACCTCAACCTTAGTCTACCAATAAGATGCAACAACGCAAATGCACAACCACCATAATCACAAAATAAACCCATGTAAATGGTTTAACATATATGTAAAGTAAGGCTATGGCCTGTATACACTTGGACTAATTTGAAACCAAATTAGTTTCCACTTTCCATTAACAATTAAAATACTTTTTTCCCTCGAATAAACCGAATTGATTAATGACATGTAACGCCCCATTGGAAACACAAGCTGCATTTTTACTTGAAACTTAATTGGTTGAATGATATGAATGACTTGAGCAAAGAGCCAAGGAAGTAATATCCCCTCTCCCGTTCTCCTGCACTTAATTACGAAAATTAACATTACGTCATAAAAATCCATATAGGTGTCTCGTGAAATCTCAGGGCTCAAAACCCTGGTTCCGTCCTTGTATAGAGAACTTGATTGTAAAAAAGATAGATTATGATCAGTTATAAAACGAGAGATAGTTCTGTGGAAGTCCTGCTTACGCACTCTTTATGGGTTTATCGAAATATCGTATTGATCTTTGTGTTTTTTCCAAGGTTGCAAAAATCGCGAATCGGTAGTCGGGCGGTCGACCACCTTGTAGCTTGTAATCGGTCTAGGCGGGATTAATCGGTGATTAATCGGATTGGCATTACTGACAAATTTTAGTTATTTCCGGCAAGTTTTGTGTATTTCCGGTGAGTTTTAGGTATTTCTGGCAAGGTATTTTTTTAAAAAAACTTGTAATAGACTTAAATTTTAGTTACTATAAATGATAAAAATAAGTTTACAGTGAGTTTTGGGTGTTTCCGGAAAGATTTATAGGTTTCCGGCAAGTTTGACCACCATTGACCGCCGTTGACCACGGTTGACCTATTTGTTTGACCCAATTACATAAATCGGCAAGGTCGGTGGCCTTATAGCACCTAATCAGCGATTAATCGGCCTTGTAGACCTTCTTTTGCAACACTGGTTTTTTCTTTTATTCACAACAAAGTTTGGGATCACATATTACACTTTTGCAACAGGGTTAATTTGTTCGTGAAATGATGATTCTGCTAGGCTACTAATCCAATTTGAGCATTTTGTCACGCATGCAAAAACCGGGTAAAGCGCTCCCCATATTGAGAAGGTTAAGCGATCAAACAATTTCACATATTCATAATTTAGATCTTTTTCTAGCCTTTTCAAGTCAAGTAAAATCACAATAAACGCGAACAAAAATAAATCGTTAACAAAAAAAAAAAAAAAAAAAAAAAAAAAAAAAAAACGAAAAAGTGTAGTTGATTATTAACAAAAAAAAAAACTTCATAAAAATTTGGGGGTTGATACATCACCACTCCTTTTGATGCACACACCGCATTTTGTGCATTACAGTGTTGTACGGTGTGCTATATAGCTTGTACAAGGATGGTGTATTTATCAAATAAAATGGTGTACATATCAACACCCTAAAAATTTGACTATGAAACTTTGACCCAAAAAAATTCCCGAAAAACGTGACTCGTAAGAACCAATATGAACCGAAAATATTTTAGCTGAAAAAAAAAATTATTGGATACATAGTGCACACCATATGTTAGTTTCTTTTCTGGATCTGTGACTGACCGAAAAATAAAAAATTCTTGTTGCCATGTTGTCTTTTTGTCGTTTAACGATTTATCGTTTGCAAGATATTTTATTTTTCAAAAATAAAAAAAAGAAAACATGAATAACTAATATTGATTCATTAAATCTTTAGAAAATATGAATCTACTCATGTCTATCCAACTCCCTCTAATTTTTTTTTTTGAACAGAAACTCCTAATTAATACGTGTGGTTGTGTGAGTTTGGTTACCACTCTATGTCAAACGGACCCATTTGAGCAAGAACAAGAATAAATACATAAGAAAATCATATTTCATGTTACAACAACTTATGTTCCAAAGCTATTATATATAAATAATGTATAGTAGGTGCAAAGAAACCAAGTTTGGATGAAAGGACACAATATTTTACCACTAAAATAGAATATTCCTCCACTAGATTCTCTAGTTTTTACTAAATAAGGAAAGTGGACAATTAATTTGAGACATCCATAAAAGGAAATATGGACAATTAAATTGAGACGGAGGGAGTATATATAAATATAATGAGAGACGTGGGTGCAAAGAAACCAACTTTGGATGGAAGACCAATCATTTTACATATGCTTTTCTTTCTTTTTCTTTTTTTTGTTGAAAAGGCCATTTATATATATGCTAACGGTGGTTTGATTTTATAAAACATGATACATGTGGAGTTAACTTGGTCAACGTGGAAGCTTCTTATTAACTTGCACACAAATGAGCCGTGATCTGTACAGGGTTGGTGCCCACATTTTCCAACTTTCTTGTGTTACTCCTATTTGTAATTCAATATATGGTAAGCGTATAGATCATACATACGTGTAAAACTGTAGACAAATTTTTGTCGGGTATGATAAAGTGCAAGATTGAGTCGGGTCTCGTTGCATCGGTCTCTCAGTGTTTTATCTGGTTTCTATACACGCAAACGTGACATTGGTTATCGTAAATCTAATTAGCCAAAAACTAAATCATAATCGTAGAAAACACATTATTCATTGATTGACTGAAAATAGACATGATGATGAGATTTCAAATCAACAAAGATCCACACCACGACCCAACCCTGAATTTTTGGCCACCAAAATAATTACATGTGCAAGACGTGGTTGGCTGTCCTATACTCCAAATGCATATTTTTCTCCAAAGTTTGTTCCATGTCAGGGCTCATTTGGTTTCTTTTTATTTTTATGAATGATATTATTCACAATAATTGATTATCAAATTATTATTTATCTTTAATCAAATAAAGAGATTCATACAATCTTCGACTCCATATCAATCAAGATTCAAGATCTATTCCAATATCCGTTATTTGAAATGACTCTTGACTAACTAATGGTTTCTATTCAAACTCAAAGCTTCAGGGTGTGTCTTGCTACCAACTTTAAAGAGAATTTAAAAACATTTAACCGTTAGCGTTTTAATTGAAAGCTTGTATTATACGGAGTAACAAACATTAATTGTTTTTTTTTTTCTTTCTAAATGATGCTTTTTAAATACTGCCTGCAGAACAACTACGTTATCAAACACATTTATAAACAAACAACTACTAGCTACAATTGATGACAACTATGGCTATTTTAACGACTACTTTGATAATTTTGTAAAACATACCCTTATACTCATATAAAAGACCTTATTATTCACAATAATTCATTATCAAATTATTATTAGTCTTTATTCAAATGAAGAATAAGATTCATAAGATCGTCGACTCAATATCAATCAAGATTCACATCTATTCGAACATCCGTCATTTGAAATGACTATTGAACAACTGATGGCTTCTATTAGTGGTGTCTACGGTACTGGAACTGTACCGAACCGGAACCGGAGGAATCGAGGATCGAAAATAAGAAAAAAGTGGAACCGAGAACCGTACCAAGTTTTTCGGTTCGGTTCCGGTTCGATAATCGATTTCGGTACGGGAATTTTCAGTAATACTCAACAAGTACCAATGTGTCTAAGAAAAATTCAGACTTCATTGCCGATCATTCATATACGTCATGCTATAACAAACACAAATACAAATGCAAAAAATGTTTCCAAACAAGCCAATCATTCCAATAATTCCAGTTGTTCAAAATAATATAAACAAAAACACAAACATAAGTTTATAATCATTCGAAAGTATCATGTGGATTTCGTATTTTTAATCTAGCTATTGTTTTTTGTCTTAAATATGATATCGACTCTTATAAACAATTCACAATTCAATTCGCATGATCATGATATAAAGAAAAAAAGATTTTAAATAACTTACTTTCATGTTGATGATGATATTGAATCTTTGAATTCTATTAGTAATTGAAGAATAAATAGTTTGGTGTTACTTGGAATAGATTAAATGTTAGGGTTTTAATTTTAGATGAGTTTTTGAGTTTTAGGATACAAAGTTGGCGATTCATATAGGGGTTCTCTTTTTCTTCACATTTTTTAAGTTGTATGTACACAAAAGTCCAAAACAACCCTTTAAAATTTCATACTTTTAAAAGAGTGTTCTTTTCAGGAAAGTATCAGAACCGGCGGGTTCCGACATGAACTGTCAAGAGAACCAAAATTTTGGAATTCTAGGAACCAAGAATCGGACTACGGTTCTAGTTGTAACACCCCCATTTTCGGGATACGTAGCGGAATTTAAGCTGGGTGTTATTCGACAGTACAACAGTTATAGTAATAGAAAATGATCTCTATTTGAGTCGTTTTAAAAGATTTATCCAAGGTTGTCAGGATCGGGATCCTACCTAGGATCGTTTTCGGCTTTGCAAGATCGTGATCGTAGGATCGGATCGGGATCGTAAGATCCTATGAAAATGTATATATTTTCGCATAGGGGTTGTAGTTTTATACTTCTATATATTTCTAAATTCTAATATAACTAAAGAGAGTCTTCAATGTGCTTCCAATTGATATATTATACAACGATTATGCAAAGTTTGCTACTGATCTAACGAATGAGGTCACAAATAATATCACAACTTTGTTCGTTGGCCATTACATTGCAAACCTTAAACATAAAAAATCATGAACTTTATAACACAAACATCAATTAGTTTATTACGGAGTAACTTATTTGCTAATAATCTAATAGGGACAAACCAATCAATTAATAACTCATATTATAACATTAAAGAATTAAACAAAAAATTAGATCGGTCAGATGGTACTAGGCTTTATAGTTTAAGTTTATAAGTTAAAAAAATAGATTTGAATATATGTCAAAATGTCAAATAGTAAAAAAATAAAAAATAAAAAAGTTTAAAGAAAAGATGTCAGATCAGTGGGAATATCAACATGCAAACAAATAAGATAAGGCTGCAAAGTGCAAATAGTCAAATACGGTCTGTTACTCTGTTGAGCTTGAATTTTCCAATAAGATAAGCGGGAAGAAAAAGTAAAGCGGGAATATAAGCGGGAAAAAAAAGTAAAAAAAAGGCTACCAACAGGATCGGATCGTTCACGATCCTACGATCCTACGAGCGATCCCACGATCCTGTAACGATCCTACCTGAATTACGATCCCGTAACGATCCTGATCGTTTTGTGTGTGTAGGATCGTAGGATCCTACGAGCAGGATCGCAATTTTGACAACCTTGGATTTATCATTCGAATTTTATAAATATCAGAGTTTACAAATGAGGTCCCAGTAGGTTTACAGTTTATTAAATAAGTTTCGAATGATAATTAGCCTTCCATCAGTATCCGTGCCTTTCCATGCCATCCTCGCTCATTATGGACCTGAGATAAACATGCTAAAAAGTCAACACAAAGGTTGAGTGAATCCATAGCGTTTAAAGTTATAATCAATTTGAACACAAGCTAAGTAGAAAGTAAATCAGTTATATCGCAGTTCGTTATATATTGCTCTATGTCTCATGAATCGCAAGACGTTAACACGATGGACATCATAGTTATAAGCTAATGATGTAAATCACTACATAATTAAATGTAGCAATTATGCCCTCGAGTAGGAGTCTGCCTGAAACTCTTTATTAAACGTTTTCAAATAAAATGCATTGGGTCACTTATCCAGCAACACAAAGGGGTTGTCAACCCAATAGATCTATTTATTATATTTGCGCTCACCCGAAAGTGATTAATGGTTCATGATAGAGGGTCTTTAAATAGGCAACAGTTAAACTTATGCAATATAAATCAGGAAAGCATACAGAAAAATACTCGTGTTCGTTTTTGTAGCATGTATCTCCCCACATATTTGGAAAACGTAATAAAAAGTGGGACTATGAACTCACCTTAGCAATCTGGATGGAAAACAAATCAAATATAGCGGATAAAATGCTCCGATATGCAACAAACTGAAAATGATTATGGAAGGTTTTTGACAAAAGTGTTTTGAAACCAGAATTCCTAGTCTTTCTCTCCTACTAATCTCTTGGATATCTTCTATTTAGGACCTCTAGTTTAGTAGATATGTGAGGGAGTTTTCTGTGTTTATGGATGTTCGAATGGGTTAAGTAAAAGGGATGGTGTGTCGATTTTTATAGAGGATGGGGAAATTAGGGTTTCCTAAATATCTAAGTCACCATGGTGATGTGTATTCAGATACACCACATCTTAAGTTGAGGGTTTATTTGGTGGAGTAAAAACCAGGTGAGGAGGGGGGGGGGGGGGGAAATGGCGTGATGTGGAAGAAGGGGAGCCAAGGGTTTTATAGAAAGCTAGTATGATCTACATATGATACACGTATGGAAGTTTTTAAATGGGTATGTGGTTTATTTCTACCTATGGAGCAATTTACACATGTTCTTGTATGGGTTGCTGTGGTAAATTACATATGTAGTTTGTTTAATGGCCATCTATACGTACATACTGGAACTCAAAATTTAATAAAGATCATGTTTTAGCATATGGCTATGATTATAGTTTTGTAGGTACGTATATATATACAAGAATGATTTGGAAAAATCAGCATACACGTAATTTGGTTCTTTCTTTGTAGAATTATAGATCAATTTTGAATAAGAAGTATTGACTTTGTCTTGTTGCACATTAGAGATTATCTGGTATATGTGAATTTTATATATATACCATGTAAGTTCTATTATATATATTTCAATGTTTCAAGATGTGAACACATAGGAACATAGATTCATATGGCTATCTAGTACTAAACGTATATATGAGTTGTGATAGTAAAATTATACATGTTAAGATACTCATATAGGTTTCATGAATGTGTTGCATGCATGGCACACATTATTACACGTTTATATGCATATATCATATTATACAGTTACATACAATTGTAAATTAAATACATCTACATTGCACTTAACATGACATACTATGTAAAGGACATGGGCAGTTGGGCTCCTAAAAGCACCAAACAAATGATATACTCTTAACACATTTGAACGTTTCATACAGTAAGAATATAAATGTTTTTACACATGATCACATACAAAATTAAGGTTTTTATAATGGATTGCACACATATAAATTTAACATATAACTTGCGTAATTTATAAATAAGGGCAAATACATACAGAAGTCACTATAGTTTGCCAAAAATTTGATTTACGTTACTAAACTTTTTTTTGGTTGAATTAGGTTACTCATGTATACGGGTTTGTTGAATTAGGTTACCCATGTATACGGGTTTGTTGAATTAGGTTACTTGCGTCAACATTCGTTAGATTTTAAGTACAAAATGGTCCTTGTCGTTAGTCGGGCGTCACGGAATTAGTCCCTAGACCACTATATCGGTTAGTTTGACCGTTTTTCGTCACGGAATTAGTCCCTAGACCACTATTTCAGTTAGTTTGACCGTTTTTCTTACGTTTTCGTTAGTTTTCTTACGTTTTCATACGTTTTCGTCTATTTTCTTAACTTTTCACACATTAAGCGACCTTTTTCGAAATTAATTTTTTTTTCGAAATTAATTTTTTTTTTCAAAATTAATTTTTTTTAGAAATTAATTTTTTTCGAAATTAATTTCGAAAAAAAATTAATTTCGAAAAAAAATTAATTTCGAAAAAAATTAATTTCGAAAAAAAATTATTTTTTCTAACAAAAATTAATTTCGAAAAAAAATTATTTTTTCTAACAAAAATTAATTTCGAAAAAAAATTTTAATTTCGAAAAAAAAAATAATTTCGAAAAAAAATTAATTTCGAAAAAATTTAATTTCGAAAAAAAAAATTAATTATGAAAAAAAATTATTTTTTCTAACAAAAATTAATTTCGAAAAAAAAATAATTTCGAAAAAAGATCGCTTAATGTGTGAAAAGTTAAGAAAATAGGCGAAAATGTATGAAAACGTAAGAAAAACGGTCAAACTAACCGAAATAGTGGTTTAGGGACTAATTCCGTGACGAAAAACGGTCAAACTAACCGATATAGTGGTCTAGGGACTAATTCCGTGACGAAAACGGTCAAACTAACCGAAATAGTGGTCTAGGGACTAATTCCGTAACGCCCGACTAACGACAAGGACCATTTTGTAACATTTTTTAACCAAAATTCAACAAAGTAACCTAATTCAACAAACCCGTATACATTGGTAACCTAATTCAACAAAAAAAAAATATATATAGTAACGTAAATCAAATTTTTGGCAAACTACAGTGACTTGTGTATGTATTTGCCCTTATAAATAATGGTTAATAGCATACACTTGCATTTATACATATTCAAAGTTTAACAAACAAACCAAGTTATCTAACATAGTTCATTATTTATGTGACTTGCATGCACTATTATATAACTTCAACATAATTAATCATCAAATGTAATATAATGTTCCCAGTACGACAATGTAGTAAAGCGACACATAAAAATATACAATACCAAACATGCATACAAGCTAATGTTGACATAAATCACACAGCATGAATTAATTTAAACAAGAATGATGAGTACATGATAGTTTTAACTAATTTATGAAGATCTAATATCAAACATGAACAACACTTATCAGTTTCACATATGTTGATATTTATCATTTTAATATGAGTTCCAACAGGCATTACATATACGATTATAGTTACTACAAATATTTACTTGCTGACTTTCTATCCACACAATATTATTCCAACTAATTATATATGATTAACGGAGAGTGTATTCGTTGATAATATCTAATAGGTTTAAATATCCGTATCACGTAAAAGAGTTTAATGTAAACGTATCCTAATCTTGTGCTGGTTGTAAATATAAATAAGAAAAATTTAAATTTTCCCGTAAAAATGGCAATTAAAAATAATGACGGAGATTAATATATAATTAATTGTTGTTAATTATAGTGGAAATTTACCGGTGGTTACACTAGTATTCGATTAGGTTCCTAGTCTGTACCGGTTCGGTTCTTCGGTTCTTTTGGTTCCTCGATTTTTTTACACCCTTGGCTTCTATTAAAACTTTAAGCTTCAGGGTGTGTATTGCGACCAGCTTTAAAGAGCATTTAAAATACATTTGGCAGTTAGCGTTTTGAATTGAAAGCTTGTCTGAAAACAAGCATTATACTTTTGTTAATGTTACTAAACAATGCTTTTTTAAATACTATCTTTAAAGCATTTACAATTATTTTTCAAGTTGTAAATAGAGATACAACTACCTTATTAAGGAGACTATCACTGTTGAGATACCCTGACTTGATGGGTTGGGTTCTACTATTGAAAAGGTTAGAGTTGAATACGAGTGGAAACCGCCTAGGTGTGACACTTGTAAGTTATTTGGTCATACTCTGGACAACTATCCTAAATATGTTCCCCCTCCAATTCAGCCTACACATAAGGATAGTGATAGTTTCCAACCGGTCGATAATAAACAAAAGGGTAAGAGTGGAAGCCAAAGTGCACCGGGTAAAGGAGGATTTACTAAACCGACTATGGGTCCTAAGTTCCGTTATCCACCTAAAGCGCCTCCTCCTGAGCTCAAGAAGGTGGATGTTACAAAAAAGAAGGCCACTAAATTGGTCAGTACGAGTGGGACGAAGATTGCTACATCGAATCCCTTTGATGCCCTTAATATGATCGATACTGATGAATGTGGCATTCCTACTAATGTCGTGGCTAAGGATGGGGCTGAGTTGGATTTTGGCAGTGAGAGTGGTATTCCTTGTCTTACTCCTATTGTTGAGAAAATTGGGAAGCTTGAAAAACTAATTATTGATGGGAAAGCTACTCTTGTGGATAATGATGGTCATCCTCTTAAAAAGGTTGATTATCCGGGTAATAAAAAGGAAGCTAAGGTGGATAATAATTCATTGTTATTGTTTGTTCCTGACTGATAAATATCCGATCAATAAGTCGAATTTTTAGGGTTTTCTGGATATAAACTTCTTTTATTTCGTTTTCTATCGAATAAATTCATTATGGAAGTTGGTTATATGTTGTTTGGTGCCTATAATTCATGGAAGAAAGTAGCTTTGAAGTCGATTCGAATTTTAGGGTTTCATATGAAATCGATTTCTATGGTTTGTTCTTTATTCGTTTTATCATAACTGTTTGCTGCTGTTGGCGATCATTCTACTTAACCTACATGATGATATTGGTTGCTGTGTTTATCCTAAACCCTAGGTTTTCAAGTTGATCGACTTTTAGGGTTTTCAAGTTATAATTAAAAGTCGCTACTTAAGGTTTCTTTGACATCAAGGGATCGCGTACTGTTTGATTAATATGGTGACATTCCTATCAAAGAACTTCAATCAAAGGTGATTACTAGTCGTGAACGTTCTATGGTTTTATGTTGTTACTGTTTATTTTTCTAAAACCCTAATTAAGGATGACAGTGATGGTGATCAAAAAGGAGTGTAAACTCTGATATATTTCAATAATTCGAATGATAAGTCTTTTTAAACGACTCAGTTAGAGATCGTTTTCTATTATTATGACTATTGTACTGTCAAGTAACACCCAGTTTGAATTCCGCTGCATAGACGAAATTGGGGGTGTTACAAATGAGGCGTTGCTAAGCCAAGACTCGACTTGACTCGCTAACTACTGACTCTTTTTGTATTATTCAAGACACTATTTTGACTTAAACAAAAATAAAAGACGGGATGGTAGTCCATATGTTTTTTTTCTCTTCTTTTTCTACTTTTTTTTTTTTTTTTTTTTTTTTTTAATATATATTTTTGTTCATACACTCTTGCCCTACCATCCAAAATAATACATCAAAGGGACTACTTGCAACCTCCCTACACTTGAAATTTTACATAAACAAAAACTAACTAACGACCCGAATTAAGAAAATCAAAACACGTGGAGTACTTTAAACATTAACGCATATATGGGGGTAATAACATTGACATCCTTCCCTATTACTCCATAACAACAAGTACTTTACCCATGAGTCTCAATCATCCTGAAACTGTATTTACAAGATATGACTCGACTTAGCAACCATGTAACCAATTAGACAATTGACAAAGGGTTTAACAAATAAGTTGTAACAATAATGCACTAAAAATGAGTGCATACAAGGTATGCTAAGGCGATTTGGTTGTACATTTGGGGGTTGATTGTAAACAATGCTCTTCATTAATATTTCGGAATCCACCAAAATATTACGAGAACCGAGAAAAGGATAGGCTCTGAGGGGCATACTAGCGGTATCGTAAACTAAAAATGAGTGCATCGCAATGGTGTGGGAAAATTACTTGACCGGTGTAGCCAACGTAATTATAAAACAGGTTTAAAACAAGGGTTATCCTAGTGCCTCTTATCATTTAGTAAATCCTAACTACACGAATGTAGTCTCACTAGCGATCTCGGGATGCATCTAAACGCAAGTTCTAGAATCTATATACTACTGGTACACTCATAAGCATTAAAGGTGAATGTTTTTTTCCTAATAATCTAAAGGCGAATCTCACATTTTTGGGGTGGAAATTTTTGAGTGGAAGGGTTTTTGTGCTTGCTATATAATTCATATCCATGAGACGCTCATTAAAACTAAGGTTTTACTCCTATATGTTGTAAAAAAATTTAAATTTAGTGCTAAAATTACCCTAACAAGTATCTCTTTTAGTTTTATTACACATTTACTCTAAGACAAAGCAAAAATCAAGCGAAGTTATAGTTTCTAACGTATCCCATTTTACCCTCCCTACACTTAAATTGAACATTGTCCCCAATGTTCTTGAAAAGTATCAAAGTTATGATAAAGGAAAAAATAAAATAGATGAAAGAAACTAGTACTCCCCTGATTAGCTAGGCATGGACGGAGAACAAAGATACAAGGCTAAATCTTCACCCAAGAATCGCCAAAAGACCATCCTCATCCAATCCAATCCTGTAATGAAAGACAAAACAACGAACCAAAGCATCAAACCAAACAAAGAAAAATCACAACTAGATGTATTTCTAGACTTACAAATAAAAACAAAACAAACAATAAAAGGATAGGATACTTGTAGAATGTAATACAAATAACCTGCAGGAAAATTGGACATTTAAGAAATTCTGAAAATTTTTCAAAAGTTAATTTTCAACATTTAACAAAAATCTGGAAAAACTGTGCTACGGTAGTTGACGCCGTCACACCAACCTGACAGATTTGTTTCATTTTGTTTTCTGAAAAATTTTACTAGAAAAACCTTGTTCTTTAAAGTCTATTTTCCTGCAGAAACTCATAAAACATATCCACAAGTATTGACACACAAAGTAAAATAAAACAAACAAAAAAGATAGAATATATGCTAATCATGAATTGTAAATTTTTCATGTTCGAATTTCGTTCTTTCAAATAAAATATGAACTTCCCAACACTTATCATTTTGTAAAATAACTTTATATGTGATTAAGACGAGGTTAAAAACAAAATAAAGCATTTTTGCAAATTATTCGAAACAGGAAAATTAAACAATTATGATTAAGCATATATGACACAGACAAACAAATGAAATAAAAACATGAAACAATGAAAAACATGGGTTGCCCCCCAAGAAGTGCTTGTTTTTGTTCGAGTTACGAGCCTGACTCTACCCTTATTTAACGGATATAAGGGGGGGGGGGGTTTCCCTACACTTAAGATTAAGTGCGGTTGATAGTAGCGATACACACCCTTAGGGTGGAAATATGCCACGTGAGATGAAAGGGGTATGTGAATGGCTTCCTTCATCCTAAAGCTACCCAGACTATAGGGCTGATGGGTGGGTTGGTTCCTCTTTTGTTTCCTAGATGTATATCTAAGGATGGAAAATCGTGTAAAGATTGAGGCTCTAGTTCATCAACACTAAGAAATTCCCTAGAACTAAGAGTAAGGTTGTGACTACAAGTATTCAAACCTATATCCTCGAGTTGTGTTTGGTCCAAAAGTTCTACCTCCATCGGGATTCCTAAGGTCTCTTCTACTTCTTTCGGGTAAGTCACGGGCGGTGTGTATGCCTTAAATGATGGTAGGACTTGTGGGTTATTTCGTGGGCTTGTGTTATTTACCTCATCCTTCCTCTTGTCTAGATCACATATATCCTCATCATGTATTTTAGTAGAATTTAATCCAAACATGTTACTAAGTATCTCAAATCCTTCTCTAGCCATTTCAAATTGTAAGTCCGATTCATAAGAATCATCCTCAATAACTTGATTACTATGTTCAATTTGCCTAAAGGATTCATCATGTGTTTCTTGAGATTCAAAGCCATTGATCTTAAAAACTAGGTCTTTTTTCTCAATGTGCTCATGTTCTACTAAATCCACCTCAATTGTTTCCTTAGGTAGTTGATGCGCTCCATCGAAGCTTTAAATTTATAAACAAGAATTACCGATTAACTAGGAACACATTCGGGCAAGTATAACCTAGTCATATGTAGTATTGGGGTTGGTAAGTCAAGGTCGTCCCAAGAGACTTGGTTGCACTCAAGTGTCATTTGTTTGTTTAAGCAAGTAACAAGTTGATGGTTATGATTGTCACGGATCAAACCAACAAGAAAAGCAATATAAGAACAATCACACAAAGAACATACATGTTTGGACAAATGATCACATGGATATTAGGATGGTTAGTTTGGAAAACATATTATCAAAAGTAATCCTTACGACCTTTAGAACCAATAATAATTTAGTGTTTTATAAATCAAATATGTATAAGCCTCAATCAAATGGTCATGTCATGAGCCTTATGCCTATAACAAGAAAGAATCATTTCGAACTTTTGACTTTGATGTTATTAATTCGTGAAGTTCCATTTACTTGAAAAATGATTAGAACACATATTCAAAAGATGCCTTTCGACCCTTAATCTAAATTAAACTTTCACTTGTTATGTTTAATAAGTTTCTCATACAATCGTCACAAAGTACAAGACCAAAACATTCGTTGACTAATTAATTGAAATCAACCACTATTGAGAACCCTTTTGACATTTAGACTCAACAATGATTAATCAAGACAATAAACAAGACAAGTTTCAATTTAACCAAATATGATGTTATCATCATATTCCAAACAAACACTACAAATATCCAAACATCCATTTATCACAAGTTATCATAATATCCAAACAAGTATACAAAACTATTCCATGGTTATTTCAATCAAACACAAAGATTCAACAATCATGGTAATCATAAACATCATGAAATATAAAAGTAAAAAGGTTTACCCAAATTATGAATTACAATAGGCAAAGGTAAAGGATTTATAGCAACCTTCAAGCCTCCAATCAACTATACGCTTTCTACTAAGCCGGAAAATAATACCCAACACCTTCTTCCATGTGTTTGAGCCTTCTTCTGAAAATGGCAGAGGTTGGTGGTCTTTTGGGAGAGATGAGTTGGTAAAAATTCGTCCTTAAGGGTAGAGGGTAGAATTTCACCATGAAAACCAAGCCTAAGCACTCATATATATAGTAGAAATCAACCCTTAGCCCCTAAGAATGAAACTTGGGCACTAAGTGTCATAAAATACCAGGAAATGGAGTAAATGGAGGTAAGTGATTGGGCTTGGGGCTTAATGACACTTAATAATGCATTAAAAATAACTTGGGAATGTCAGATTGGTCCATCCGATCGGATACGGGACCATACCGATCGGATGGATGAAAAAGTTAGCTCCATCCGAATCGGTTGTGGTCCAATAACGATCGGATGGAGCATTTTTGCCAGAAATGATAAGCACGAAAGTTGTAGATCCTTCTCTCCCGGTTCCGTGGCCGCTTGAATCATCTAAATCCGAGTTCGTATGCTCAAATTATGGCCAAAATGGTGGAGGTGTGTCGGGAACAACGAGTCTTCCATTATTTCTTCGTTTTAGCTTCTTTTCTTCATTTTTTTTCTCGTTTTCCCTCTTGTGCTTTATTTTTTTGAGTCTTTGGAGTGTCAAATTCATGACTTTATCTTCTCGAATATACTCCAAGAGACTCGCTTTTTTCAGGAATTCTTCGTATATGCATAAATCTTCGTTTATTGATCCTTTCTTCGTCTTTTTCTTGGTTTTCTTTGTCGTGAGCTTCCATGAACCTAAAATAGAAATTATACTTCATTAAGTACCATAAGTTCATAAAAGTGATTAATATATATGCATAAAATCCACGATAACGCTCCTAAAAACATGTACAATTTGAGCGTTATCAAATTCCCCCACACTTGAACTTTGCTTGCCCTCAAGCAAATCTAGAAAAAGAAAAATCAAAATTCATACCTAAATGACAAAACGAAAAGAAAATTTTATTTGAAATATCGAAAAAAAATATATATATATATATATATTAATAAAAGAGAAAATGAGCGCAAATTCCCCCACACTTAAAGGTTTGCTTGCCCTCAAGCAAATATTAAGAAAAATAGATCCCACATGGTGCATGAAAAATGATTATAAAAATTATGATGCAAATCTACCAAGTACAAGTACAAGATACGATTCATCATTTTTAAGCGTTATGGTGAAAAACCGAGATGTATGACAATACCCATAGATTTTCTTGCTTGAGTAACATTTCTAAACACCTCACGAAAAAGAAACGAAGTATAATTCACTCAACACTCATTTATTTAGGTAGTGGATTATATATAAGAGAAATCACACTCATTGCTCAGTTATGATCCGTTTATTACTATAGGCTTGTACAAGAAACAAAACTCCACCGACGTGGCGTAAGCGCCAAGTGTAAACATCTAAAGAGGTCTTTTATTCGGGTTGTAATATACAGGCTTCGAGGTTGTACCAGGCTTATGTTTAAATATCTCATACAAGAACATATTAGATCGCTAGCGCGAATTCTTGATTTACTCGAACAACGGATGGTCACTAGGGCATATCTTGGATTGCTGGCGCGCTATTCACATAACGGATGGTCACCAAAATACACACTAGATCGCTGGCGCATCATTCGATCACTCAAAAACTGGATGGTCACTAAAATATTAATGCACTACATATTTTCACAAAGCCATCACTATATCCGGATGCTCGAAAGTTAACAACGAATAAAGTAATTTGGTAAGGGTAGGGATAAGGCATGGGAGTATTTATGAAATTGGTTTTAAAAGAAAAATAAAGTCAAGTCTAAGTTCCATTGTTGCTAGTTACCGAACAAACCGCAAACCCGTAAATGATTATAGTTAACAACTTCCTCTTCTTTGAACTTTCCCATATCGATACATCGATTCGCCATAATAATATTCCTCATATTTAGCTCATTGGCTAACAACATATCACATAACTTTCTTTCTTCATCTTCATATATAGCACATTGGCTATAATTGTTACCTTATAGTTGCGATGACTTATCTTCTTCTTTTTTCCTTTTTTTTAATACTTTTTTTTTCTTTTTCATACATACACATCTCCCCCCCACACTTCGTATAAGCATACACTACAAAAATACAAATAAGAAGTATGCATCCTTCGTCTTTGTCGGAATGGCACACACAATTGGCAAAGTGTGGCTAACTATCAATCATAAAAAACAATCCAACATTCCAAGCAACTAGCAACCACCATTTAGACTTCGACTAAGGGTTATGCTAAGGTTTAAAGTGTAAAATATTTTTGTATTTTTCTGGATGTAACACAAATGAAAGGATTGGTTCGGAGGGTGAACTAAGGGTATCTAGCGCTAAAGATAAATGCTAACAAATGGGTTCCAAATACGAGGTTAACTAACCGATGTGGTTAGCAAAAATTATTTTGTAAACGGATGGCCATTTGGTGTTATTCCTAAGGATGCATCTTTATCACAAGAATACACTTATATCACACGAATACACTTATATCACACGAATGTGATCTTACTGCGGTCTGGTAATGATTTACAAGTACAAGTTCTAGAATAAATAAAATCACCGGCACACTAATAGCAAAAGATCCAAGCATAAAAGATGTATGCTATATACGAAACATGCTCAAATCCTCACATATTAATGGAAAGGGCTATAATATGTGCAAGCAAATGTTATCGATCCCAGAATGGATTGCAATATTAATCGGGACACATCTCAATTTTTTCAAAATTACAGATTTCACCAGTGGATTGATCCAGTTATTCTAATATATTATCCTAAAAGCATGAAAACAATTAGATCACAAGGGCAAACAAGTATACAAAATTTTAAATTGGCCCCAAAAATTATAAATTTAAAAAGTAGTTTCATTTTTTCTATTTACTTCCCCCCACACTTAAGTTAAGCATTATCCAAAATGTAATGAAAATTAACTTCAAAGCATGTAAAATTGGGAAAATAAATAAATAAATATTCAAAGAGAAACGAAACTTCCCGGGCCAAGAAATCGCGATCGAACTCCATATGATAAGGTGCTAAGCAAATGCTAGCATAAGATTATGAGATCAATCAATTTCTCATTCAACAAAACATCTCCACAAAGTATAATATCACCAATAATCCAATCTCCAAGAGCTTATTAAATCTGTAAAAATAAACTAAACTACAAAAAACGCGTAAAATTCTAAAACTCACTTTCGTAGGCATCACGGTTGCATTTAGCGTATGCAACAAGCCTTTTAAACCCCTCGGTGGCCTGAGCGGACGAGTGAAGTCTCGTGAGGGTTTCCAGTGAACATACCCACAAAGTTCAAAACATTTTTATTTTTTAAAAAAGTACTTATTTATTCACAACGTACTAAATTAACAAAATTTAAAATGAAAAAAAAAAAAATTTAAGTAGAATAAAAGAAATGATGCTCTTGCAAAAACCAAAAGACATTTAAACTTATTCGATCTAAACACAAACACACAAGAACAAAATACGAAAAATGAAAATAACATTTTTTTTTACCGATTGGTCCATCCGATCGGTCAGAGGATCTAACCGATCGGTTGGGTTGGTTTCCCTTGGGCCAATTTTTACCGAGAGCTCCAACCGATCGGCATGGATTCCATCCGATTCGGTTGGCACTCTGGTGACCAAATTTCTTTTTTTTTTAATAAGTTTCAGTTATAAACTTTTATTGACAAAATAAAACAAAAAGATATAAGGTAACGAATACGAAAATAGACACAAGTAAAAAAACACATAAACACATATGTACTAGAAGAACATCAAGAACATAATACGAAACTTAAAACAAAAATAAGCAAATAAAAGCACGATCATAGAAAATGACAAGCACATAGACGCAAGCAAACATAATTAATCATGTAACACAAATCAAAACAAAATAATCAAAAACAAGATAGTCTTATTCAAAATTAATATTAAACTAATCCGAACAAGAAGAACACGAACAAATAACACAGAGACATGCAAGAGATCACATAACATATAAAACATAAAACTCACAAAACAAGAAAAACACAAACTAGAAAAAAAAAATTGGTTCAAAAGCCTTCAACCGAATCGGTTACGGGTGGTGACCGATCGGTTGGAGTGGTTTGGGTGGTTTTTTCGCAAACACTTTCGAGCACATTTAGCAAACTTTTAAATGCGTATTTTTAGAACACATGAAGCGAAATCCCAGCATCAAAAATTTTGATTTTTAAGCCAAGATCATTTAAGCAATTATGAGAAATGATAATTTTTTTTTAGACAAAGAGCAAGAGAGGCAATTAAGCAATCATCATGAGAAAACAAGCAAGCAAGCAATCAAACAAGAACACAGAAACAATCATTTATGAGCAAGAGCAATATAGCATTCGAACAAATTAGCAAACAAGCAATCGATCAATATATCAAGGAAACGGACAAACAAGCAAACAAACAAACACCTAAGAACAAAAACCAAATCCCCGGCAGCGGCGCCACAAAACTTGATGCGCTCCATCGAAGCTTTAAATTTATAAACAAGAATTACCCATTAACTAAGAACACATTCGGGCAAGTATACCCTAGTCATATGTAGTATTGGGGTTGGTAAGTCAAGGTCGTCCCAAGAGACTTGGTTGCACTCAACTGTCATTTGTTTGTTTAAGCAAGTAACAAGTTGATGGTTATGATTGTCACAGATCAAACCAACAAGAAAAGCAGTATAAGAACAATCACACAAAGAACATACATGTTTGGACAAATGATCACATGGATATTAGGATGGTTAGTTTGGAAAACATATTATCAAAAGTAATCCTTACGACCTTTAGAACCAATAATAATTTAGTGTTTTATAAATCAAATATGTATAAGCCTCAATCAAATGGTCATGTCATGTGCCTTATGCATATAACAAGAAAGAATCCTTTCGAACTTTAGACTTTGATGTTATTAATTCGTGAAGTTCCATTTACTTGAAAAATGATTAGAACACATATTCAAAAGATGCCTTTCGACCCTTAATCTAAATTAAACTTTCACTTGTTATGTTTATTAAGTTTCTCATACAATCGTCACAAAGTACAAGACCAAAACATTCGCCGACTAATGAATTGAAATCAACCACTATTGAGAACCCTTTCGACATTTAGACTCAACAATGATTAATCAAGACAATAAACAAGACAAGTTCCAATTTAACCAAATATGATGTTATCATCATATTCCAAACAAACACTACAAATATCCAAACATCCATTTATCACAAGTTATCATAATATCCAAACAAGTATACAAAACTATTCCATGGTTATTTCAATCAAACACAAAGATTCAACAATCATGATAATCATAAACATCATGAAATATAAAAGTAACAAGGTTTACCCAAAGTATGAATTACAATAGGCAAAGGTAAATGATTTATACAACCTTCAAGCCTCCAATCAACTATACGCTTTCTACCAAGTCGGAAAATAATACCCAACACCTTCTTCCATGTGTTTGAGCCTTCTTCTGAAAATGGCAGAGGTTGGTGGTCTTTTGGGAGAGACAAGTTGGTGAAAATTCGTCCTTAAGGGTGGAGGGTAGAATTTCACCATAAAAACCAAGCCTAAGCACTCATATATATAGTAGAAATCAACCCTTAGCCTCTAAGTATGAAACTTGGGCACTAAGTGTCATAAAATACCAAGAAATGGGGTAAATGGAGGTAAGTGATCGGGCTTGGGGCTTAATGACACTTAATAATGCATTAAAAATAACTTAGGAAGGTCAGATTGGTCCATCCGATCGGATACAGGACCATACTGATCGGATGGATGAAAAGGTTAGCTCCATCCGAATAGATTGCGGGCCAATACCGATCGGATGGAGCATTTTCGCCAGAAATGATAAGCACGAAAGTTGTAGATCCTTCTCTCCCGGTTCTGTGGCTGCTTGAATCATCTAAATCTGAGTTCGTATACTCAAATTATGGCCAAAATGGTGGAGGTACGTCGGGAACAACGAGTCTTCCATTATTTATTCGTTTTAGCTTCTTTTCTTCATTTCTTTTCTCGTTTTCCCTCTTGGGCTTTATTTTTTTGAGTCTTTGGAGTGGCAACTTCATGACTTTATCTTCACGAATATACTCCAAGAGACTCGCTTTTTTCGGAAATTCTTCGTATATGCATAAATCTTCGTTTATTGATCGTGTTGGGAATTATTAAAGAACAGACTTAAGTCTGATGATGTACTCGTTAAGTCTATTAGTGTTAGTTAAGACTGCCAGTACATAGTTAAGTCTGGCAGACATAATTAGTACTGGTTATTAGTATTAGTTAAGTCTATTTATGTTTAATAGCAGAGTTAGTTAGCTATATATTAGGAAAGGATATATACGTATTAGTTATCTTATTAGAAGATATGTTTATCCTTTCACACGTTTTGTAATATTAGGGTTTCCTTAGAGTATAAAAGGAACCCTACGGCATTATGTTTAGGGTGACATTGTGTTTATTGAAAGTTTAATAGTAATACGAAGTTAGTATTAATAGTTGTGTTCTTCATACTTGTAGTTTGTTAAGATTCCGCATTAACAATCAATATACTGTTAAGAGTTTCTCACATAGATTAATTTGGATTTATTCAAGTTATCTATTGTCTTACAAAGGCTACTTAGATCCATAAACCGTGGACCTACAAGTGGTATCAAAGCCTATAGAGGGACTCTGAGTAAGAAGAAACACAAACCACAAACACTCATTCACTCCAAAATCCTACACAATGTCTCAACATGCCAATGATGAGTACTCAACTCATCTTAGTGATGATGAAGTTTCAAACCATGATGATAATGCATCAGACACCAGTAGACCTAAACAACAACAACAAAACATTCCTGCAACAACCACTATCTCAAACATCAAACTCCCAATTCTGAAAAAGGAGGAGTATGATATCTGGGCCATGGAGATGGAGCATTACCTAGAGTATATTGATAACGATGTATGAAAGGTGATTCAGAATGGAAACTCAAAGAAGAGGATCTCTGTTGGTAAGGATGGTGTTGTTAGAGTGCTTCCACCAGTCTCTGTTGCAGAGATTCATGCTGTGGAAAAGGAGAGGAAGGCAAGAACCATCTTACTGATGGCACTTCCCAAGGAGCATTTTAGAAGATTTCATGGAATGGATGATGCTAAAGAGATTTGGGAAGCAATCAGAACAAGGTTTGGAGGAAATGCTAATTCAAAGAAAATGCAGAAAGCTGTTCTCAATCAACAGTTTGAAGCATTCACTGTGACCAGTTCTGAAGGATTGGAGAAAGGGTATGACAGATTCCAACATCTTCTCTCACAGTTGGAAACTCATGGTGCTGGTGTATCTAATGAAGATGCAAATCATAAGTTTCTCAGATCTTTGCCAAAAGAATGGTCACATCTGGCAATGAGCATGAGAATGAAAGAAGATGTTGACACTTTGTTAATTGATGATTTGTACAATAATCTTCGGGTCTTTGAACATGAAATCAAAGGTGTTTCAAAGGTATCTTCAAGTGCTTCTAATGTTGCTTTTGTCTCCCAAAGCAAGAGCAGTAATAACAAAGTTAACTCTGGTAGCTATGATACTTTTTCAAGCAATATGAAAGAAAGAGAAGTTCCTGCTAGTTTTGCTGATGAAGTCATCTATTCACTGTTTGCAAAGAGATCAGAAGACAAGGACCTCATTAATGAGGATCTTGAACAGATAAATGATGTAGACATTGAAGAGATGGACATAAAGTGGCAGATAGCAATGATTGCTCTTAGAGTGAAGAAGTTCTACAAGAGAACTAGAAGAAATATCAGATTTGATGGAAAGATAGCAGTTGGTTTTAATAAGAAGAATGTTGAATGTTATAGGTGTCACAACACTGGTCACTTTGCTAGGGAGTGCACAGCAAAGGTGACTACTGATGGGAAAAAGAAGAAAGATTCAGACTCTCAAGAAAAAGATAAGCAGGAGAAGAGTCAAATGGGTATGCTGACTTTGGAAGCTGGTGCTGTTAACTGGGGAGAACACACAAATGAAGAAACAGAACCAAATCATGCATTCATGGCTATTGGCTCCAATACTGAGGTATCCTTGTGTTCTAAAACATGCATAAAATCATATAATAATCTTAAAAGATTGTGTGATAGCAAATGCAACAGATAGGTGATCAGGAAGCTAAAATACTTGCTTACACTAATGCTGTTAAGACCTTAGAAGCTCAAATTGTCACTTATCAAAAACAGCAATTAACCTTAAATGAAAAGCTTACATTTCAAGCCAATGAAATCTATGAAAAAGATGAAAAGCTTAAAAAATATAGGAGAATTGGAATGAAAGCTGTAAAAGATAAGGAAGAATTGCAGAAAAGAATAGACACATGGACTAAGTCTGCTAAAAATCTGGATAGATTAATAGATTCTGGTATGAGCTCAACTTGTAAAATTGGTCTAGGATATGAAATAAAATCAGATAGTGAGATTTTAAGTTATGAGGAAGAAATGGAAAGAACTGTGTTCACTAGTACAGATGATGACATTGCTGGTAAACCTGTATACAATAGATTCTCAAAAACTAACAACTTCAAAGGAGTTCCACCTCCATTAAATGGAGATTACACTCCTCAACCAGAGAAAGAGTTTGATGAGTCTTTGTATGTTTATGGTAAGAAGGGACCTCAAAAGCCTGAAACAAGTATCTCAGATGACAAATCCAGTAAGTATTCTACCTGTCAATCTGATGACAGTGAAGGGTCCATTGGAAATGTCTCTTAACATTCTAAATCAGAACAAGAAGATGTACCAAAAGAGGTGTTTAAGTCTAAACCTGTTAAGATTAGTGAACCAGTCGTGTCTGCACCAAAACCTAAAACAGTTGAACCAAGTTGTGTCTCACACATAAAAACTCCTAGGCAACATGTTAAAAGTCAAGAGTCACCCAAGGTTGATAGAATCAAAAGAGAACTAGGGAAAGGTTACTCTTTTACTCAGAAAAGATGTTTTGTTTGTGGTAGCCTTAGTCATTTAATCAAAGATTGTGATTTTCATGAAAAGAGAATGATAAGAGAGGCTGAACTTAAGAAACAAAGGAGTGTCAATACTGGTAATGTGATGCCCAAACTAGTGTGGAATAATGTAAACAGAGTTAATCATGCAAACCAATTTGTTCCTAGACCAGTACAAATTAATGCTGGTAGATCACATGTTAATTCTGGTAGGACAAATGTTAATACTGGTAGGCAAAATATTAATTCTGTTGGGCCAAAAGTTAATTCTGTTGGGCAGAAAATCAATTCTGGGTATGTTGATACATTTAGGCCCAAACAACCAGTTGCATATAGACCACAAGTGAACAAATTTAATCAAAGAAATAATTTTGCTAAATCACACTCACCTGTGAGGAGACCCATTGTTAAGAATACAACAAAAATGTCAAACTCTAATGCTGTAAAGGGACATGGGGGGGGGTCTGCTGTTAAAGCCTCAGCATGTTGGTCTTGGGATCCATTTCAGAAAGAACTTACTTATAAATCCCAAAGCAACAGTGGATCTTGTTCATATAAGACATACAAATATGTTGATCCACAAGGCAGACCCAAGCCTGCACAGGCCTGGGTCCTTAAGAGAAACTAATTTCTCTTCTTTATGTGCAGGATCATCCACTCAAGAACATGGGAGATAGAGGCATATTTGATAGTGGATGCTCAGGGTACATGTCTGGTAACAAGGATCACCTAAAAGATTTTGAAGAATTTAAAGGAGGTTCTGTTACTTTTAGAGGTAGCAAAGGCTACATTACTGGTAAAGGTAGAATAGTAGTTGGCAATTTAGAATTTAATAATGTGTCTTTTGTGAAAGAACTTGGGCAATTTAATATTTTCTCAATATCACAAATTTGTGATAAGCAGCATAAGGTCCTTTTTACAGAAACTGAATGTTTTGTGTTGACTTCTGACTTTAAGATGCCTGATGAAAGTCAGATACTCTTAAAAGTCCCTAGACAACACAATATGTACAGCTTTGATATGAAGACACCTGAACCTGCAAAAGGTTTTGCCTGTTTGATTGCAAAAGCCACTATTGATGAATCTAAATTGTGGCATAGAAGGCTGGGTCACATCAACTTTAAGAATCTAAACAAACTTGTGAAGAATAATCTTGTTAGAGGATTACCTTCAAAGGTTTTCAAGAATGACCATACATGTGTTGCATGTCATAAGGGTAAACAACATAGGGCTTCATGTAAGGCTAAATTAGAAAGGTTCATCACTAAGCCTTTACACACCTTGCATATGGATCTTTTTTGCCCTACTTCTGTGCAAAGCATAAATCATGTTAGTTATTGCCTTGTCATTACTGATGATTGCACTAGGTTTTGTTGGGTATTCTTTATGTCTAAAAAGGATGAAACCACTGGATTACTTCAAACTTTCATTAGGCAAATAGAAAAGCAGCTTAATCATAAGGTTAAGATTATTAGATCAGATAATGGCACTGAGTTTAAGAATAGAAGCATGCTTGAATTTTGTGGTAACAAGGGAATAAAACAAGAGTATAGTAATGCTAGAACTCCACAACAAAATGGAGTTGCTGAAAGAATGAACAGGACCCTCATTGAGGCAGCTAGGACTATGCTAGCAGACTCACTCTTACCAACCACTTTTTGGGCTGAGGCAGTTAATACTGCTTGCTACATATTTAATAGGGTGAGAGTGACTAAACCTCAGAACAAAACTCCTTATGAGCTTTTATTTGGCCATAAACCAGTTATTAGTTACATAAGACCTTTTGGGTGCCATGTTACCATTCTAGATACTCTTAGTGTGCTTGGCAAGTTTTAAGGAAAATATGATGAGGGGTTCTTAGTAGGATATTCACTGAGTAGTAAAGCCTTTAGGGTATACAACTTAGTGACAAAAAGGGTAGAAGAGAATCTCCATGTTGACTTTCTTGAGGAGAAACCTAATGTGAAAGGAATAGGTTATAGATGGATGTTTGATATTGATTATCTGACTGATTCTATGAATTATATTCCTGTTTCTGTGGAGAATCAAGCTAACCCTCATGCAGGTTCCAAAGAAGTAACTAACAATGTAGGTACTCAAGTTGCTTCTGATGCAAATGCTTCTGAGCAAAAAGAGGAGAATGAGGAACTTATTGTTGTTCCCACAACAGAAGTCAAACTTGATGCAGCTTATGGAGGCACAAAGAAATCTTCTACAACTTCAAAGAAGAAGGAGACTGTTACCAAGCCTCAAGCACAAGGGAAAGAGGCTTCTCCTACAAAAGTTTCAGAAGATATTCTATCTTTCAGAGATGAATTGAATGCACTAGCTGAAAAGCATCTTGGAAAGAAGGCTACCAGTACTTCCTTAATTAAGTCTGGTGGTAACTTGGTTAATTCTGCTAAGCCTGATCCTTCTCCAACTGATGTTTTTGATGATTCTGAGATGCCAGAGCTTGAAGTCTTTGGCAAGCCAAGTGAAGGGATCTTTGATGAAGCTTCTTATGATGATGAAGGAGTGATTACTGATTTCAATAACTTACCCACAAAAGTGGATGTAAGTCAAGCTCCTACACTTAGGATTCACAATATTCATCAACAAAGTCAAATACTTTATGATCCTAAGTCAGCAGTTCAAACTAGAAGCAAAGTGCAGAAACAATTAGAAGCTCATGCACTTTTCAGTTTTGTTAAGAAGTAGCAAAGGAACAATCACAAAGATCATCAACACTGTCTTTTTGCATGTTTCCTTTCTCAAAAGGAACCTTCCAAGGTTTCTGAAGCTTTAGAAGATGAAAGTTGGGTGGAAGCAATGCAAGAAGAGCTGTTGCAGTTTAAGTTGCAAAAGGTCTGGGTTCTTGTGGATCTACCACATGGAGCAAAAGTAATTTTCACAAAGTGGGTATTCAGAAACAAGAAGGATAAAAGAGGAGTAGTGGTCAGAAATAAGGCAAGATTGGTGGCCCAAGGATACAGACAAGAGGAAGGGATAGACTATGATGCGGTTTTTGCACCTGTGGCTAGAATTGAAGCTATCAGGTTATTTTTGGCCTTTCCATCCTACATGGGATTCTTAGTTTATCAAATGGATGTCAAGAGTGTTTTCCTGTATGGCACTATAGAAGAAGAAGTGTATATTCACCAACCTCCTGGTTTTGTTGATCCTGCTCATCCCAAGAAGGTTTACAAAGTAATCAACGCTTTGTATGGATTACATCAAGCTCCCAGAGCTTGGTATGCTACACTCTCCAAATTTCTTGAGGAACATGGATACAAGAGGGGTGTCATTGACAAGACCTTGTTCATTAAAAGGAACAAGAAGGATATCATTCTAGTGCAGGTGTATGTAGATGATATCATATTTGGTTCCACAAAAAGGTCTTGGTGTGAAGAATTTGAGGCATTGATGAAAGGCAGATTTCAGATGAGCTCAATGGGTGAGCTCACATTCTTTCTTGGACTGCAAGTGAAACAAAAAGAAGATGGACTTTTCATTTCTCAAGACAAGTATGTTGCTGAGATGCTGAAGAAGTTTGATCTTGCAAGTGTGAAGACAGCAGTCACTCCAATGGAGAACAAGGTGCCATTAACAAAAGATGAGGATGCTGATGATGTGGATGTGCACCTATACAGATCTATGATAGGTTCTCTTATGTATCTAACTGCCTCTAGGCCTGATATTATGTATGCAGTTTATGCTTGTTCTCGTTTTCAGGTTACTCCCAAGACTTCACATCTTCATGTTGTGAAGAGGATCTTTAGATATCTAAAGGGTAAACCCAATTTGGGTCTTTGGTATCCTAGAGAGTCATCATTTGACTTGGAAGCCTATTTAGATAGTGACTATGCTGGAGCAAGTCTTGACAGGAAATCCACAACTGGAGGTTGTCAATTTCTTGGCAGAAGATTGATCTCATGGCAATGCAAGAAGCAAACCATTGTGGCTACATCTACAACTGAAGCTGAGTATGTAGCTGCTGCTAATTGCTGTAGACAAGTCTTGTGGATTCAAAATCAGATGTTGGATTATGGTTTGAATTTCATGAATACTATAATTCACATTGATAATGAAAGTACTATCTGTTTAGTAAAGAACCCAGTGTATCACTCTAAGACTAAACACATAGAAATAAGGCATCACTTTATAAGGGATTGCTTTGAAAAGAAATTGATTAGGGTGGAAAAGATACACACAGACTTTAATGTGGCTGACCTATTGACCAAAGCTTTTGATGAACCTAGGTTCAATTTATTAATGGTTAATATTGGAATGGTAAACCCATAGCTACATTTAAGGGGAGGTTAAATGTATAGTTTGTAAAATAGTACAAGTATTAAGTAGATTTAATTCTGGTAGAAGTTAAATCTGGTAGCTTTAGAGTTAATTCTGGTAGTGAATAGGTTTTAATTCTGGTTGCAACAACATAAGGTTGTATAGTTTCTTGGTTTTAGACTAATTTTTCCAGGAAAAGCATGGATGGATGGTGATTGGAAGCTTTGCTAATGATTTTTATTTGTGTTTGTCTGATGTTTTTGTTAAATCTGGTGGATTGCTGGTTAAGTCTGGTTGACCAATGTTAATTCTGGTAGTGTTAAACTGTAATTAATTTTTTTTACCATTAGGTCTGGTCGTACACTTAATGATTTTTCCTGTTTAAATAATATCGTTACTATTTTTTCGGGAAAAAGAGGTATATATGGATAATATTTGATTCATTTTTCATCTTTATCCATTATTTACTTCTATTTTTCAAAATTTTATTCTCGGCCAAGATTTACTCTGTTTTTCAACTACCAGCATAAAAACCCTAATTCGCCAGTCAACCAGTACTTACCAATCATCTATGGCTCAACTCAAATACTTTGATAAGCATAATCAAGTGGGTTTCTTGAAGAAACCAACCAAAGGCGAAGGTTTTGAACAGATAGTGGATTTTTTGAAAGGCTCACACATCAGGTATGCCTTAACTCACAATCCCACTATCTATGATTCCCTAGTCAAACAGTTTTGGGGGACTGCTACTTCCGAAACTCTTGCTGATGGGACTCTAAATTTAAGGGCAACTATTGATAACAATGAATATTCTATCACTGAAGCATCCATTAGAAGTAGTCTTCAATTGGATGATGCTTCAGGGGAAATTATGTTATCGAATAATATGATTTTAGAGGGTATGGGTAATATAGGATATCCCACTGATGGTACATTCACATTTTGGAAAAGCCATTTTTCACCTCAGTGGAGATTCTTAATCCATCATTTGCTACATTGTCTAAGTTCTAAGAGTGGAGGATGGGATCAATTTGGAAGTAATATTGCTTCTGCATTGGTTTGTCTTTCACTTGGCAAAACTTTTAATTTTTCTAAATTAATATTTGATGGCATGATGGCAAATGTGAAAAGTAAACATAAGTTTTTGATGTACCCTCGTTTTCTGCAAATGGTTTTGAATATTGAAATAGAAAACAAAGTACCTTACTTGTGTGTGTCTTTCAAGGATAAAATTTTTAGCAACATGAAAAGGGGATTTCAAGGGGCACATAAACCATTATTACCTGCTATGTTGCATGTTAGTACTAACATTGCAGGTACATCATTGTCATCACCTGGAAGAGAAACACACTCACCATCACCTACAGATGAGGAGCCTGCAGATGTACCTAGATCACCTACACCAAACCACCATCACCTACACCCACACCACCTTCACCTCAGCAGCAAACCCAGGTTGAAACTCCAACTCATGAGGAGGAATCAGCTCCAATGTCTGTGGAAGCTCTTTTATAGCTGGTTCCTCAATTAGTTAACAGGATGTCTATATTGGAGAAGGAAAACCACACCATGGGAAATGCAATAGTGACTTTGGTCAGAAAAGTCAAGAAGATGGAGAAGGTTATGAAAGAAAAAAGGGTTGACTTCGGTGATCAGGAGGGTGCTGCAGATGAAAATTCTTCCAAACAGGGGAGGAATTTGGGTGAAGAAGAAATCTTTCAGACTCCTGCTCAAGCAAAATCAACAAGTGGTACTGATATTAGTCCTGAGGGATTGGAAGCAGCAGAGACTTTATCCAAGACTCTTAGTCAAATTCAAAAGAAGAAGAAGAGAAGGCTAAGAAGGAAATTAGTGATAGAAGAGGTTAATTCTGGTGATGATCCGATTAAATCTGCTGAGAAGGTTAGTTTTGGTGATAAGTCTGCAGAAGATAAGTCTGCTGCAACTCAAAGAGAAGGTAAGCAAATACTTGTAGAAACTCCTCAGCCTAAAAAAGCAAAAAGGCAACAAAGAGAGGAAGAAGCAAGTATGGCTGAGATTGCAAGAATTCAAGCTGAAGAAGCAACTGAAGAGGCAAGACTTGAAGAGTTAAAGAAACAAGATGAATTACTTGCAAAGAAGCTGCAAGAGGAGTTTAATGATGATCCACTCATGTCTATGATTGAGGGTGATGCTGAACTAAGGGCAAAGCTGGAAGAGCTAAAGGCTAATGCAAGTCTGACAACTAAGGAAAGAGCAAAACAGCTTGCAGAATTCATTAATGCTAGAAGGGATACAGAAACACTTGGAGATATGATGGAGAAGATCAAGCAGACACAAAAGAGGAAGAGTACTACCAGCACTACCAAGAAACAATCAAAGCAGGAGAAAATGGCTTATATGAAGAATTATTTGAAGAATATGGAGCATTCTACTTTTGAAAGAATTAAAGGAAAAACATATGAAGAGATTGAAGATATGTACCTCAAGGCTTATGAAAGGGATCAGAACTACAAGCCTATTGACTATGAAGATTCAATTAGGAGAAGCTTTAAAAGGCAGAAGGTATCTGAGGTTGAAAAGGTACCTGAGAGTTCAAAAGGTGAACTTGTGAAGGAAGAAGTAGAAATTAAGAAGCCTATTATAAGGTGGACTAGAAGAAAGAGAGCAGCTAACAAGGGTAAATCAGTTTCTAAGGAGGATGTGCAAGAGGAAGAAGAACCCTCTTCTGAGGAATTCACAATGGGTTCAATTCCTGAAAGCTCAGCACAACCTACCAAGATTGTTAGATGGCAAATCATCAAAACTGGTAAGAGAGGGGCTTATCAGATAATCAGGGAAGATAACACATATGTTATGTATGTGAATTTTTTAGGTTTACTAAATGATTTGAGCAGAGATGATCTCAAGGAGTTGTATAAGCTGATGATGATCAAGCATGGAGATAACATACCAGAAGAAGAATTTGAAAGAGTTCTTTGGGGAGATTTGAAGACTATGTTTGATCCACCATCTAGGACTGATAAGATTTGGAAGCTGCCCTTTCAACAAGAGATAGTAAGATGGAGATACTTTGACATCTGCCAAGTTCATTATTTGACTTTGCAGAGTGCACACATCTATATGTTGGCAGAAGTTGAGTATCCTCTACATCCTAGGGTATGCAAGGAGATGCTTGAAAAGAAGCTATTGGGTGATAAGAAGGATAAGGTATATTATCAGCTATTGGAGTTAATTAAAATGCAACCCCAAAAGGAAGCTGTTTGGGGTGTTTGAAAGAATTTTCTAAGCTGATAATGTGATTAATGGAATTTCTCACTTGGTGAAGGTGCTCTGCACTAACACAACAAATGGTTATCAGTCCACCATGTCTAATCCACATAAGGACTGGCTAATCCAAGAGCAAACGGCTCTGGTAAAGATACCTCAAATCCGTTTATGGTTGACAATTTGCCAAAAATTGTATGGTAATCAACTCACCATATCTGTGATAGTGAAGAGTTGGCTAGCCCAAAAGAGTATGGCTTGTGGTAAAGGCTGTGAAAATCCATAATTGGTTATCAATTCACCAAGGTGATGACTACATTCCACCAAAGAATTGGCTAGTCCAAAAGCAAACAGCTTTTGGTAAAGACAAATCAAATTCATTGATAGCCGATGATTTGCTAAAAATCATATGGTATTTCAACTCACCATGTTTCATGTACAAAGAGTTGAAATGGTTAACAATGTACCATGGTTTTGCACCAAACATTGGCTACTCCAGAGTTGATGGCTAACTGGTAAAGAGACATCAAATCCATTAAAATTTTCAATGATTCACATCTCATAGGAGTTAACACACCTGGAAGTGATGAGAATAGTATGAAACTTTATGAATTGACGTACAAACAGTCAATGTTGCTGCAAAGTTCAGATGGTGTAAAGATTGATGATAAAAGATGCTACAAAGTTCAGATATGATGATTCAAAGAGTTGAAGTTCAAAATAATTCCAAAAGGTTGGAGTTCAACATCCTCAGTGTTAGCATTTAATTTATTAAATGAAAGTGATGGTCATTTGTATTTTAAGTTTAGTGTGTGTCGTGTAGTTTAGTATGTCAAGAAAGTGGGCTTTTGGAAAGAAGTATTGTAAAAGAAGTCCATGAGCCAAAGCCCACACAAAGCCCATAAAAAGCCTCTTAGGGCGCCGGCCTTAGGGGTATTTAAACACACACTCTCACCCATTTTAGTGTGCCTCAAGTGTGCCTCATTGTAGTGAAAAGGTGAGAGTGTGTGTGTACTCAAAGTGTGTTTGTTATTTTACTTTCAAAGTTTAATAATCATTCAACCAAGTTTTATATATTATACGATCCATTTCACTCTCATCTTCTCTATATTGTTTGAGTACCATTCGATCTTGTGTTTGTGTGTATGATAAAGATAGATTTTGAGCTACAACAAGTGGTATCAACACGCCATACAACAAGGTAGGAGTTTCTTTGTGTTCGGTTTGTGTTCAAAGAAACCAACTGTCGCGTTTTTGTTTCATAAAAACGTGACCTTTGGTGTTTTTCTTGGAATCGTTTACAAAGATTAAGGTTCAAGGTTGTGTTTGTTAGTGTTTTAACGAGTTGGCTTGTGAAGATTTGCTAGTTCTTCACTCGAATCTTGTGTTTAAAGGTTGGATTTTTTTTGTGTTCTTAGTGATTTGATCGACAAACATTATAGAAGATAGTGTAAGATTTGTTCTTAGATCTTCATTGGTACTTCTTGCGTGTCATTCTTGCACAAGAATTATTGGTAAGAGTTGGTGAAGAGTTGTTAGATCTCAGTTTAGATAAGTCAGTGGATAAGGTCCAATAAGTCAAGAGTTGGTAGGCTTTCGAAATTGGCAGGTTTTCGCAATTGCAACAACCTTTCGTAATTCATAGTCTTTAGCAATTGGTGGGTTTTCGCAATTGGCTCCAGCTTTCGCAATTCACCAGCTTTCGCAATTGCAAGTTTTCGGAATTGGTTCTAGCTTTTCGCAATTCAACAAGTTTTCGCAATTGGCAACAAGTTTTCGGAATTGGCAGAATCAGTCCTTTTCGCAATTGTGGCAGATTTATAGAACTTTTAGCAATTGGCAAATCTGGTCCTCGAATTTGATTTAAACGCTTTACAACTTAAATAATTTTTATAAATTTGATTTGAACTTTTGATTTCGACAACATCCAAGATCGCGGACTCGGTATTTTCTCACTTGTATAAGTGTGCAAAATACTTCGACAATCGGATATCTACTATTTTGTATAAAATAGTTAGATTTGTATATAAATTACATATTTATATAAATTAGATAATATCTATCTAAATTGAAATTTTGCCATAATTTGTATAAATTCTGGTATAAATTGAAATTTTTATAGAAATTGTCACTTTATCTAAATTGTAATTTACATAAACGTTGTCGAATTTGTGATCTTTTGAACTTGTCTAAATTATTGTTTAGTCAAACTTAGTAACTTTATTTAATTTGTTTCGTTTATCTAAATTGTAACTTCACCGATCATCAACACAGAACCAAGTCTTCACAACATCAACAACCAAGTTTAACCTTCAACAACAACAACTCCTATTTCGTTGCAACGATCCTACGTCAAGTTATCATACGTAACATCAACGATGACTACTCAACAAGATATTCATGCCGCCGGTGCAGAAAACCGTCCTCCAATGCTAGAAAAAGGTGGTTATCTTCCATGGACGAGTCGTATGCTCCGATACATGAAAACCAAGCCTCAAGGTCAAGGTAGACTCCTGATCAACTCAATCGAGAATGGACCATTCAAGCCTCGTCAGATTCAAGTAGCTGGTGACCCAACTGCAACACCTCCCGCTCCACCATCCTTTCGTGATCAAACAGAGGCGGAATACACACCAGAGGACTGGAAACAAGTTGAAGCAGATGACTTAGCAATGCACTTAATTCAACTTGGTTTATCACGGGAAATATTTGCTGCTGTAGATAGTTGTGATTCAGCTTATGCTATGTGGGAAAGAGTTAGAAGACTCTGTCATGGCACAGAAATTGGGCAACAGGATGTTGAAAACAAGCTGCTCACTGAATGGGAGAAGTTCACATCCACTCCAGCTGAACCAATTGAATCTTACTACACCAGGTTTTGCACTTTAATGAACGAGCTCATCAGAAACAAGTTAACACCAAAACCCATTGCTCAAAACATCAAATTCATCAACAATTTACCTGAAGAATGGGGAAGGTACGTCACAATTGTTAACCAAACAAAGAACCTTCATGAGGTGAACTATGATCAGCTCTATGATTTCTTGAAGCAAAACCAGGCTGAGGCAAATGAAGTCAGGAAAGAAAAGTTGGCAAAGCAACATGATCCTCTAGCACTCATTGCTCAAACACCTACACCTGCAACAGTACATACACAACCCTCTTCATCCTCCACAAAGCAATTCATGCAACAACAACATATTCTACAATCACCATTCTACCCCCAACAACAACAAGTCATCCCACAACAACAATACCCGCAATACCCAGAACCAGAACTTAATGATAATGATGAGTCCACTGCTGCATTGACTCAGGCATTTTCTTACCTAACCAAGGCATTCCAAGGACGCTACTCCACACCCACCAACAACAACCAACGAATCTCATCGAACACTCGCAACAAGCAGATTGCACAGCCGAGTTTCAACATGGGACAACAAGGACAGATGGTTGAAGGATATGGGAATCAGAAGGGATATGCTCCTCGATATCAGATGGGTAATCAGAATGCAGGGCAGTATGTTGGTAATCAGATGGGTCAGATTGCAGGGAATTAGATGGGTCCGATTGTTGGAAATCAGAGGGGTCAGAATGCTGGGAATCAGTTTGGGAATGTTGCAGCTCAAGGGGCTGGGAATATGAATCAGGGTAATTTAATAAAGTGTTTCAACCGTCAGGGTGTCGATCATATGGCTAGGAACTGTCCCGACAAGCCGAAAAAGAGGGATCCAGCTTATTGCAGAAAGCGTTAATGTTGGCAAATAAAGAAACGGATGGGTTACAGTTGAGTGCAGAAGAGAATGACTTCATGGCTCTTATGGATGATATGGAAGATCTTGAGGACATCGATGTAAACTGCATTTTCATGGCCAATCTCCAGGAGGCAAAATATGACACGAATTCTGAAATACCTCCTGTGTATGACACCAATGCAGTATCTGAGGTACCACCATTCACTACATGTCACAATAATGAAATGTTTGATATGTTGACTCATGATGAACGGCATCCTGTGACTCTAACATCCAATTATGATACATATATGGACACGCCAAGTTGTAGCAATATTAATTTGGCAAATCCAGATATGGATTCTAATGGAGACTACGAGTCCCAGCATGTTGAGAATGATGAGGAAACACATGCATTTTTTGAATCATTATTGCATAATTATAGTGTTGAAATTGAGAACGTTAAAAAGGTCAATCGCGATGTTAAGGCCGCGAATGAAAAATTGACCACTGAGCTTGAGAGATATAAGGTGAATCAACAAGCTTTTGAATTTAATAACAAACGACAGTCAGAACTTGAAATTGGTTATAGAGACTCTGTGTTAAGAGAAAAACATTTGCAAATCAAATATGACACACTTGATGTTAATTTGAACATGACAATAAAATCCTTAAACACGGAAATTTCTGAATTAACCAACCAACTTTCTAAAAAAAAATCAACTTGTTCTGATCTTGAAAAAGAAAAGAATGAGTTGCATGCAAGGTTTTCAAAACGTGAAAATGATCTTCTTGATGAAATCATTGACCAACAAGAAACCCTCAAAAAGTTGGAAAATTTGCTTGTAAAAACGGGTCATTCTACTCAAACCATTAACATGCTAATTAACGATCCAAACCCGATTTTACATACAAAGAAGAAAATGGCTATCGGTTGTGAAAACCTTTATTATCTCAAGAAAGCTCAGCAACATCAGAATGTGTTATATAATGGTAGTATACTAAATGATAAACATGATCCTCCCAAGGTTCGTGATTCTTATGAAATGATTGAGCTTACTGAAGAGAGTCGTGTTAAAATGAGACAAATGAATCCAGAAATTAAACCAATTGATTATAACAAGCTTAACACAGATTCTGGCGTTCATCTGGTTCAAAAAGAGTCACCAATGTTTTTCAAAAAACCGGTTGCTGTCACAAAACGAAAAACTGTTTCGAAACATCTTTCTAACATTGAACAAATGTCCTCTAGTAACATTTCTAACACAAGTGAAGCTAGACGATATTTGGATGATCTTAAAAAGAGAGTTGAAACACTTCAAATGGTTGTGGCATCCAAATCAAATAAAAATCGCATTAACGATTGGGACTCAAGTTTTCATAATGAAATGAAAAAGGTATATGAAACAGAAATTAGTACTCCTCTCATGGCAATTCATGCGAGAGTACTTAATGTTGAAAATGCGCTTTTAAAAGAATCAGCCGACTTCGTCAAGGACCACAAATCCCTAGTGAAGGAAGCAAATGAAAACATTGAACACATCAAGGTTTTGGAAAGACATAATGACATTCTCTCTGAAGTAGCTCTATCGATCGAAATTATGTCCATTATTTACCAAACATATTCTGTGGAAGATGATGAAAAACTGCAAGCTGAGAATTCTGCAATTGTTGTAAAATATGAAAATTCTCTTGCTAAGATTGAAAAACAAAATGTCACATATTTTAAACAACTTGATCAGAAAAAGGAAGAATGCAAGTATGACAAATTATCGTATGAGCGTGCTTACAAAAATTTGAAAGAACAAAATGATCGTTTGAAGTCTCAGCTGGACAATCTCAAAAGGAAGGGTGAGGAAACTAAGTTTGCAAAACCATCAACTTCGGAACAAACAAAAATGCAAATTTCTCAAACTGTTCCAAAGGTTGATGTGACAAATGATTTGCCAAAACCAGTCACTCCAACACCCTTACCTTCCAAAGGTGCTGATAAAGGGAAAGATGTTGTCAATAAATTGAATGTGATAGCGCCTGGCCTTTATAGGATTAGTCCCACTACTGCGTCTGCCTCTACATCTAAAACATATAGGGCGATAGACAAAAGTCATACAGACAATCCAAACGAGTCTAGGAATGCTACAAAAACATCTCAGGACAACAACATAAATTCTAATGGGTGTGCCTTACCTTCTACAGGATTAGAAAGCACCTCTAGGAGCAGACGAAAGCCTAGGAGCAATACCAGGAACACTAGAGTATCACCTGTCTCTGAGAGCGAATGCAAGAAAGTAGAAGACCACCTTAGGAATTTAAAGCTTTCGAATAAGAAACATATGTCATCTGGTTGTAATGTTAAGACTTCTGTTTCTAATGCTTGTAACGACTCTGTTTGTTTAATGTACAAGAAATCTTTGTCTGAAAATGCTTGTGATGATATTGTTTCTGATAATATGAATAAGAATGATATGCCTGAACAGAAAGTGGTTCCTTCAGTAACTAGGGCTAAGTCTAGATATATTCGAAGACTTATTGCAAAAGCTAGGAAAACCACTAGTAGCCTATTGCCTAAGGACCATCTTAAGCTTTGTGCATGGAAACCAACAGGTAAAATGTTTACACTTAAGAATAGCAAATTAGAAATTGTTCCCAATAAAAATACGGAAACCTTCTCTAATTGTGATTCACCTGTTACCTCTAACCCCATGGAACCAAATGGTAAACGGTTTCCATATACAAAATCATCTGTTATTTGCAGGTCGTTGAAATTTGTCTTTGGATCGTCGACTCGGGTTGCTCCAAGCACATTACCGGGAATTTGAAGATGCTGATCAACTTTGTATGGCAGTTCATGGGAACTGTACGGTTTGGGAATGATCATGTTGCAGCTATTCTGCGTTATGAAGATCTTCAGTTTGGGAACTACTTGATCACTCGGGTTTACTATGTCGAAGGGTTGGGACACAATCTGTTTTCAGTCGGGCAGTTTTGTGATGCAGATTTAGAGGTTGCATTTAGGAGAAACACTTGTTTTGTCAGGAATTTGGTTGGGAATGATCTCTTAATTGGGAATCGTGGCACCAATCTCTATGCTATTAACATAAACCAAATGGCCTCTTCATCTCCAATTTGTCTCATGACAAGGGCATGCGAAACAAAATCCTGGTTGTGGCATAGACGTCTGTCCCATCTTAACTTTGACACCATCAACAAGCTTGCCAAAGACAACATCGTCAACGGTCTCCCAAAGTTCAAATACACCAAAGAACACTTATGTCCATCCTGTGAGCAAGGCAAGAGCAAAAGGGCAACATATAAACCTAAAGCCGTACCCAGTTCGGTTGATAAGTTACATTTGTTGCATATGGACTTATGTGGCCCAATGAGAGTTGAAAGCATAAATGGGAAGAAGTATATTCTTGTAATCGTCGATGACTATTCAAGATATACATGGGTAAAGTTTCTGAGGTCAAAAGATGAAGCACCAGGCATCATCATCACCTTTCTGAAGCGAATTCAAGTCTTACTTCAAGCTCCAGTTAGGATAGTAAGAACAGACAATGGCACAGAATTCACTAATCAGGAGTTAAGAACCTACGTTGAAGATGCTGGAATCACACGTCAGACATCAGCTGTTAGAACTCCACAGCAAAATAGGGTAGTTGAAAGAAGAAATTGAACTCTTGTGGAAGCTGCTCGCACAATGCTGATTTATTCTAGTGCACCACTATTCTTATGGGCCGATGCTGTTGCCACTGCTTGTTTCACTCAGAACCGATCCCTAGTTCATCCAAGATTCAATAAAACCCCGTATGAACTAGTGAACCACAGAAAACCAGATATCTCTTACCTTCATGTATTTGGTGCTTTGTGTTATCCAACGAACGACAGAGAAGATCTAGGGAAGTTGAAAGCTAAGAGTGATATTGGAATCTTCATTGGTTATTCAGACAACTCCAGGGCATTCAGGGTGTATAACAGGAGAACTAAAAAGATTATGGAGACGATGAATGTGAAATTTGACAAGATTTCACAGATGGCTTATGAGAGACTCGCTCTAGAACCCGCGCTTAACCCGATGGCTCCTAATCATACCGGATTAGGACTCGCACCAAACAGTCAGACTTCTGGACATATCAGTTCAGGACTCGTACTCCAAGGAGCTCAATCAACTCACACCGAAACACCAACAAATCAAGAACTGGATAACTTCTTCGAGTTTATGTATGATGAGTACTATGGTGGCGCTTCGATAAATGCATCTAAACAACTTTCCGCTGCACACGCTCAAAATCAACAACCACCACCACCACCAAATCAAGATGCATCTACAACATTCGAAGCTGACGCACCAACTCCCTCCACATCATCAACATCTACTCCACTAACCCCAGTAATTGAGATTGTTTTACCAAGAATTGATGAGCATGACCACAACGATGCTGTGTTAGACGAAGAACCATTCGAAAACCCGTTTGGAACGGAATCTGCTGAATCATCTTCCAGATTACATGAACCATCTAACTCGCATTCGTCAAATCCAAGGTACCCTTCTACGTTACAGTGGACAAAAGACCATCCAATAAAACAAGTTATTGGTGAACCTTCAAGGCCAATTCAGACGAGAAAACAACTCCACACCGATTGCGACATGTGCATCTATGTCTGCTCAGTCAGTCTAATAGAGCCAAAAAACATTCGGGAAGCAATGGCAGATAATGCTTGGATTGAAGCGATGCAGGAAAAACTTCTCCAATATCAATTACATGACACATGGGATTTAGTTCCAAGACCAATTGACAAACTCGTCATTGATCTTAAGTGGTTATGGAAGAACAAAAAGGATGAAGAGATGACTGTCATTCGCAACAAAGCTCGTCTAGTGGCAAAGGGATTCAGACAGGAAGAGGGGATAGATTTTGAGGAGTCATTCGCGCCAGTAGAAAGGCTTGAGTAGTCAGGATTTTCTTAGCATACGCAGCTCACAAGAACATCACGGTTTATCAGATGGACATCAAGACAACTTTCTTGAATGGAACTCTGAAAGAAGAAGTGTACGTGAGTCAGCCAGATGGATTCGTTGACAAAGATCATCCATAATACGTCTACAACCTAAAGAAAGCTATCTATGGTTTGAAACAAGCCCCAAGGGTGTGGTATGACGAATTATCATCTTTCTTGCTGTTAAATAATTTCACCAAAGGAACAATTGATCCGACCTTGTTTACAAGAAAATTCAAAAATGACATTTTGATTGGTCAGATTTATGTGGACAGCATAATTTTTGGGTCCACTAATCCGACACATTCAAAACATTTTTCAAATCTCATGAAAAGCAAATTTGAAATGTCCATGATGGGAGAATTAAAATTCTTTCTGGGTTTACAAATTCATCAATCCCCACGTGCTATTTTTCTTAATCAGGCTAAATATACAATTGAGATTTTGAAAAAACATGGAATGGAAAATTGTGACTGTGTTGGTACACCAATGGTCACCTCACCAAAAATAAACGCTGACTTATATGGGAAACCCATGGATCCGAAGAAATATCGGAGCATGATTGGTTCTCTCATGTACTTAACTACTAGTCGACCCGATATACATTTTGCTGTTTGTTTATTAGCACGGTTTCAGGCAAGACCTACCGAACTTCACCTCCAAGAGGTTAAACGGATCTTTCGGTACCTACAAAGAACCATTAACATGGGACTTTGGTATCCGAAGGATTCGGAGTTTACACTAATAACATTCTCAGATGCAGACCATGCCGGTTGCCAAGTTACAACAAAGAGTACATCAGGCGGAGCACAATTTTTGGGAGAAAAGCTAGTAGGCTGTTCATCAAGGAAACAAGACTTCACTGTGCTATCAACCACAGAAGCCGAGTATGTGTCTCTATCTGCGTGTTGTGCCCAAGTTCTATGGATGAGGACACAGCTCACAGATTATGGTTTCTCTTTCGACCGCATACCTTTGTATTGTGACTCGAAAAGTGCCATAGCCATCTCGTGCAATCCAGTTAAACACTCGAAGACCAAGCATATTAGAGTCCGCTATCACTTCATAAAGGAACACGTAGAAGAGGGTACTGTTGAATTATTTTTTGTGATGACTGAATACCAACTCGCCGATCTATTTACTAAAGCCCTCCCAAAAGAGCGGTTTGAAAACTTAGTTCGTCGAATTGGAATGCGAAGCCTAACTCCCGAAGAGTTAGAAAGTCTTCTCGAATCTTTTTGAATTATCTCAACAAGCTTCGCTGTAAATATTTTTGAAAAACAAAATACAAAATTTGAAAAATCAACAAAAAAATATATAAAAATTGAAAATTTTCAAAAATACAAAAACAATATAAAATCAAAAAACCAAAAATATTCTTCTCACGACATGTCTCTCGTATAATCGATATTCTGTACGTATCTAGAAATGTCATTCAATAATGATACGGGCATGTACAGATGCTTGAGCGAGAGTTCATTTAAATTTTTTCTAAAACATGTCGTTTCTCAAAATTTACTTCATTACGGCTTTCGTATATTTCAGTACGAGACCCGCGCTACATTGATGACTTCTGATTATTTCCGATCAGGACTCGTAATGTTAATGGCAAAAATAAAATCCTTGAGCACATGATCAAGATCTTGCAAATAGATTTTTCAAAAATCTCTCTCCAAATTCTGTGCTCAAGACAACTCCCTCCTAAACCCTTAAACCGATTTTAAACTCAAATGTTTAAAAATATGCTTTGTTTAAGGGGGAGTATAAAATGAAAAACAAAAAGTTCCAATTTTCATGCTCAAACCCGTCTTTCTCTCCATCAAGTTTTTAATTTAATCTTTCGATATCAAAATTATCACTACGTGCTATTTTTGAGGGGGAGATTAGGTATAAGGGGGAGAAGACGTGATTAAATGTGATTAAAAAGTAATGTTAGTAAGTCTAGCTCTTCAAAAGACTCAGCATGAACACTCGAATTGACGAAAAAATAAATGTCCGTTATCGAAAAGACATGTCCTGGACGGGTAATAATTTCAAGCTAGTCTAACTAGTGATGTAAGCGTGACTCGCAAAGGACTTGTCTGAATAGAATGTACCAATTCAAGAGATGATCTTTCAAAATGACCGGGACGGGTAATAACTTCAAGCTAGTCCAACTAGTGATGTAAACGTGTCTCGCGATGGTCATATTAATTGAAAATCGATCAATTCAAAATGTGCGAACTCTACCCAACATGTGCATTTTATTTCAAAAATGCATGAGCACATGTGAAGGGGGAGTATTTCAAAAAATGAAAAACTCTCAATGTGTTATCTAAATGTGTTTACTCATAAACACTTTGAGAGATTTTTCAAAAGGTTTTATGGCAAGTGGTCAATAATCTAGGATAATCATGGAGTAATAAGGTGATTATGGTTAGGTTATGTCCTATGATCCGCCAGAGCTGGAGGGATCTACCCAAGGACAATTCCAATAGATTGGACAATTCCAATAGATTAGAATTAGAAGTCCTTAGGTATGATTGAAAAAAGGAGTAAATGAGAAAGGAGAAAGAAGGGGTTGAAGAATTAAAAAGAAAAGTTTAATGAAAGGGTGAAAAGAAATAGCCCTCCATGAAAACTTAGGTCAGAAACCGGGTCAATACATCTGCTATCGGTTATCACAAGTTGATACTGATATTGAAGACAAGACGTCATGGACCTAGTGACGCGTTGAACCACCCCTCCTAACCACTCAGATATCTCTTAAAAGATATTTGTTTCATTTCTCACGGAGAACACTGCATAATCTATCAGCCTCTCATTCCAAGATGTGTTGATATTGAAAAGGTGGTACTCTGCTCCATGCCTCCGACGACTAAAACCAAAACGCACATAATTGAGTCTAGAGCCATGAGATTCATTAAAAGATCTCTTAGGAACACTTCCAAAAGAATACCCTTGTGTTCACCAAAAGGACACAAGGTGTACAAGAGTCTTAATGAGATCTTCGGATCTTGCCATTTATGTCATGATGGTTACGTGCTTCAAACGGTCTACAGTCTTGAAGGATACCTCGGTATATTTCAGAGGCTCTCAACGGCCTTGGTAAAGATTAGATAAAGTTTTCACACTATGCTAATAACGATCTTGAAATTTAAAACCTATAAGCGTTGGACGATTTATTGCTAACTGTTTTATGCAGGTACTGACAAAAGTCCATTCACCATCATCACACGTTTCAACATCTACAACGACGACGCGACTGGACAGAAGAAATAGATCAAGGCAAGAACGACCAAAAGACGTTACGTTGAAGATCACAAAGCATGAAGGAACGAAGAATCAAGACTATTCTACATCGACACACAAAGTTCAAGACATTGAAGACAAAAGACCTATCACCAGGAGCATCATTGAAATGACCATCCCTTAGGGGGAGATTGTTAGCATTTAATTTATTAAATGAAAGTGATGGTCATTTGTATTTTAAGTTTAGTGTGTGTCGTGTAGTTTAGTATGTCAAGAAAGTGGGCTTTTGGTAAGAAGTATTGTAAAAGAAGTCCATGAGCCAAAGCCCACACAAAGCCCATAAAAAGCCTCTTAGGGCGCCGGTCTTAGGGGTATTTAAACACACACTCTCACCCATTTTAGTGTGTCTCAAGTGTGCCTCATTGTAGTAAAAGGTGAGAGTGTGTGTGTTCTCTTATTGTATGTTTGCATTATTTCTCTTTCAAGGTTATAATCATTCGACCCATGTTATATCATACGATCCATTTCACTCTCATCTTCTCTAGCATCTTTTGAGTACCATTCGATCTTGTGTTTGTTTGTATGATAAAGATAGATTTCGAGCTACAACACTCAGGAAGCTTATCAAGAAAGAAACTTGAAGTTCATGGCGTATGAAGATCAAGTTAGGGGAGGATTGTTGGGAATTATTGAATTACAGACTTAAGTCTGATGATGTACTCGTTAAGTCTGTTAGTGTTAGTTAAGACTGCCATTACATAGTTAAGTCTGGCAGACATAGTTAGTACTGGTTATTAGTATTAGTTAAGTCTGTTTATGTTTAATAGCAGAGTTAGTTAGCTATATATTAGGAAAGGATATATACGTATTAGTTATCTTATTAGAAGATATGTTTATCCTTTCACACGTTTTGTAATATTAGGGTTTCCTTAGAGTATAAAAGGAACCCTACGACATTATGTTTAGGGTGACATTGTGTTTATTGAAAGTTTAATAGTAATACGAAGTTAGTATTAATAGTTGTGTTCTTCATACTTGTAGTTTGTTAAGATTCCGCATTAACAATCAATATACTGTTAAGAGTTTCTCACATAGATTAATTTGGATTTATTTAAGTTATCTATTGTCTTACAAAGGCTACTTAGATCCATAAACCGTGGACCTACAGATCGTTTCTCCGTCTTTTTCTTGATTTTCTTTGTCGTGAGCTTCCATGAACCTAAAATAGAAATTATACTTCATTAAGTACCATAAGTTCATAAAAGTGATCAATATATATGCATAAAATCCACGATAACGCTCCTAAAAACATGTACAATTTGAGCGTTATCAGTAGTAATGAAAGAAAATCTAGTACTTCATCCAACTTATGATTTATTGCTAGAGAGTTTTCCTTAATTTCTTGGTAAACTAGGTCGCTTTTCCTAAGGGCCTCACTAAAACGAGTTGATCCTAAACATGGAGGTTGTTCATAAGAATCTACCCTAGGTGAAGGCTTACATGATTCATAGGTGTCCCTATATGAGGTATTTTGAAATCCTGGGCGTTTTAGCTACTCAATCCTACGTTGCAATCTTAGAAGTCTAAGTGAAATATCCATTTGAAGCAAATTACAAACAAAAGCACAAAGAAGAGATAGACTACGAGAAAGCTACAAAATAAAAAGAAAAATCTCACTTGATAGGAATCTAGTGAGTAGACCTAAACGAGATTGAAATCGAAACCTAAACTATTCCCCGGCAGCGGCGCCAAAAACTTGATGCGGAGTTTGCGAAACCTCACAAGAAGTTTTACAACTCTCCTAGGCAGTGTACCTAACCGTCGTAGTGTAGTATAGGTAAGACTCGGGGGATTCATCGTTCTCTAGGGGAATAATGTTGTGAAGGCCGAAGTGTATGACGAATTAGGTCTAAACGTGAGGGATGATTCTTTTTGTATTTTTATATTTTATGAAAGCAACTTAAAATCTCGGAGTTTGGAAAATTAGGCGGTTTAACTACTAATTAATTAAACCAAATTAAACTACTGCTAAACTAATATGCAAGAAAAGTAAATTAGGGTTCTACAAGGGAAGTGAAGCGTATCTACCTATGATGTATTACTCCTTGCTAGCTATCCAATTCAACTTATTGAATTTTCACGTCCTTGTTTTAATTGAAGCATTGTATTCCTTAATATTGGTCGTGGGGAGGTGCCAACGTCCCCAACTCTATGAACATAAGTCTCCCATAAAATCCTTAAAGTCTATTAAGTTTTCTAGGATCTACAAGCCCCAATTCACGCAATAAATACAACGAGAAAAACAAATAGTGCACTCTATGGTTACGTTTTCTTAGACGTTCAAGCTAACACATATAAGAACTTAGCCAGTTTTCTTAACCTAACGCGAGGAAATCAATTAAACAAGAGACAGCAGGAAGAAAGAATTATAAACTAAATCAATTAGACTCATTGAGTTTGTCACAAAAACAATAAGTTCTAATTAATTATAAACAAGTTTCATACAATCATAAGTAGAAACTAGGTGAATTAACCAGGCATCGCTTAGGATCTCTGACGCCGTCATGAAGGGTCTGACGCCTTCCTTTGCTAAACGTTCTAGGCCGTCTCTTGTTAACTTTGTACGTGATTTTGGTCTTCAAATTGCACCTGACGCCATCAGGTTGTAGGTCTTCAGATTCTTCTGAAGCATCGCTTGTTAATTTTGTACCAAAAATCCATCTTCAGTAACAAGTAACGGCGTCACTTGGTAGAGTGTGACGCCGTCAGATTCCCTTATCTGGCAGAATTTTGCGACTTCGTCGTTTTCTTCACTTTTCGTTCAAATACGCGATAAATGTGCCAATTTCCAGGTTTTTCGTCCCAAGTACCTAAAATGCAAAAAGAAGCGATTGAGGGCAATATTTGATCATATTAATACAATTTTGGGCTTAAATGACCCTTTAAAAAGGTACCAAATAAATCCTTATCACTATTCCTCTAGAAGAAATCTAGATAAATGAGAAGCTGAACTTCATCGAAGAACCAATTGAAATCATGGACCGGGAAGTTAAACGGTTTAAGAAAACTCATATCCCAATTGTGAAAGTCCGTTGGAGCTCTCGCAGAGTTCCCAAATACACTTGGGAGCGAGAAGACGAAATCAAACAAAAATACCCTCATCTCTTTTCAAACCCATCGGGTAACACGAACTAAAACCCGGGACGGATTTCACCATTAGCTGGGGAGACTGTGACAAATGGTAATTTTCAAACTTAATTTTAATAATAAATATTTATTTATTATTATGAAACTGAACATAACTGAGCATAATCGAACATTTTTGAGCTCGTGTGAGCATTTCGGGAAGCTATCCCACGTACTATAGCTTACAATAACCACTGAAACTGTCTATTTTTGTCAGTAAACGTAAAATATTCCTTTCCTGATATTTACTGACAAGTTACGCATTAAACCGAGAAGCTTTCTCGCATTTACTAAAAAACGACCCCACACGCGTACCGACACTGCAGTAGATATGGTATAAGTCAAATAAATACATTTATGAGTGAATAATAATATTTTAGTATTATTCTGATAAAAACGTCAATAAAAACTTTATTTTATGAGTACGTGTCCAAAAACGTTAAACCGTGACATTTCGGTAACATTTAAGCTCAAACCGACACACGATACACCAACGGTGTTCAAAATCTTTCCCTCCCCCCCCCCTCTAGGGCTTGGTTTGCCACCCATTTCACTAAAGTAACAAGAGTTAGTGGAGCTCTTGTCTTATTATTACATCACATAATCTTGTTTTGTTCTTAAAACACCACACGCACTACTTCCCACACTCATTCTTTCATCCAAAAACTTCCTAAACCCTTTCTCTTCACCATACCCATTCGAACAACAACAAATTTCAAGATCTACAAAAATCAAGTGAAGTTTGAACTAATCGGGGTATACTTTCAAGTGTTTTGGGTTAATCGGAACATACTTTGGGTGATTTGGAAGCGATGTGGGTCTTTTCTTGGTCTTGATAGCCACATACAAACACACCTCTTTGTAAGGAACTTCAAAACTTGTTTAATATTGTATCTTTCATGTTTTTATGATGCTTAAAAATGTTACCAAGTGCTTAATGTGTATGTTTTATTAAATTGAAAAAGCTAGGGTTTGCTACTTATACATACATACGTACGGTATACATACACATACATGTTAATTATGTCGTTTCTAGCTTGTGTGGTAAATCTTGTTTCATGTTCTGCTAGTTTGATGGTACGAATGAGATTTGAGCTAATTACGTGAGTTTATAGCCCCATTTTTATCTAAACTGCTTTGAATACCTTGGGGTGAGAAACATGTAAAACTGTTTTCATGGACCAAAAACTGAACTTTTGTTTTTACACACTAGTACGCGGATAACCTAAGTATGTACAATCCTACTATGCCCACTATCATGAACCGTCAGTTCCTGCGGGAAGCGCGAATGATATAAAAAGATTTATTAGGGTGACTCCCCCGTTCGGTTGGCCAAACGGGCCAATGCGAACGTATACCATGTCGGATTGCCGAGTGTATCGGGATAAACACTCGCTGGGCCTCTATTATTATTTTATGTGCTAGTTTAGCATACTGAACCGTCGTAGCTTCGGTTGCATGAGCTTAGTGTTAGCGTATAGTTAGTGTGTACCTGCTGAATTATTTGTTGTGCTTATTTACTGTAAACCTATGAAATCATCAGCGTTTAGCTGACCTTTTTAGCATGTTTTTTCATGTGTTTGATTTGATGTTATTGAGGGCAGGGCATGGCGCGGTCATAACCACTTTGAAGTGTTTTTACACAGAATCTGAACTTTTGTTTGGACCAACATGTTTTATGGGCCTTATTTTCTTTAAACTGAACTTGTTGTAAAACAATTTGAATTTGGTAATGTAAACTTTTTTAAACGGATTTGATAATCCGTTCTCTATATATGTGTGTTGTGAATACCAATTTAGTAGCACCCAAAACATGTATACTTCCGCTAAACCAGATTTTGGGGGTGTTACAACCAATTTTCTTGATATCAAATTATTTAAAGTACAACCATCAATAATTAAATAACATACTAAATTATTTATCAAGATTTTTGAATGAAATAATTTATAACACTCCTTCTTTCTCCCCCCCCCCCCCCCCAATTCTTCAACTCTTCCATTGTAGAACAGGAAATGGTTGTGTGGTCAATTGTCTCCAAAATCGCCTATGGTTGGAAATATTCTTCGACCTTTATGTTTGCCACCCTCGTGGTTTTCGTTGTTATTACCTCCACCTACAAACACAACACACAGTTTTTGATAATTAGTGGATTTCCTGTCGAGTTTAGATACGATTATGATAAATCATAATCATTGTGCTCTTCATACCATACCCCACCAAGAATATGGGTTTTTGAATCTTCTACGTCATTCACCATCGAGGATACTAACAAGCTCTAGATACCAACTGACGCATGATCATTTACACCATTCACCATTAGGATACTAACAAGCTCTGATGCCAGCTGACGCAAGACGCAAAAGTGAATTTTGTTAACCCTAATCCAATGGTTGATAACGAGGATAAAACTTACAAAGAACGAAACCCTAACAAGAGTAAAGACTCTAAAATACAATTTTATTAATGATCAAAAGTTAATTACAATGATAATACGCCTTATGTTTATAGGGATATAAATCTTGGAGAACATGAAATCTAATAAGAATTAAAAACGCCTTAAACACACTTTTGCAGTTTACTAAAAACACAAATAAAACATAAAAGGAAAAACTGCAGTCGAAGCTTTTATGGCGTAACAAGGAAAACCTTGTTACGGCGTAACGATTTAAAAACCGACATTAAATCCTATTCGAGAGATCTACGCAGAACAAGGTTGAAAATATTACGCAGTAGCGACTAATAAACATCCGTCGTTTGCTTCAAACCCTTCAAAATCTTGTCCCCGTCACAAACACACAACATACAAAAAACGGAAGATAAAGTTAAGTCCAACTTGGATTGCTTGTGGTTTGGCAGGAGTATTGTAATGGGCTTTTTGTTGTTGGTATACATAAAGGGAGTGGTGGTGTGGGGTTTGTTGTCTTGCGAATGGTAAAGCTTCACTTTTTCTTGTCTTGCTGCTACACACCCTCCTCTCTGAAAGACCAAATGTAGCAACCAGACCACCCTTCGAAAAGTTAAACTATGCAAAGTTAAAAATTTGTATTTCATAGTAACACGTTGAATAACATCAAATTTTTATCAATGTATGATAACATCTTCTATGATGTTGTATAGTGGTTTGTGAAAAAATTTATAAAACGATGCAAAAGACTAAGGGGCGTTTGGTATGCACTCACTAATTACAATGGATATGAATTTCGAAATAAAGTGGAATGACAACGTATATTAATAAATTGGATCATTCCAAGTTTATTGTTTTGTTTGTAAAGTAGTGTGACGAATGTGGTATGTTATTTTATTTTTTTAACACATTATGACTTTTATCCTTTTCATTAAATTTTGGTAGCAATATGAAAACAATAAAAACCAAAAATATAATAAAAGACGACAAGGGTGATCATATAAAAATGAGAGGCGGACTTTTTTGTGATAAAAAAGTGTGAGAAAAAATGTAGCCCGCGTATCAACTATCAATCCTCACCCTCTTTGTGGCTTTGATATATGGCCAATATTTAGATATGAGTTTCATTCCCCAAACTAATTTTTTTGTAACAAACACTTCTATCATGGATGAAACTAGGGATGAGCACGGTACCTGGTACCGAACCCGTACTGAATTGGTGGTACCGTTTATCCCGAGCATGAAAGGGGGGTACTGATACCGTACCTGAACCAATACGGTACTTGGTACCGAAAAATCGGTACCTATCCGGTTCTTACCTTTTTCTGTTATATATATATATAAATATATATATATATATATATATATATATATATATATATATATATATATATATATATATATATATATATATATATATATATTGCTAGTAACTTTCTATGACAACAAAAAAAAGAGAAAACACGCATTTTCAAGTAATTTCAAACCACAACGTGTAAGAAAACGCAACAAAAAGATAGACGTAACTTATAAACGTTCCAAAACTTATAAAATTCCACCAAAATCATATGAAATTGTTCAAAATAAACAAACTAAACCATTTTCAAAAAAAAAAAAACAATCTTGTGTAACTTCTATCCTTTTCTTTAGAGTTTTGCTTGGCAAACCCATCTTCTATTTAACTTATAATCGTATTTAACTATGTATACAAACAAAATATGTAAACAAAAATAAATAAATAAAAAAATAAAATTGTACATACAAAATATACTAATAATCGTATGTAACTATGTATACCGACAAGTGACAAGCATATGTAACTATGTAAATTGCACCAGTGCGTTCATGCATTCACATATGATATACGTTGAATTTGTGTTTCTACATTCAATTTTAAGCTTTACATACTGACAAACAAACATATGTAAACTGTAAACAAAAAAATTAAACATACTTCCATTTTTTTCAATGATGATGACTGAGATGATTTAAAGATATAAATTTGATGATTTGAATGATTAATAACAGGTTAATGATTTGAATGATTAATAACAGGTTAGGCTTTAAATTTTGGGAGGGTTTGTGAAGGATCTATAGTTGTCACAGTAAGTTTTTGGTACGTGTGCTTTCTTTTGTTATGTTTTATATGACTATTGTTTTGTATGGAACGGGCCCAATGAGTTTTTGGATAAGTTTTTTACTTCAAAAAATGACTACTCAAATTTCGGAATTTTTTCAGTACTTTCTCGCTTTCATACTGGTACCGTATTAGTAGTCTTGAATAATTTTTTTGGCTCGATTTATGGTACCAGTCCCATACTGTGTATCGGGAGTCGGTACTGTTTTATTACGGTTCCGGTTCGGTGCCAGGATTCAAGTCAAGATGCTTATCCCTTGATGAAACTATTCCTTGATTCCGATTACGGTATACCAAACGCACCATAAAAATGTGTAAACCATAGTGTATGTATATTTTATGTTTAGATGTCATGAATAAGTTTAAGATTTAAAAACTATCTGAAGTATAACTCTTTTGAAAATGTTAATTGCGTTTTATATATGAAAAGCTTCACGAATAGGTTTATCTATAGTCAACTATAACGAATTTACAATTCCAATCGCAAATTTGCGAAAATGGAATTGTATTAGTTGTCCTTACACAGACAAGAAGCATAATATCCATTCATTTGTATTTCTTAAAGTGGTCGGCACCAATCATGAGTTCAAGTTTCACTATCGACATTTCAATAAAGTACCAAGTTTCACTATCGACATTTCAATTAAGTACCAAAAACGAATGAAACGTACATGAGTTATGCCGTGCAATATTTATGTGGTCATTTTATAAAGTAAAGAAATACAACTCTCGTTATCAAAGTAAAAAGCCGATAAAACCAAATACGACACTTGAGAACAAAACAAAACCGTCACGAAAATGAGGAGAAAAAAAAAAATAAAAAAAATAAATCTAACTAACAAAAGGACGTTGTTTCATATTTTAACGTCGTACACTCATACCTGCTAATCCCCTTGCACACACAACACATTCGATTTTAAGCTCTAAAAAGAGGAAGCAGAAGGAACAACTTAGCAAGTATCATTCGCCAATTTACATGAGTAGCGGCAAACATTAATATTTACATTCCAAAAAAAAAAAACCCTCCCACTTTTAACTTTGCAAAGCAGTTTTTATAAATGTTTTTTTGTCCTATGCTAACATTGAAAATATTAATCAGATGAATCCGAGCTGGAAGCAGCATTGCTTGATCTTGGTCTTCGAAGAAGTTCAATAAGTGCTTCAGCCTGTCCATCAAAATAATTAAAAATAAGACCCACCACTTATATAATAAAATCATAATTTTCAGTTCCAATTAATGTTACACATTTAGTTCCGACCAATGAAGATAACAAATTTTGAATTGATTTTTTAACAATGTAACATTCCAAATTTCCAATAGTGGAATTAAGTTGCATATGTCACAAAAGATAAATAAATAATGTAATCAAAGATAAACCAAAGTGGCTATTTTGCTTTATGGTTGCTTTATGGTTAAGCACCATAGAATGATATTATCAAAATTTTAAGATATACACAACTTTGTCGTCACCTAGTTAGGTTTTACTTTTCAAATCTAAGATATATAAATCGTTTACTATTCTTTTTTATTTCATTTGCCAATCAAACTTTATACATTATGAATTTGGAAACCAGTCGTGTTCAAATCCTATGTCATTTCGCATTTTTTAGAAAATGAATAATTTTTTATCAAATATAAAACTGAGTCAAACAAAGCAAAGCAACCATTGGACCTTATTTTTAGACACTGAAACTGAAGTACTGAACATAAAACTAAAAACGGTAACAACCCATGTCATATTACATCATTTTTGAAATGTTCAATATATATGACACGTCTAGAATTGGTCACAGGTAATCTTATTTGAGCATAGTCGATTAATTTATACGGAAGTGACGAAGTCAATTTAAAACACAACTGAAGTCAATTGTATGGAACTCTATATCATTATCTAAAGCGACATTTGAACTATTTTTTCAAAAAACGCCAAAATAATTTGATTGGCTACTTTACTTTGGCTTCTAAAATCTGAACACATCAAAAGAGCACCCAAGTATCGAAACCTTCGGTGCAAATGACGAAAACCTAGACAGATTCATACCAAAAATAAAACAATTTCGGGTTAATTAAACTAGTCAAGTTGAGTGTGCTCTTACTAGCTTAGATGACATGTTTAGCATTTGAACGAATTTATCGCAGACATCTAAACACAATCTAAATCGACTCATTTATAAGTAAATAAGTTAAAAACGAATTTTACCTTTTGCTTAGCGCGTTTGGTACCAGACTGTGACAACGCGACTAGAGGCGGAATAGCTCCTTCTCGAGCCACCATAGTACGATGGACGACACTATGATCACAAATTTGCAACAATATCACAACTGCAATCTCCTTCTGCCGTTGCGTCCCAACTTCAATAATCTCGACTAAAACTGGAATTCCGCCTTCTTCCACTATGGCAACTCTAGCCTCGGGCAATCCAACCAAAACACTCATCACAAAAGCCGATTTATCCACCATGTTCGAGTCAAAATCCGCCATTAACTCAACCAAAGGCTTCATTATCCCCGCCTCAACAGCGCGTATTTTATTCTCTTTAATCGAACACAACGAATATAACGCAGTCGAGGCGTCTTTTTTCCCGCGAAAATTACCCGTTTCTAAAAGATCTACCAATAAAGGAATCGCTCCTGACTTCCCGATCACAGATTTATTTTCTTCAAACTGCGATAAACGAAGCAACGCACACGCTGCGTTCTCTTTCGCAGTTTGGGTACCGAGTTTTAAAGCCTTTACTAAAGGCCTGATCGCCCCGGAAGACGCTAAAAGCTTTTTATTCTCATCACATAGCGATAAGTTCAAAATCGCGGTAACCCCGTGCTCTTGTAGCTCATAATCAGGAGACGAGATTAGCAAAATAAGCGGCCTGATAGCTCCGGCTCTCGCGATCTTTACCCTGTTCTCGGGTTTATTTTTCGCCAGGAGCCGGAGCTCCATGGCCGCTTGTTTCTGATCATCAATAGAATCAGATTCTAGATCAGAAACAAGCTGCTGAATCACATCATCAGATTTGTCACTCGCGCACGCGAGTAAAACCCTTTTTGTCTGAGATAAAGCGGACGGAAACTCTCCTGACCGATCACTATTACACTCACTAAACGCGCCCGAGTCAAGACTAATATTACTAAAATTCCTTCCCATGTAATTAAAACTCCCTTGAATTTCCGTCTCCATGTTTAGATACTGTCGGAGACAATTGTGTGAGATAAATATTTAGACGGTGTTTGAGAGGATTATATTGTGTTGTGTGATATGTGAAAGGAAGGATAAAAGGGGGAACAGGTGGAAGAAGGAAGGAAGACACGTGGACGACAATATCGAATCGTATAGAAGTGAGCACGTGGGAAAGAGGGTGGCGTGCAAAGAAGGTCCGGTTTTTCTTTATCTTTTATGACACTTTATTTGATGCATTGTTAGTTGATAAAGGTGTTTTTGTGTAAGAACCGATAACTGAAACTTGTCGCTTTTTGGTTATTTATATATATATATATATATATATATATATATATATATATATAGGGTCCGGTTCTAGGGAAAAGTGTAATTAGATAGAAAAGTGAGAAAAAAAGTTACAAGGTAGAATTTGACAATATTCCAAAGATTAGGGTCAAAAGTGAAACATCAAACAAAAAACACGCCTTTTGCGTGAATCCCCAACCCTCCCGATCTCATTAGCACCAACAACAAATAATCCGTTCTCTCTCTCTCTCGCGTTAACCCCATTTTCGATAAAAAAATAACCCTAATTCCTAAAAAGTAACCGCCAATTCCACATTAAATTCCGATCAAATCACATCAAAAGAATAGTTGTTTGATTCTGATCAACATAAAAATGACAAAAAAAAAAAAAAAAAGAATCCAGGAACCGTAAGTGCACTAAGTTTAAGTATTCCGATCATCTCATTCTTCGTTTTTTTGGTTTATGAATTATTAATTGTCTAATTTGTTGTATTTTCTTCAATTTCAGCCTCTCGAATTAGTCCAAGAACAATGACGAAGAATAAACTAATAGAAGAGGATCAATCGAAATGTAAGAATTTTAAAGTAAATTATTTAATGCATCTGTATTTTTTTTTTTTTTTTTTTTTTTTTTTTATTTAAAATCATACGAAGCATCAGTGTTGATAAGTTTGATTCAGTAAATTTATTTGTATAAATTACGAAGTTTAGTTTTGATAAGTTGTTGAATGATAGAAATAGTCTATGAGTTTTGATAAGTTTTGATAAGTTTGACTCAGTAATTTTTTTTGTTTGAAGTATCAATGTTGATAAGTTGGGATAATATGTGGAATTATAAAATACTTTAGAATGAGAACTAATTTTAGTGCATCTGTGTTGATAAGTTGGGATAATGTCTTATAATAAAATTTTAGCGTTTAAAGCATCAGTGTTAATATACAGATAGAGAAAAATAATTTTAGTGTATATGTGTTATTAGAGTGATAGAAATAGTTGTAGTGCATCTGTGTTAGTACAGTGGGATTTATAAAATTTTAGAAATAGTTTTAGTGTATATGTGTTAGTAGAGTGATAGAAATAGTCTTAGTACATCTGTGTTGTAGAATGGGATTTAATTTTAGAGCATCTATGTTATTAGATAAGGAGAAACAATTTTGGTGCATATGTGTTATTACAACGACATTTAATAGAAGAAATAGTGCATTTTTTAACAGTAAACATGATATTTATCTTCAATTTCAATTACAGCTACCGAAGAGGATTCCGAACGCGAGGATATCAAAACTCCTGAAACAGAGAGGTCGCAAAATAGTAAGTGAAAGGAGGACATTAAACAATTTATGAGGGAGTTACGTTATCATATAATTTATATATTGTAAAAAAAAATATTTAATATTGTGTGTGTGAATTATTGCAATTGTAAAAAAGTTATTACATACGCATATACTGTAATTTTCATATGCGTACATATAATATATATGTTATTGTTGAATGGTTCATATGTACATACTTTTTTTATTGAATCAAATGTAAACAGTTATTTTTTTTATACGTTTGTTTGTTATTATTATTTCTTTTATTTGTTTCGTATTTTATATGGTTTAGGTGCATCTTAGTAATTAATATTACAGCATCTCTTTGATTGTATTGCAAATGTTTGGTGCATCAGTGAATATATATAATATTATGGCATCCGTATAAAATTGAATATTTTGGGTGCATCTATTTGGGTTGTATTGTGGCATATGTTAGTTTGTTTTTTTTTGGTGCATCCGTATGAATTTTTTTTTTTTGTTTTGGTGCATCCGTATGAAATTGTATGTTTTGGTGCATCAATGTTTGATTTTGGTGCATCAATGTGTGTTTTTTGTGCATCAATGTTTAATGGATTTGTATGTATAATATTACATTTTAGTGCATCTGTGTAAGTAATATGTTATAGCATTTATTTGTGTGAATAAGTGCATTAGTATAAAAATTATGTAACAAGTGTAGATGATTAGATTATAAGGAATTCGATTTACAACATCTTTTTGTTAGATTAGAGCATCAATTGTTTAAATGATTAATGCATCAGAAATTCATGATATTGTATCTGTTAGTATGATTAGAGCATCAAGGAAAAAGTTAGGGCATCTGTTTGTTTGGTTACTGCATCTGAAATAAATGTCACAACATTCGTTGATGCATCCATTGTGTATTATTAGGGCATCTGTTTGTTTGGTTACAAGGAATTCGATTTACAGCATCTTTTTGTTAGATTAGAGCATTGCGAGATAGATTGATGCATCCATTGTGTATTATTAGGGCATCTGTTTGTTTGGTTATAAGGAATTCGATTTACAACATCTTTTTGTTAGATTAGAGCATCGCGAGATAGATTGATGCATCCATCGTGTATTATTAGGGCATCTGTTTGTTTGGTTATAAGGAATTCGATTTACAGCATGCCTGGTTACTTATAGCGAAGTTCTTAACTATCTGAAACCTTTGTCCAGGTTAGTTCTAGTTTTGGGACCTATTTCCAGTAACTCCCTTGCATCTCTCAATGTATGTCTCAGATTACGTGGTCTACTGTTGTTGAATCATTGTTTTGACGGACCACTTATGAGTTTTCTAGGATTATCGTTGGATATCCTATTCAGTTTACTTGCATCAGAGATGTTTGCACTGCTGATGAGTTAACAGAGATGGTCCAAAGGTCAGCTTACTAAATGCGTTCTTATACTTGATCAGCATATCCTATTCAGTTTACTTGCAATGCACACATTGCAGCTAAATATTTTCATCTTGTACGCTTTGCAGGCAGCTCGAGGACCACAAGGTTCAACATTCGGATGCCACAGAGCTCTGGCAGTTGGAGAAACAGATCCAGCCCGCTCTCCATCTAGTCAGAACCAGAAAGGTCAGCTTACCAGTTCACAAAATTGGTCAATGTGGAGTTTCTAACTACATCCTGATTTAATAAATGTTTATGATACTATGAACGGTGATATAAAATGAAATTAATTGGCAGCGGTACCGAGTAAATAACAGATCTAAAACATGTAATAGTACTAGGAAAAGTTTTCCGTAGGCCTAATCAGAATGATTTTAGATATTGTAGCAAAATTTTGACAATATTTCCAACTACATATCAAGTGACAGTAATGTTTCTGATGCGCAAAGTTTTGAATGGGAATTTGTCCTTCTCTAAGATCTCCCTACAGTGGTTTTAGCACATTGCAGTTGCGACGTATTTTCTGAAAATTTATGCTCATTTCACCTTGCTCAAGACCACGCGAAAACATCGTCTCACAAACTGCAAGCCTGAGATTTAAATTCGTATATTTATTAGTGCATCGGTTAATATATATTAGTGCATCTGTTAATATATGTATTAGTGCATCTGCTAACAGATTTGTGCATCTGTTAACATATTCGTGCATCTGTTAACAGATTTTTTATATAATTCGTTTTGATACCAACTTGTAATCAGATGCATGTTTTTTTAGCTTTGCAAAATGGCAGTTTGGGTGGTTTGGATAACGGGTCAAAATCAGTAGGTTTCAGATGGGTCATTTCTTAGTGCAGATCAAGCCTGGTCGGGTCGACCCACGTATCTATCATTTTCATTATTAAATTTCTATAAAAATAGTTAATCCATAAACAATGACTTCATAAGCTATCTCATTACAGCAATTATCGAAGGGCCTAAATTATCGCAGGCCCCAGTTTGATTTATGTGACCAGAGTTGAGACATAATACTAAATTTATAGCTTCTCTAATCTTCCTAACCTTTCCCCTTATGGTTGGACCTTCATCCATGCTCAGTGGTTCTTGAAGTAGGTGTTCCGTAGTTAATGCCCTTTGTCTTTTTATTCACTGTGAAAAAGATCTTAAGAATTAAACACATATCTTTTTTAATGCTGAAAATTGACAAATACAATATTTTATTGGTGGTTCATGCTCTTTATGATTATTTTATGCAACTTTCTTATGTTAAAAACATGACCAATTTGTACAGGTATCTCTGGTAAAGAGTCTCCCATTGCGTGTTTATGCTACCAATCTGACATTTAGCACTCTGCCACTAGATACATGCTTAGATTGGACTCGCGTAAGTTCCTAATTTTCCTTCTTAAACTGATCAACTTCCACAACTAGTGTCTCGATTTATATAGCAGAAATATTAATCGCTTTGTTTCTTTTATAGATTGGACGTTTACATTGTCTGTTACCTTGGAGGGAGGATGCAACAGTTGACTTCATGAACAGCAGAGGATACAAGCTGCAGTACAAGATATCGAGGGATTTCAGATTTGTTATTATATAACCTGTCTAGGGGTTGGGGACTAATTAGTAGTTAGGCTATTATTGATGTATGAAACTTTGTTAGGTAATGCATTATTGGTGTATGATCTTACGTGACAATTTAGATAGCGTTAAAATGTGGTATGATTGTTATATGTATGCCTTTCGTTATTCCATTTTGTAGCAACCAGGTTCACATATAATACGGTTTATGGCGTCGATAGTTGTCTTCCGTTTATTGAATGTGTAACCAGGAACATTAGCTTTTGTTATATGCTTACACATTTTTGGTATAGGAACAACTTTCCTGTACGGGAATTTGATATTTCAGACTTCTAATTTTGACTTGGTTTTTATGTTTTTTGGCCAGTTGGATCTCAAGTCTCAGCATCAAATTGAATATAGGAACCTTCATGAACAACAGTTAGGCTAATCACTTAGAGCGCTCGGTGCAGTGGTTTACCCGCACGTTAGGCTAATCACTTAGAGCGCTCGGTGCAGTGATGTTTCTCAAATCCCCTCGAAACCCAGCTTCCAGTTGAATGTTTTATCACTTTGCTTTTTTAACCTAAATTCATAAGTGCAAACAGCTTTTATAACTTTTAAATAAATTTTGTTTGTGACTTTATATTGGAATGTAATTGTTTTTATAGAGTTATAAAGATGCTATTTGTAGTTAATTTACATCTCTTTTGTTCCTTTTAAGGTATTTGGTATTTTTATTACTTCAAAATGTTCAATTTGGACAAACAGTTACAAATGAGAAATTTGCTTAGACCCAATGCCTGCAATTTGAGATTTGAACGCAGCAAAATAAGGTGAGATCTGACCTTATTAGTAAAAACACAAGAAGAAACCATGTTGACCCCTTGAAAAATGAAAAAGTTGTCAAAAAGGCCCCTGTACTTGGAATGAAAAAAAGGAGGGGAGTGGAAGGGGTGATTTGTACACTTTTCTCACTTTTCTACCAAAATCAATTTTTCTCATGAACCAATATATATATATATATATATATATATATATATATATATATATATATATATATATATATATATATATATATATATATATATATATATATTTAGAAATTTATTTTTTATCTTGTGTGGTTTAGTTTCTCGTAGTACTCCTATTTAAGATCGATTTCGTTTTTACAAGATCAAGATCGTAAGATCGGATCAAGATCTTAAGATCCTATCATAATGTCGTTTGGTTAATAGTCTTTGTAATATTATACAAATCTATAAATATTATATATCATACACACAAAATTATATAAATATTTCATAGAAATGTTGTCCTGAATTATGATTATGAAATGTTTAAGAAAATTAACATGTTGTTTTTTAAATTCTACAAAACACAATCTATACTTTTGTAGTTTTTTAGTTTGTGGTTCGAAAAAAGTAAGATCGGATCAGATTAGATCTTAAGATCCTATGCTTAAGATCGGGATCTTATAAGATCTTAGGCTTTCAAAGATCCTATGTAAGATCCGGATTGTTTTTACTTTGCAGTATTGTAAAATCGTAAGATCCTAAGATCAGGATCGGGATCCTGACAACCATGATTTGAACCTTTTCATAAACGTTGAACTCAGTTAGAATAGTTATTAAGTTTACTTGAGAGGTGATGATTTATGCGCACAATGGGTTTTGATCTGCATATTTTAATATACAACCAATTAAAGTAGAATGTGTATATAGTATAATAGTTTAATCGATAACTTGAAGTGTTATAATCAAAAAATTGAGTGTACAAATCATTTCTTTTACTTGAAGGAAATTGATCTGCACACTCATATTTTTGATTGAAACAATGTAATGTATGCATAACACACTTGTACAGTGTTTATAGTAACTATTTATACATTTAAATGTTTCTATCAAAAATAAGATTGCTCCGATCACCTCTCTTATTTGAAAGGTAATTTATTAAGATTTTTATTTATTTATTTATTATTATTATTATTATTATTATTATTTTCAATTAAGAAAATCTCAACCAAGTAGCTTTTTAAAACATCCACTATCGTAACCACATCAATAATTTTAGACTTTTTATATTATAATATAAACTTTTACAACTTTACAAAATGTCATATATAACACATTCATTAAGGGCACGTTTGATAAAGAGAAATTCAGAGAAAAAAAATGAAGTGGAGATTAGAAATTAAGAGAATAGAAATTAATAGAGAATTTTGTTGGATTCCAGTGTTTGGTAACAAAAAAGACTTGATCCGAGAAATAAGCAATAATTTTTTATTTGAAAAATTATTTATTTGACATTATTTTGTTTGATGAGAAAATCATTAAAAAAATTAATAATAAAAAGAGTTAACCACATTTTTGGTCCTCGTAGCTTATCGGGTATAACGATTTTGGTCCAATAGTTTCATTTGTAACGGATCATGTCCTATTTTGTCTCACCCGTAACGGGTTTAGTCCAAATTTCGTTGACCGGGTGTTTGACTAGTTAAAAAAAGGTGATATGACTAGAATACCCTCAAATTTAAACCCAGAAATTGCACCATTCGTCTCTGAGCTAACGGCCGTTAGTTCCGTTAGTTATCATGTGACAACGTTAGTCCATTTAGCCAACGATTATTTGAAACGTTAGTCCTTTATACATTTTTGTCCGTTTTTCTTACGTTTTCATACGGTTTTGTCCGTTTTTATACGTTTTCGTCCGTTTTTAGTCGTTTTCATCCGTTTTTCTTACGTTTTCATACGGTTTTGTCCCTTTTTTTACGTTTTCGTCCGTTTTTCTTACGTTTCATACGTTTTTGTCCGATTTTATACGTTTTCGTCCGTTTTAGTCGTTTTCATCCTTTTTTATTACGTTTTCATACGGTTTTGTTCGTTTTTATACGTTTTCATCCGATTTCCTTACGTTTCATACGGTTTTGTCCATTTTTTTACGTTTTCGTCCGTTTTTTGTCGTTTTCATCCGTTTTTCTTACGTTTTCATACGACTTTGTATTTTTTTTATACTTTTTCGTCCGTTTTTATTACGTTTCATACGGTTTTGTCCATTTTTTTTACGTTTTCGTCCGTTTTTTATCGTTTTCATCCGTTTTTCTTACGTTTTCATACGCTTTTGTCCGTTTTTTTACGTTTTCATCCGTTTTTCTTGCGTTTCATACGTTTTTGTCCATTTTTTTTACGTTTTCGTCCGTTTTTTATCGTTTTCATCCGTTTTTCTTACGTTTTCATACGCTTTTGTCCCTTTTTTTACGTTTTCATCCGTTTTTCTTGCGTTTCATACGTTTTTGTCCATTTTTTTACGTTTTCGTCTGTTTTTTGTCGTTTTCATCCATTTTTTACTTTTTCATACGCTTTTGTCCGTTTTTATACGTTTTCATCCATTTTTCTTACGTTTCATACGTTAGTCCATCCGTTTTTCTTACGTTTCATACGTTTTTATACGTTTTCGTCCGTTTTTTGTCGTTTTCATCCGTATTTCATACGTTTCATACGTTTTTGTCCCTTTTTTTTTTCAAAATTTTTTTTTCCGAATTTAAAAAAAAATATATATTTTTTTTCCTAAAACCCTTTTTTTTATATTTTTTTCCGAAAATATATTTTTTTTCAAAATTATTTTTTCCAAAAATATTTTTTTTTGAAATAAAAGTTATAGAAAAAATTTCAAAAAAAAAAAAAAATTGGTAAAAATAATTCAAAATTTTTTTTATAACTTTTTTTTCGCAAAATATTTTTTATAATTTTTTAATATTTTCAAAAATAATTTTTTTGCAAAAATTTTCAAAAATATTTTCGGAAAAAAAAATTCGGAAAAAAAAATTTTGAAAAAAAAATATTTTCGGATTTTTTTTTTAAATTCGGAAAAAAAAATTTTGAAAAAAAAGTAATTTTTTATAATTTTTTATTTTTTAAAAATTTTTAAAATTTTTAATTTTTTAATTTTTTTTTTTTGTATAAAAAAATAAAAAATTATAAAATTATAATTAATTAATAAATAATTAATTTATTAACGTACTTAAAGAAAAATGGACGAAAACGAATAAAAACGGACAAAACCGTTAGAAAATTGGACAAAAACGATAAAAACGGACGAAAACGGATAAAAACGTATGAAACGTAAGAAAAACGGACGAAAACGTATAAAAACGGACAAAACCGTATGAAAACGTAAGAAAAACGGATGAAAACGACTAAAACGGACGAAAACGTATAAAATCGGACAAAAACGTATGAAACGTAAGAAAAACGGATGAAAACGTATAAAAACGGACAAAACCGTATGAAAACATAAGAAAAACGGACAAAAATGTATAAAGGACTAACGTTGCAAATAATCGTTGGCTAAATGGACTAACGTTGTCACATGATAACTAACGAAACTAACGGCCGTTAGCTCAGGGACGAATGGTGCAATTTCTGGGTTTAAATTCGAGGGTATTCTAGTCATATCACCTTTTTTTAACTAGTCAAACACCTGGTCAACGAAATTTGGACTAAACCCGTTACGGGTCAGACAAAATTGGACATGATCCGTTACAAATGAAACTATTGGACAAAAATAGTTATACCCGGTAAACCACGAGGACCAAAAATGTAGTTAACTCTAATAAAAATTAGTCACTAGAAAAATTATCTCCAATTTTGTATACGAGTAAAAAAAAACGTGACTTATCTCCAACTTTAGCTTAAGTTTGTATACGAGTAACAAAAATTAGCCACTACAACCCCAATTCTTGCTATGAGATAGCACGTGTCTACATTATTTGTGTAGACCAAACCAATTCTCACATGTACCCCATCATTTCCGCACCAATCAGAAAGCAAATCAAAGAATTAAAAATACAAAGACAAATTCTCCGTGAGATAAGGGTTCGTAAAAACTCGGACGAAACGTAAAGAATTGAACGAAAACGTAAAGAATCGGACGAAAACGTAAAAATTCGAACGAAAACGTAAAGAATCGGACGAAAACGTAAAAATCGGACGAAAACGTAAAGAATCGGACGAAAACGTAAAGAATCGGACGAAAACGTAAAGAATCGGAAGAAAACCTAAAGAATCAGACGAAAACGTAAAAAATCGGACGAAAACGTAAAAAATCTGACGAAAACGTAAAAATCTGAAGAAAACGTAAAAAACGGACGAAAACGTAAAAAAAACCTACGAAAACGTAAAAACGGACGAAAATCGTATTATATTTTTTTTGTTATTTTATAATTTAGTTGGTTAGTTTAGAATATTTGTTTTTGTGTTTTGAAGATGTTTTTTATAATATTACAAAGGTGAATAATGAATTGAGATATAAAACAAGAACACTTAAACATGTTTTCTAGTTTTGCAAAATAGAAAACACAAACGCATGTTTCTCAAACTAAACGCGTTTTTTAAATTTTCCATTGTTTTGTGAAAATAAAACTCCCCTCCCTTTTCCTACAAAACAAGAAATAGGAAATGAAAGAAAATGTTTTCCAACTAAACGCCACCTAACGGTTCGTTTAGTTGGGGGAAAACACCCTTATTTTTCACAAAATATTTTATGAAAAACAAAGAAAACAAAAATCGCGTTCAAATTGCTTTATTTTCAAAAAATTCTCTACAAAACAAAAACCCTCTATTTCCTAACCTAACAAGAAAAACTAGAGGAAAACACTCTTATTTTTCACAAAATATTTTGTGGAAAACAAAAAAAACAGAAATCACGTTCAAATTGCTTTATTTTCAAAAAATTCTCTACAAAACAAAAATCCCCTATTTCCTAACTTAACATGGAAAACTACAAAATAAATTTTAGTTGTTTTTCTTGTTTTCCTTTGTAACCCACAACCTTTTCTCCCCTTCTTCAAAATAGAAAATATAAACATCAACTAAACGAGTTTTCTATAATTTCAAGTGTTTTGTAGAGATAAAGTTCCCTTCCGAATTTTTGCAAAACTAGAGATAGAAAAAAGAGAAATTTTTTTCTAACTAAACGCACCCTCAAATTCTCCGCTTTTTGTTTTCCATGATCTACCAAACAATGGAAATGGAGGCATTTCTATTTCTCTCCTCTTATTTCCCTCTACCAAACACACCTAAATGTATTTAACGAGAAATTAGGCAACCGTGCGTTACGGCGGAGCAAATTTAAGTCTGATATTCGTTCTGAATTATTTTCGGTATCTGTCACGTTGTGGTGGAGCCATTTTGTAACATGTTAATTTGGCGGTAATAATATTAGTTAACATATTTTTGTATTTTATTGTATTTTAATTGTAATAATTTTATTACATTTTTGTAGTACAAGCAAGGGATTTGTTCTAAAAATTCTATTATTGTCATGTTTTAAAAACCGGACCGGACGGCCGGTTCGACGGGTTCGACCGGCCTCCGGCTGGTCGGCCGGTTTAAAAAACCCCGGTTTTTATAGTCCCGTTTACTGTAGCGAACCGGCGGTTTTTCCGGTTTTGGCCGGTTTTTCCGGTTCGACCGGTCGGTTCAACCGGTTTTGACTTTTTGACTTTTTTTTTTTTTTTTTTTTTTTTTGGCGGTTCGGCCGGTTCAACCGGTCCGGTTCGACGGTGACGGAAGCTTGGCCGGTTCGACTAAAAAACCGGTTTTTAAAACATTGATTATTGTGTCGAAGTTTAAGGTCTGATGTTGGTACAATTGCATCGTAAATATATTCATAACTAAACAGTCTAGATACTATATAATGACATTAATATTCAAAAGCTACTTCAGTCAACAGATACTAATGACTAAATCGCTTCACTTCATTTCATTTTCACACCCGCTGGCGGATCCAATGACTAAAAATTGTAGTAAACGCTTTCTCTACTATGTTGCTTGCAAAACATGTTTGTCCACATAACTTACCTGAATTTGCAGTTTCACATGGAAGAAGAGTTTCACTCAATGTTATTAAAATGACGGTGGAGATAACTAATGACGTTCGTGTGTGTTTACGTATGCTATGTAAATCGGTTTAAGACATGGGATGAGAATGGTTCTGCCTTTTGGTTTTCCGTGTAAACAGTAAGGACCCGATGAGAATGATGAAGATCATGAAGCTCGGGTACACTTAAACAAAGACCATACGAGACCGCCATGAAGCAGTATTTGCCCATGTGTGTGAAACTTATTGAAGTTCTATGTGATGCCTTATATATAGATAGAGGTGAATAGTGTTTCGAGATAAGACCTTGAGGGATGATTAATGGCTACGAGGGAGCCATGTGTTTATCATCTAGAGAGCAGACAAGGAGGATAAGTGGACTCTCTTCCTTGGATTGTACATGAGAGTGCTCTGCTTCCTATAATGTTGGTCGTGTGTCCCCCACTGTGCTATGTCAGATTCGTACATCTTAAGTATTAGTGACAGTTGGGGACAGTTGTCTCATGTGCATGTACTATGTGACCTGAGAGATATTACCAGGTCTACCTCGACCTGGGTTTACATGGTTTTCATCCTGACTGACTCGCGAACCTTGAGTATATGGGCTTAATTCGAGCGTGTAGTTAGTAGGCTTGGGCCACTAATATTGATATGCTATAAAGTCCCTCCAGTCTAGTATTTTGTCATGTACAAGTGAGATGATGCTGGACTTTGAAATAACTGAGTCCCCCAGTCCTGTGACAGGCGATTGGGGTCTGCGTATCAGGCTTGCTTTTCCAGGCTGACTCATGAGTTTACTTGTAATGTTGACCTAGGCTGTAAGTCACGTTCCCCAAGTGACATATGGGGTGTTCAAGGGAAGGTCGCATTAAATGTTTTATGTGGGAAATGCATGTAGAACCGTAGGGGGGGGGAGGGGTGAATACGGTCTTTTCGGCTTCTTTGAAGTTTAAATATTTTAAGCCTCAAAGATCAACAAGTGGTTATACAACAACAACCACAACCACAACCACAACCAAACTATATAAAGCAAGTAAATGGCACCACGATATATATTGGTTCGGGATGGGGGGTTTATACCATCCGTACGTCCAGTTGCGAATCCACGACACGATACTATTCACTAAGTATAATCCTTTCGGTAGACTACAAACCGTTACAACTTCACTCCACCGATATGCACAAAGATCGGTGCTCACTAAGAAGAGCTACTCCGAATGGTATTCCACCCTCGAAAACCACCCAAAAGAATCTCGTGATTCGACTTCCCACAAAGACCACTAAGACCACAAAGACTTCCTACCGAAAGTATCAAACCCCAACTAGTTCTCCCATGATCTAGGCTTGGTCACCTCGATACAAGACTTCTCTTACAACCAAATCGAATGATAGAATGTTTGATTGTTTTAATCAAGCCCTAACCTAACCTAGAGACTCAATTCTAATAGAAAGGGTATAGAAAAGAAGACCCTCGACACAATCAAAAGAGTGGATTAGGTTCTTGTGATTCTTCCCTTGCAAAGAGATGTGTTCTTTCAAAGATGTTTATGTGATAGATTGAGAACACAAGATAGAATTAGAAGATTGAGAGAAAAGAAATTAAAGGGAAAGAATAATGACAAGGGGTGAGGAACACAAGAGGCAAAGGTGGATATTTATAGGCCAAAATCCCAAATGGCAAAAACTTTACCGAGGCTGGCGCGCTGCTGGCGTGTCGGAGCGCCAGCGACGCGCCAGGACCCCTGTAGCTTTTTCTTGGGATTTTGGTCTTTTAAATATCCAACCTTGCTAAACCCCCAATTGTACTTCACACATTTAGACCTTTACATTATTCATCTTCAAGGTCAACCAACTCAATTAGCCATTTGATAAAAATCGTTTGTGAAGTGTAAGTGAAACCAATTATCAAAGAGAGAAAGAAGGGATAATTGGATACGGGTAGATCAGGTATTCCTTACATGGCATAGATAAGAGAGAAAGAAAATGCCATGAAATATTCCTTTGCTTGAAAAAGAAGTGTGGATGTTGTAATAAGATAGAGAGAGGGATGTTTTGAATTTGTAATTCAAATTATGTGAGAGGGATGTGAGAGAGTGAGGTTGGGTTAGATAGAAACCAAGGTTAGGTTAGATGAGTAAGCATGGTTAGGAGAGAAGAGAATATGCTTAGCTTGGAGAGGAGGGTGAAATGAAGGGTTGAGATGAATTGGAGTGAGTTGGCTTGATGTGATGGAAGGGAGCCTTGGCTTGAAATTCAAATTTAAATTTGAAGTGTGAGAGGAGAGTAAGGAAGGTTGTATGTAAGGAAGGTGAGTTGTATATGTGTAAGAGCGATGCGATAAGGATGTGATGGGGAGCCATCCCTTTGGATTCAAATTTTGAATTGCCTATGTGCTTGAAATGAGAAGGAGTGAGTTGGAAGGATAAGGTGGTGAGTTGTTTGGAGGTAAGGGTGATGTGAAGTTGATAAGATGGGGAGCCTTTGGCATTGGATTCAAATTTGAAATTTGAATGTTGGATAAGGGATAAGTGAGGTGGTTTGTGGAGAAGGTTTATTTGAGATTTAAAATGAATGGTAGGATGAAGAAGATAATGAGGTGGTGAAGTTCTAGTGGTTAGATTGGAATGTAGAGAAGAGAATGTTTGGAAGATTTTGTGTGGGAATGTAGGGGACAAGAAGTACATGCAAGTACAAGAAATATTTAGACAACGTTGAGTATAAGATTTGGGAGGAATTTGAAACGGTTGGAGGATTTGTTTAGTGTAGAGTATAATCAAAGGATTGATTAAGGCTTAATCATATTGTCATTAAGAGTGAAAAGAATTGACAATGATGATTATGGGTTGTGTGTTGGGTGAGAAAATCAAAGGTTACTTATAATCCCAAGTAACTCAACGTCGAGTATTCATAATCTCATAATTCGTGAATTTCCACAACTCGACGTAATCATTAATCATCTTGATGCAAACAAGCTAAGTGCTTTGCATCATTGTAAAGCATATCCCATGACGGGGAAGGATGCGTTTATGTAAAGGGACCTTTGACTTTGTTTGACCAATAAGGGAGTAAACCCGTTAAATGATTAGAGAAGGTGTAAACACGGATTATGGTCATATGAATACTTTCACTTGATATCACATGAAATATATGAGTTTCCTAGGTTTAGAAAAGCTTTGGCTAGAGGCGTTTTATCAAAATACTTGAGTTGTCGTTTTGCCAAAAACGAGAGGTTGTAAATTTGGATCACTCTAATTCTAAAACTCATTTCGAGTGTTCTTAATGAAGCACATACCATATTCATACCTGTATTGAAAGATCTACATTTGTCAGGTAAGAGGAAAACCGACTTTCAAAAACCATCCCGAACCTAACAGAAGGGTGGCGCGTCGGAGCGCCAGCAGCACGCCAGGCCCAGTTGTTGGGTCGGATGGTGTTTGGCTATCGTTTATGTTTTTATGTGTTTCGAAGGTTTATTTGTCATAATTAAAATATAAGGAGACCTAATTAATGTTGTCCAAACAATGCAAAAGGAATATTTTTGAAGTGATTTCAAATTTCGTCCTTTCAATTTTTTTGACGGGTTCAGACTTTTCGATTCGACTGTGCTTGACGTCATCGTCATACTGACCGCACACGCGTCTTACTAGGTCGTAAAAAACACGCGCGTGACTTAGGTGTGTTGGCCCAATGAGCTGTTACTACCTGTTTTCACTAACATTATTTTTACCCTCTTATAAATAGGGCTTGAGGGGGGGGGGGTAAGAAGTTACGTTTCTAACTTCTTACTTTTATCCACCCCTACAAACGCTCTGTTTTCCTTGCTCCAACTCGCCGATGGTTTGTGACTTTTTGAAGGATTTAATTTTACCAAGATTTTGAAAGGAAGATGGCGAAGCAAGGTTAGTTCACTTTTGTTCTGTTGGGTCACTTTATTTATCACACGCAACATAGATTCTAGAGAGAGAAAGTTAGAGAGAGAAAGAGAGTGGAAGGAACTTGTGTAATAGAAATGAAAATGAAATAGCCAAGAATCAACACCTTCTTCCTTCAAGGGAGGGGGTATTTGTAGTGTTTACAAGTAGATGGGCATTGCCCTAGTTCTCATGGGCTTGGCCTATGGGCTTACTACATAGGCCAACCCGTTACACTAACAATTATAATCCAAATACTAAACGACCTATTACAAACAATAATGACCAACAATTTACTATTATAACGTGTTCCTAACAATCTCCCCCTAAGGGTTGGTCATCATAGGTCGTTTGACGTCTTTGTCTTCTTTAACTTGATCTTTAACTTTTTCTGCTTTTGACGTCTTTACTTCTTTGTTCTTTGTTCTTATAGTTGTGATCATATGTTGGTTTCGCCTTGCCTTCATCAACGTCTTTAACTCTGTTGTCTTTACATCTTTCTCCAACATGCTTATACTTCTTTTGACTTTGAATCTTCATACTTGTAGGGTTCTCATTTCATAGCTTTTTGTTAGGAATGCTCCTAACACGAAAATGTGACAGCATATTCGGGATTACATTAGTTATTATGTAAGCCTCAAACATATGGACTAGAAGCATAATTATTGTAAAGTTATGTGTTTGAGTGACTACATATACCCCTCCATACTTCCATGGAGGGGTGAGCCTTGAGATTGTATTTCACTTTCACTTTCTAATAATAAAACCAGGCCTTCTACTTTCTCTCTCTCTAACCATGGAGATGATGTATTATTATCATCCCCGACCTCCTGATTTACAATAATCACACCAAAACACGATCTATCAATTAGTATCAAGAGCCATGGTGTTAGTTTTGGTTGATTTTGTGATGTTGTCTTGTCAAAATCGTCACTTTAAATCAGTTGTACCGAATTCCTTCATTGTTTTCTACTATCTTTTTTGGGTCAACAGTTTTATACCAGTCTTTAACTGTTATTATCTTTTGGGTTTACTGTCTACAATATCAGTTTGAGTATATCATTTTTATGACTGTTTTTGTACCAACCGGAGTATATTTGTGGTCTTTATAGCGTGGTTGATAAGTGGTCGGATTATTACTAGTCGGAAAAGTGGTCGGATTTGATGGTCAAACGGTCAAAACCCACTTTTATCGGAATTGCTTGTAAAGCAATTCCGACAAACCCTAGTTCATCGAAATTGCTTGTAAAGCAATTCCAACAGACCCGTCGCAATTGATCCGTCGAAATTAATCCGTCGGAATTCAAACTGTCAAAATTGAATTTTTATCTCAATTCGTCAGGTCAAACGGTCAAGGTTATCGGAATTGAAAGAAAAAAGAATTAAGATGAAGATGAAGACTAGCAACCACAAACCTAAATACCTAACTCTCGTTGACTTCAGTTTGCCATCATCAGTCCACAACTTAACAGACACAAGAAGATTTCTATGAAAAAAAAATTAACATAAAAGATCTCAGTCTTGTGGTATACCATATCTCGTATGAGATATCAAAGATCTTTTAGATATATACCAAAAAACACATCATAGACATTGCTAAATCCAAGTCCAAACCAAACATCACAACAACAACATCTATCCTAAACCTACCTCATCCAACTAACAACATCACTCGAAACAATGTTAAATATACAATGATCTCAGATTTGTTTTTTCATGGTACAATAGATTCGTAGACATCAAAGGTCAAACACACGAAATAATATTCATCACCGATCCATATTTGAAGCTTATATTTCATTTATATCCGAAATCTTATAAAGAAGAGACAAATACAACCTTGTTTCATCTCTCTTTTCTTTCGGTTTGAACATAAATGGATAAGTTACCCAAGATCTCAGATATAGTTCATCGTGTATACAAATCTCTATAGATTTTCTGACGATTGAACTTTATCCATCATCGATCTATTTTGGAAAACAAGCTTCCTTCAATATACGAACAGTTAAAGATCAAACAAAAACCAACCGGTTTTCATTTGTCATTTCGTTCGTTGAATACAAGGAAGATAATCAAACATACCTTAAACCTTTCAAAGATCATGATAACTTTGATGTGCTTGATTCGAAGATAAAAGGGGAGACAAGGTTGGTTGTAGCAGATTTGTAAGATGAAGATGAGATTTGGTGAGAGGTTAAGTGAGGATAAGATGGGGGCGGATTTCTTAATATGTGTGTGATTAGGGTTTGAGTGTATGAGGAATATTAGGGTTAAGGTAAGTTTATTATTGATCTAGTGTGGATCGGGTCAAGGATGTTCTTTGGATTGGGTTATGGATTGGATCCGGATTTTTGTTGGGCTGAAATGAGATAATGGACTGAATTATATGCAAGCATGGATTGGGCTGAAATAAATCCGAAAATTATATCAAAATCTTGAGCTTAAATTTAATTATTCAAATCTATTTTTTATTATACATTGTATAATTTTTTTGGTATAACGTTTGGCGATGAAGTGTGGTATTTTGGTGTTACAAAGTTTCACGGGGATACATTTTTTGACAAGATCGGGAAAAACCATTATCAAAGTTCATTTTAACTAAGTAACAAAGGCTAGTTTTGGGCATATAACCGCAAGATGTGACTATGGCATTAATTCATTATTATTTATTTGAGGTTGAAGTGGGATATAACGGATGCGTGTACTTAGTATCTGAAGATATCGGGGTTGGTTGGATGCATGATACTTCGAGATCCTTGTTCGAGCTTTTAACCGTAAGAATGATTACGACTTGAGTTATCTAGTTATACCTGATGTAAGGAGTTACGTTGTTGTGCTCACAGAGTATAGCTATTACTTTAAAGGAGTTATGTTGTAGTGCTCAAGTGTCACAAAAAGCTGTGGATAATTCGAGAGAAGTTCATATACAGTTAAGGACGGTTGGATGGGTATATGATTCTACCTTTATTGAAATTCTCAGTATTGGTTCTTACTCAGACAATAGTGCAAGTTTAAGTCACAAGTTTGGGTTATTTTACTTCAGTCTCAAGTTCCTAATATTGGGTTTTCTCCATCAGTAGTCACTACAAAAAGCCGTCAGAATGATAATGGGGTCGGTAAAGAGTTAGATGAGAGGAGTATAAAAGAGTAGAGATTTTATCAGCTGTTGATTCTCACGGACTATTTATGGTACTTCACACATCTTCGAGTAATTGGACATACAGGGTTTACCCTGCCTCCGTTTCCATCGTAAACATAGTGTGTATGCTTCCGATTCCGCGAAGACATCATGGGGGAAGAGAGAGTGGATGTTCTTTGACTTTTCTTGAGTTCTTTGCGAAAACACTCTTTTTCCACAAGTATCTGCAATCAGGGGGAAGAAATGTGCACATCGGGGATGCATAACAGATTCACGTGATCGAACTTACAATTTTATTACTACCGGAGAGACGTTCGCAGAGATGATCAGTGGTTCAGTTTTGTGATTTTGGTGTAATCGTTTCAACTTTCGCAGGTTGTGAAGTGTGAAGTAGCCTACATATGTGAGAAGATCTTGCTGATTTCTTGCATGTTACCCCCGAACGGAGTTTCCGCATTGAGTATAATCGTTACTGAGTGACTAGTCAGATTTGCTTGGTGTGGTTTACGATGTTATCTACAAATTCCGCTGCGTACTTAAAAACTTCAAAAGTTAGAAGACATGTTAACTACATCAAAGTTTCGAATCTGCTGAAGACGGTTGTCAGTTTGGGGGGAAGCTGATTCAGAAACTTCGCCAAAAAGAAGCGTATGAAGAAGCTGCTAAAGACATGCAGCATGAATTGGGGGGAAGTTCTCAAGCCGAGGTACAAGATGAAGACAAAGAGCGTAAACTGCAGTCATCCTCAGCATCTGAAGAGCCTATGAAGACCTTTCTTTATTTGTATTTGTACTTGTAGGAAATGGTGTAAGTAATCCCATATGTTGCCACATTGGGGGAAGATTGTTAGGAATGCTCCTAACACGAAAATGTGACAACATATTCGTGATTACATTAGTTATTATGTAAGCCTCAAACACATGGACTAGAAGCGTAATTATTGTAAAGTTATGTGTTTGAGTGACTATATATACCCCTCCATACTTTCATGGAGGGGTGAGCCTTGAGTTTGTATTTCACTTTCACTTTCAAATAATAAAACCAGGCCTTCTACTTTCTCTCTCTACTCTCTCTCTAACCATGGAGATGATGTATTATCATCATCCCCGACCTCCCGATTTACAATAATCACACCAAAACACGATCCATCACTTTTGATCTTTTTCTTTCAACTTTGTATTATCATCATCCCCAACCTCCCGATTTACAATAATCACACCAAAACACGATCCATCACTTTTGATCTTTTTCTTTCAACTTTGTAGATTCTTTGACATTGACGTAGAATCTTTCATAACTTTGTTTTGATCTTTGGTGAGAACTTTATCTTTTGTGATGTTGGTATGAGCATGTGGATCTTGAGTGTGAGTTGATGAATCATGATGGTAATTGTAACAATTCACAATTTTGAGATCAATATTTAAAATTTTAAGTTTACTTAATAATTTTATTTTAAGTAAATTCACTTTGGCGAGTAACTAGATAGGTTATTCCGTATACATCGTTAAACGCACATTTAACCTAAACCGACACCTAGCAATACTCAGTAGATATATTTTTATGCATTTCGGTTTCTTACCATCATATTTTAAATATACTATTTTTTTTTTTTACTTTTCCAATTTTATTTAACTTTGTACATTTCGCGTTCTACACGTTTTCAGTCTATGTTTTCAACTTTTAAACAACAAGTAATCACCCAAAAAGCCCAAGGATCACCTAAAATATCTAAATAGGTTTTGTTGTCAAGTTTTAACATTTTTGTAAGTTTTATATTTTTATGTTACCCGATTTTAAGTTTCGCGTCTTAAAAACTCCACATTTGCAAGTACCGGGATCAAACTACACACTTTAACTTATAACTACCCAAATAAAACTCATTTGTCCTCCTCCCACTCACCAAAAATGTCTAACCACATGGACATGTGTCCATGTGGTGTGTTAACTTCATTAGGTGTCAAGATTTGAGCTCATGTTAGGACACTTGTTAGCTACACTTTACATACTTCCACTGATCAAGCTACCAACTCATATTTAAATGCAAAAATAGATCTAGATCTCACTCCTTTCCTTCTCCCTTCAACTTGAATGAAATAAATCAGCTCCTAGATCACCATCATCATCTTTTGATCATTTCTTGTGCTAAGATTAAAAGTCCATTGGTTACTAGATCTAGTGTTCTTTGATCTTGGTTTTCTTGTGTTTCCATTCCACCCTTGTAAAAAACCCCACCATGTTTTCCATTTTACTACTGATTTCATTTATATTTTATGTATTTTTCATGTTTCATATGTTTGTTGTATTAATTTATGCATTGTACATAGCTTAAAATACCAAAAACTATGATTGGGACTAGATTTGCAAAGAACATTTGGACCAAGGATTGTTCTCGTAAGTTATGAATTTAATCAGTAGACTTTGAGGTTTAGGTAAAAATATAGAGCTGTAGATCTATCTCTTAGCTTTGATTTTTCGGGTGATTGGTCGCGTGGCGATACCAGATGATTGAATTAGAAAATAAACGGTAAAACTAGTCGGAAAACGCACACCAAATTTTAAACGTAAAAAGCTCGTAGATCTAGTCGTTTCTGAGACTCAGTCCAGTTTTATGAAACTTAGGTAACAATTTAACTTGATCGTATCCGAAAACCCCATATAGAACGGAGTTACGGAACTCAACTTATTGCAAAAATGGTGAGACTGTTTGGGACTGTCCCGGATCAGACCTGACCTATAAAGGTAAAATAGTAATTTCACTTATACTATGCATTTTTAAGAGCTATAAGACCCACAAATCTGATTAGCACACTTAAATACCTTTCCGAAAATATAAAATTTGAAGTATAACTCCTTACGGTTTAAGAGAAACGGAACTTTTAGTAACAAATATCCAGTTTTTATCAAAACTCGCACTAAATCTAAAAACCTTATAACTTATCAAATTTACTTAAAAATAGTCAAATATATTTTATAATATCTTTAAATATTATTAAATGATAATAATATTGTTATGACCATTTTTATAAAAATGAAATTTGGTAAATTATAATTATATTAAAAACTTGATAAATTTTACATTTACCCGAAGTGGTAGGACCCACTTTCGGGAATAAACCCGATAATTTATCTATAGACCATTTAACCACATATCGACACAATAGGATACTTGAACTGTAGAAATATTATAAAAACTTGAACATCGGACAACTTATACATTGGGGCTAGTAACACTTTCCTAACTTGTCAACTTTAGTCTCTGTCTCTTTATAAACCTTAAAAACACTATGTACAATTGCATAATTGATATAATAAATATATAAAACTTTCTTGCATTCATACTCTATTATTTTAAAACCTAAGATGCAACATATTATTTTTAGGTTGCTCGTAGGACTTCTCGGTTTACTCGTCACTTTATTTACATCTTTCTATTCACTTTTGTTTACAGTGAGTTCATAGCCCCACTTAAACTCTTTAAACTGTTTATAAACCCATTGGGGGAGATACATGCTATTTTACAATTTGGACACTAGTGCTTTAAACTCTATACTTATCAGAACATATTATTGCTAAAGTACCGATATTGCCAAAATAAGTCCCTAACGAATCATGAACCATTAATCATTTCCATGTGAACGCGAATATTTTAAATAGGCCTATTGGGATTGACGAATCCCGTTTGTGCGGTCAGATAAGATGCCACAAACGCATTGTATTTGTATTTTAGGTAACACCCCAACCCGGCAAGGGTAGAAGTATCACACTAATGGTTTCATATCAGATTAACATAGCATACAATCAAATAGTAATACAATGGTTCTCAAAGGTTACAAATGAAATCTTGCAATACAAAGGGTTACAAAGGAAAATAAAAGCCGTCTATAAAATCCATAAGTACATCTCTTCTAATAGCTTCTACTCAAAGTCTTCTAAGTCCAAAAGTCTCTTCACTTATACCCAAACCCGTCGTCCTGCTTAAAATCTGCCGCACACGAAAAGAAAACGTGCGGCTGAGCTTAAAAAGCCCAGTGAACAGATATAACGGAAACAAAGCAGTAGCATAATGAATAATACATGAGTAAATGAGAATGGAAGCATGAATACATGGTGAGAATACAAGGTAAGAATACATGGTAAGAATGCATAGTGTCATAAGGGAAAGTGTAAAGGTGCAAGGTAAGGGAAAGTCAGTAATCCACTACGAGCCCATAACATGAAATCATAAGCATAATCATAATCATAAACATGTAGAGGGGAGACCTCTTAGTATCCTGTAAATATGAGGGGTGTCCTCATCATGGGTATCTTGTAAATATGAGGGGTGTCCTCATCATGGGTATCTTGTAAATATGAGGGGTGTCCTCAATCATGGGTTGGAGTAGCTAGCTCCCAGAGTGTGAAAGACGTGTATCGCACACACCATCAGTCACCATGAATAACATAACATAACATGAACATGAACATGAACAAATCTAGGAATGATGTACACTAATTTAGGGACTTACCATGGTTGCACAAATCAAGAACCTAGACCTTTTTGTGGTCCAAGGGGGGGCGGCACACTATGTAACATTGTTTTTTTTTTTTTTTTTTTTTTTTTTTTTTTTTTTTTTTTTTAACAAAACTTATATAATGTATAGTTTATATTTAACTTAGACTTAGGTTAATTTTGATAAATTCGTATTCATAAGTTCTCGCGGTTTTAAATTCGGGGCATTTTAGTCTTTTCATATTGTTTTAATTTGCGGGTTTTACAAACGCATTGTATTTGAATTTTAGGTAAAATGGCAATTTACCTTTCAGGGCATTGGTTCATTTTATGAATCTTCAGTCAGTTTGTGTGTCATGAGCTTAAAGCAATAATAATTATTTACCCATAATTGTATTCGTTCCAATTATTATTTTAACTCTGAAATCTTGTAGTCCATTATTTCTTTATAAACCTATGAATTTCACTCAACCTTTTTGTTGAATTTTTAGCATGTTTTATCTCAGGTTTTAAGGTATTTGGCAAGGATGAAGTCGCACGGAGAATGTTTTGAGGGCTTGTATAATATTATCATTCGGTAAACCTTTATAAACTTTTATGTTTGCGTGTTATGCAAATTAAAACAATTTGGGACCTCTTGTAACTCTGATGTTTTATTATGATCGAATGATAAACTGTTAAAAACGTCTCATTTAGAGTCATTTTCTATGATTATGACTGTTGTACTAGTAAGTAGCACCCCAATGATATTACATTCCGCTGTGATATTTTGGGGGTGCCACAGGTTGATACCAGAGCCATGGTTATAGAGATCCAGGTTGCATTTTTTTTAGACCTAGACTATAACCGCTTTTTATATTTTAACTACTTTCCATTACCTTACACTCTCCCCGCGCTTACACTTCACGAACATTTATTCTATACACTATTACACTTGTTTATATAAAGTGTATATATACTTGAGTTACTTTCGATCACCATTTCTTTATATAAAAGAATATTTATATAAACTTTTTACTAATTTTGACCTCATATGCCAATTGCAGGGCATTATGTCAGTACCAGCTTCCCCAGTTCACATACCCGATCCCTTACCAGAGATACCCGAGCATGCACTGCCATCACCTGAGACTTGTAATTCATCCACTAGATCACCTACACCTGTATCACCTACACCAGCTACCAGAGCACCTGTACCACCTTTACCCTTACCCCCTGCTCATTACCGCCTACCCCCACTTATACTACCCGACTGCCGAGACACTGTTCCTCCCTGCTCAGCCCAGATTAGTATTAGGAAGCCCAGAGCCCTTTCTCCAGACCTACTGACCTCTCTAGCTATAGACAGACTGATGCCACCTCGTAAGAGGTATTACTTTGTATATGCACCCTTGACCAGAGACTTAGATTCGGACAACTTTGATTCGAACAAGATCACTAGAGCTTCCACTCCAACTACTACGCCAGTTATTCACCATCAGTGTAGCCGAGTCCAGAGTACATTCGAGGTTGGAGGTACTTCCACAGCTGTTCCTAGCGAACCACTTTCTACAGTATGCCCTCCTACCAGAGTGACTGACAGATTAGAGCTTCATGACCAGAAGATTCTCTACTTACTGAGGAGGGTAGAGGAGTTTGACCGTGCCCGAGTTAGAGACTTGGGGGCACGAGAGGACATTAGGAGAGCTTGGGATTCATGATACACCACTATGAGGAGATCCGTGCATGGGCACGAGATGTTCGCCGAGATATGGGGCGGATGGCACAGGATTTAGGTTTGGACGGTACTGCCATTGTACACCTACAGGAGCAGGAGACTGCCACTGATGGCAAAGTTAGCGACCTCAGGAGGGAGTTAGATGGGATTCAGACTAGAATTACTAGCATACAGAGTATCGTGGATAGTTATCCACCCTATCAGAGAGAGGCTTTGAGGGTCGAGGTTAGTGAGCTATGATCAGGTGTTGAGACTATTCAGTAGGGGTTTCAGCGCATCCGTAGTATGTTACAGAACATGGGGCTTGTGATGATCGGTTTGCACAACCGATTGATACGAGATTCAGAGGGAGGACCTAGCCTGTTGACTTTATTTCACTAGATGGAGGACGGTATCGCCGCACTAGAGCAGCGATCAGCAGGGCAGCCAGGACCACCAGACGGTCCACACTAGACTAGATTTCTTATGTAGCTTTCTGTTCATTATATTACTAAAGTGAGAGTCTCAGTTAGTGGAAACGATGCTATCTTTTGTACTTGTACTTCACATTTTGTGAAATGATGCAAAAAGTGTTTAATCTACTTTGTATTATGATGACTTTTGCTATCTTGGAATGTTATTCTACGTTGTTATGGTTGTTTATATTATTGTGTATGGTTCTTTTACATTGATCAAATACTTATTCTGTTGTACACTTGTAATGATTGATAGAACCATGCCGCCAAAGAAGAGAAACTCATAGCCCAACAAGTTGTAGAGACGATTGCTGCCTACGAAGTCAGTTCAAATACAGTTAGAATGAAGCCCACAACCCATGGTTGCTCTTACAAGGACTTTATGAACTGTAAGCCCCACACCTTCAGTGGAAATGAAGGCGCGGTGGGAATGTGCAAATGGTTTGAAGATGTGGAATCAATACTTCGATGTGGAAACTGCTCCGAGGAAAACAGAGTCAAGTTTGCTACTTGCACATTTCAGGGACGTGCCCTGACATGGTGGAACGCCTATGTTCAGTCGGTAGGAGTTGATATCGCCTACTCAACCCCTTGGGATGAACTGAGAAAGATGATGATTGCAGAATATTGTTTGAAGAGCGAATTGCGGGCAATGGAACAAGAAATTTGGGAATTGACTATGAAAGGAGATGATGTCATCAAGTACGACACTCGCTTTTACGAGCTAGCACTACTATACCCTGCTATGACGGAACCCGAGCACGAGAAACTCGAAAGGTATATACAGGGACTCTCCCTAGAAATTTGAAAGAATGTCACCTTATCCAAGCCTGCTTCTATGCATGAAGCCATCCGTATGGCACATAACGAAATACACCAAGTTGTGCGAATTAGGACTGCTCGAGATATCAACAATGACAACCAAAACCACAGCAACAACAAGAGGAAATGGAGAAGTAATCATAGAGGAGATTCTGACCAACAACAAAACAAGAGGCAAGAAATGGTTGGAACTTATACTACTGGCCTAAGTGACAAGAAGGGTTATGCTGGGAACAAACCACTGTGCAATCAATGCAAGCTGCATCACACAGGCCCTTGCACTGTTAAGTGCAGGAATTGCCAGAAGGTGGGACACAAAGCTAAAAATTGTAGAGAAACAGGCCCTGCTATTGGAAACAACTTGCAACCAGTGGTTACTTGCTTCAGATGCGGAGAAAAGGGACACTACAAGAATAAATGTCCAGTACTAAAGAACCAGAATAAAGAAGGAAAAGCCCACCAAAGCTAATAAAGACGTTACGAAATGATGATGTTTAGAGAAGAAATTCTCCTGCCTTGCATAATAAGACCTAAGCTTAGGCCCTCTTAAGTTGTATCCCATAAGGGAATAAAACTAGTACTTCTTCATGAACTTCGTTGTATTTTGTGTATGTTTATCCCGAGTTGTGGGATTTACTTAAATCATGACTATCTATCACTTTTATTATCAACATGTTGTAACAATTTTCGTTCGTTACACTTTCTATTTCGCTACCATTTGGTAAACAGTGTTATTATTAACTTTTAAACTATTTTGTCACCATATTATAAACCGATTTGCTACTCTCATATGAATTACTTTACTATTACCTTATAAACTACTAACCTAAATTACTACTATCTTATACGTTGTTTGTCACCATTCCATAAACCAATTTGTTACTTTCTTACAAACTACTCTACCACAATTTTATAAACTAATACGTTGAATTGCTACTACCTCATAAACTATTCTGTTATCATAAAATCATTTTTTCCATTCTCCTAGAAACTACTTTGACATAATCACATAAACTGTTACGCTACAATATCAACTATTTGGAATACTATTTTATAAACAGTATGATTAATACTAATTAACTTTAAGGACCATAAAAATTAATCGACTAAGCCGAGCATTGCATCATTAAGCCTCAATTTTACATAGCCTGATCACCTATGTCTAATTCAGGAAAGATTATGTTATGCTGGGAGTGGTTACCTATAAACCATGTTAAAAATGATCTTTCACTATATCCCTAAAAAGCAAATTTTGGTGTGCGTATCAACAAGTTCATGTCACAGGCATACGTATTAGTAAGCACATAAACTAAGTAGACTCTTACCATAACCATACCATGTTTATATCAACTGTATTCTATACATCAAACTAAAGATCGGATTTCAACACACCAACCATTTTAAACACCAAGTATTAGCTGAAAGGAAATAGTTAGCACTGACAATGTTTTACGAGGTTGCGGCCTTAACTTAGTAGACCACCCGTTCGACACTGATTTAATACCGACCAAATTTAAAAAAATTTGATTTCATGCGAACATTATCCGATCAACTGCAAGAACTTTCAAATAAAGGGTTTATTTGATGAAGTTCATCACCACAGAAAACTCCTGTGTTGTTCATAAAGAATAAGAAGCCTTTCAACCATTAAAGCAGAAGCTTTGTAGTGAACACATTTTTACCCTGCCAGAAGGAACCAAAGACTTTATAATTTAGTATGACCCTTCGCATTAAGGATTAGGTGTTGTATTGATGCAGAGGAAGAAGGTTATAGCTTATGCCTCTCGATAACTCAAGACTCACGAAGAGAACTACACGACCCATGACTCAGAATTAGGAGTTGTAATCTTTACACACAAGATTTGGGGGCACTATTCATACGATACATAGTGTACTGTATTTACAAATCACAAGAGTCTTCAGCATATTCTTGATTAGAAGGAATTAAACATAAGACAACGTTGATGACTAGAACTGATAAGTGATTACGACTGCGAAATTCGTTGTCACCAGGGAAAAGCAAACGTAGTAGCTGACGCCCTGAGCCGAAAGGAATGGATTAAGCCGCTACGGGTTCGAGCTTTGGTCATGACCATAAATTCAATCTTTCCCGCACAGACTCTTGAATGATCCAGCAGAGCCGTATTCCTAATGTAAAAGTTCGTTGGAACTCTCGACGAGGACCAGAATACACTTGGGAAAGAGAAGACCAGATGCGTCAGAAATATCCTCATCTCTTTGCCAACACATCATCACCATCTAACTCGAACTGCATCCCGGGACGAGATTCCCCTTTAAGGATTAGGTACTGTAACAATTCAAAATTTTGAGATCAATATTTAATATTTTAAGTTTACTTGATATTTTTATTTTAAGTAAATTCACTTTTGCGAGTAACAAGATAGGTTATTCCGTATACGTCGTTAAACGTACATTTAACCTAAACCGACACCTGACAATACTCAGTAGATATATTTTTATGCATTTTGGTTTCTAACCATCATATTTAAAATATACTATTTTTTTTACTTTTTCATTTTTACTTAAACTTTGTACATTTCGCGTTCTACACGTTTTCAGTCTACGTTTTCAACTTTTAAACAACAAGTAATCAACCAAAAAGCCCAAGGATCACCTAAAATATCTAAATAGGTTTTATTGTCAAGTTTTAACATTTTTTTAAGTTTTATATTTTTATTTTACCTGGTTTTAAGTTTCGCGTCTTAAAAACTCCACATTTGCAAGTACCAGGATCAAACTACATACTATAACTTATAACTACCCAAATAAAACTCATTTATCCTCCTCCCACTTACCAAAAATGTCTAACCACATGGACATGTGTCCATGTGGTGTGTTAACTTCATTAGGTGTCAAGATTTGAGCTCATGTTAGGACACTTGTTAGCTACACTTTACATACTTCCACTAATCAAGCTACCAACTCATATTTACATGCAAAAAAAAGATCTAGATCCCACTCCTTTCCTTCTCCCTTCACCTTGAATGAAATAAATCAGCTCCTAGATCACCATCATCATCTTTTGATCATTTCATGTGCTAAGATTAAAAGTCTATTGGTTACTAGATCTAGTGTTCTTTGATCTTGGTTTTCCTGTGTTTCCATTCCACCCTTGTAAGAAACCCCACCATGTTATCCATTTTACTACTGATTTCATTTATATTTTATGTATTTTTCATGTTTCATATGTTTGTTGTATTAATTTATGCATTGTACATAGCTTGAAATACCAAAAACTATGATTGGGACTAGATTTGCAAAGAACATTTGGACCAGGGATTGTTCCCGTAAGTTCTGAATTTAATCAGTAGACTTTCAGGTTTAGGTAAAAATATAGGGCTGTAGATATATCTCTTAGCTTCGATTTTCCGGGTGATTGGTCGCGTGGCGATACCCGATGATTTAATTAGAAAATAAATGGTAAAACTAGTCGGAAAACACACACAAGATTTTAATCGTAAAAAGGTCATAGATCTGTTCATTTATGAGACTCGGTCCAATTTTATGAAAATTAGGTAACACTTTAACTTGATCGTATCCGAAAACCCCATATAAAATGGAGTTACGGAACTCAAGTTATCGCAAAAATGGTGAGACTGTTTGGGACTGTCCCGGATCAGACCTGACCTATAAGGGTAAAATGGTAATTTCGCTTAGGCTATGCAATTTTAAGAGATATAAGACCCACAAATCATATTAGCACACTTAAATACCTTTCCAAAAATATAAAATTTGAAGTATAACTCCTTACGGTTTAAGAGAAACGGAACTTTTAGTAACAAATATCAACTTTTTATCAAAACCTGCACTAAATCTAAAAATCTTATAACTTATCAAATTTACTTAAAAATAATCAAATATATTTTTTAATATCTTTAAACATTATTAAATGATAATAATATTGATATGACCATTTTTATAAAAATGAAATTTGGTAAACTATAATTATACTAAATACTTGATAAATTTTACATTTACCCGAAGTGGTAGGACCCACTTTCGGGAATAAACCCGATAATTTATCTATAGACCATTTAACAACATATCGACACAATAGGATACTTGAACTGTAGAAATATCATTAAAACCCGAACCTCAGACAACTTATATATTGGGGATCGTAACACTTTCCTAACTTGTCAACTTTAGTCCCTGTGTCTCTTTATAAACCTTAAAAACTCTATGTACAATTGTATAATTGATATAATAAATATATAAAACTTTCTTGCATTCATACTCTATTATTTTAAAACCTAAGACGCAACATATTATTTTTAGGTTGCTCGTAGGACTTCTCGGTTTACTCGTCACTTTATTTACATCTTGCTATTCACTTTTGTTTACGGTGAGTTCATAGCCCCACTTAAACTCTTTAAACTGTTTATAAACCCATTGGGGGAGATACATGCTATTTTACAATATGGACACAAGTGCTTTAAATTGTATGCTTATCAGAACATATTATTGCTAAAGTACCGATATTGCCAAAATAAGTCCCTAACAAATCATGAACCTTTAATCACTTCCATGTGAACACGAATATTGTGAATAGGCCTATTGGGATTGACGAATCCCGTTTCTGCGGTCAGATAAGATGCCACAAATGCATTGTATTTGAATTTTAGGTAAAATGGCAATTTACCTTTCAGGGCATTGGTTCATTTTATGAACCTTCAGTCAGTTTGCGTGTCATGAGCTTAAAGCAATAATAATTATTTACCCATAATTGTATTCGTTGCAATTATTATTTTAACTCTAAAATCTTGTGGTCCGTTATTTCTTTATAAACCTATGAATTTCCCTCAACCTTTGTGTTGACTTTTTAGCATGTTTTATCTCAGGTTTTAAGGTATTTGGCAAGCATTAAGTTGCACGGAGAATGTTTTGATGGCTTGCATAATATTATCATTCGATAAACCTTTATAAACTTATATGTTTACGTGTTATGCAAATTAAAAGTATTTGGGACCTCTTATAGCTCTGATGATTTCTTATGACCGAATGATAAACTTTTACAAACGTCTCATTTGGAGTCGTTTTCTATGATTATGACTGTTGTACTAATAAGTAGCACTCCAATGATATTACATTCTGCTGCGATATTTTGGGGGTGTTACAGTAACGGTCTTTCCTCTAAGGTACAGTCATGGGTAGCTACATGGTAAACATTAGTAATTATCACCAATCGATCACGGTGGACTTTTCTTAAAGATTAGACCACTATGATTGTTTTATTGATGATTGTCTTGATTTCATTCACCTTGTTCGGGCACATTAGTCGTCCGAATCCCGTTAGGGACAGTTATCAATACTATAGATAAAATCCATGTAAAGACCCACGTCATCAGGACTTGATTCGTGAAAGGAATCTCCTTGGCGGGAGTATTAACAACATAGTGTGAAAACACATCTCTAATCCTTACAAAGGCTGTTCCTGAATTGGATACCCTCAAGAAGGCTTACGAAGATATACCGATGTATATCAATAATTCAGGTGAGCCACTGAAGTATACCAAAGTATCACTCAACGACTGTAGACCGTTTGAAACAAGTAACCACCATAATATGTAAGGCAAGATCCGAAGATCTCATAAAAGACTCTTATACAACTTGTGTCCTTTTTGGTGAACACAAGTGTATGTTTTGGAGAGTGTATCCTAAGAGATCTTTTGATGAATCTCGTTGCTCTAGACTCGATAAGTGCGTTTTAATTTTAGTAGTCGGAGGCATGGAGCAGAGTGCCTCTTTTTTCAATACCAACACATCTCGGAGTGAGAGGTCGATAGATTATGCAAGGTACTCCGTGAGAATTGAAACAAGCATCTTTTAAGAGATACTTGAGAGGCTAGGAGGGGTTATGTGATGCGTCAATGGGTCCATGACGTCTTGTATTCAATACCGATGTCATCTTGTGACGACCAGTAGCAGATGTATTGACCCGGTTTCTGCCCTAAGTTGCATGGAGGGCTATTTCTTTTCACCCTTTTATTAACTTTTCTTTTTAATTCTTCAATCCCTTCTTTCTCCTTTCATCACTTTTACTCCTTTTTCAATCATACCTAAGGATTTTCTAGTACTAAACTATTGGTGTTGTCCTTGGGTTGATCCCTCCGGCTCTAGTGGATCATAGGACATAAACCTAACTTTAATCACCTTATTATTCCATGATTATCCTAGGTTCATTGATCACATGCCATAAAACATTTTGTAAAATCTCTCAAAGTGTTTATGATTATAAAACGAATTTTGTTAACACTTTGAGAGTTTTGCTTTTTCTGAAATACTCCCCCTTCACATGTGCTCATAAGTTTTTAAGATGAATTTACACATGTTGGGTGGAGTTCTCACTTTTGAATTGATTGATTTTCAGTGAACAAGACTGATTCGAGACACGCTTACATCACTAGTTAGACTAGCTTGAAATTATTACCCGTCCTGGTCAAGTCCTAAGAAAATCTCTCGAGACGGTACACTCTACTCAGACAAGTCCTATTCAAGACACGCTTACATCACTGGTTAGACCAGCTTGAAATTATTACCCGTCCAGCACAAGTCCTTTCGATTACTAACAATTAAGTTTCGTCAATTCATTTGTTATATCTGAGTCGAGCTTATATGAGATTCTACACATTTGTTAACATATTTTAATCACAATTTTATTTTGCTCCGCGTCAAAAATAACATATGGATGTTGTTTTTGAAAAAAAATTCTGATTAAAATATGTTTTTTGAGGTTTATGGGAAGAAACCAACAAAAACGTTTCTTTTTGAACAAAGATTTTTTCAAATACTCCCCCCTCAATAAGTGAAATAACTTTTTGAGGTTTTTAATTATGAGAGCGAATACTTTTTCTTTTAAATAGAATTTTGAGAGGATTTTGATACACTTAGGATGTTAGTCCTGTTAACGTGTATATGATACTATGAGTTGATATAACCAAGTATGCGGAATCTACTTGATTACACTTAGAAGAATATTTGTTTGAGTGATGGAACAGTAATGTATGTGTATGAACAATGAAGACAATGATTAACACCAAAAGATTCAATATTATTGAGAATAATACGAGTGATCTTAAGCTATCACTAGGGTTACAAAACCTTGAATCTATTCGTATGACTTCTATTACTTCTATATCAAAAACCTAACCTAGGACCTCCTTTTATAACACAAGGAGTCCTGTACAAATAAACTACAATATTCGTATCAATCTATAACTAGAAGATATTCACTAAATCTTTTCTATACTTATCACATTACACGTATTCAGAACATAAGCAGTACAAAGTGTTTATACTGACAGTACTAACTCAATTCGTACTGTTAGTGTTATACTCCAGCAGTTGTAACATTTAGCCTGGCAGTACTAACTGTTGGTTTAATTCCCAACAATCCTCCCCAAAACTTATGATTTCTCTGAAAATCACTAAGTTTTCTTAATTAAACTTCAACTCTGTAGATGATGGGGGGATTCTTCCAAACACTTCACCTTCTGTTCTTCCTCAAAACTTGTGTCTCTTGCTTGTGTCTCTTTCTTTCAAATTGATCATATATTCTCTGGATTAGATTTTGAATTACCTCAGGATTTTCTTCACATATGAGCTTTGAAGAAATCATCACTGCAATCACTTCATAACTTAATGGATATTCAAGTTCAGCTAACATAAAGATATCAACCCCACTTTGTGTTGATAGATGATGAACATTACAAGAACCATAGAACTCCCATGAGATAGATAGATCATAAATAAGAAAGTTCCAATATACATTTGTAGGATCTGGTTCATATAACCTCTTGAATTTTACCCACAGCTCTTGCTCTTTCACATCAGTCTTCTTCTTTGTTTTGAGCTTATCTTGAACTAATCTCCATAAAGTATCCAGATCTTCTCTTTCACAAGCTCTCAACAAATTTTCAAAGTTCTTGTACACTGCTGACTCTCCACCAACTCTAGTAACCTTCCAAGCTTTTCCAAATTTATCTTTGTAAATCTCCCAGTCCATTATTGGATGTCTAGCTTAAAGTGGATCAACATGTAGAATCTCTGGCATAGTAACTAGCATATTGCTCATCTGTTCATGTGAAAATTCTACTCTTTCTTCTTGTGCTTCTTTTTTCTCAGTTGGTTCTTTCTCAGCAGTCTTAAGTCTTTTTGAAGATCTTTTCTCTGTGACCATAGGAATAAAAATTTGAGCTCTTCTGTATGCATTGTAATATAAAAGTTCAATTTCTTCATTTGACTTTCCCTTCAACTGAACTGCTTTCCAACCAGCTTGATTCCTTAGATACATTTTCATTCCACTTATGATCTGTACCTTTGTTGGTTTTCTCTTTCTCTTTTGACTTTAATTCCTTCTAATAGTCTGCATTATCTCATTGAAGGCTTCTTCATCACTCCTTGAATTGATAAAATCAGCAAGTAAAGCTGACCTTTCTTCAACTGTTAACCTTTCATCTGCAATAAGTTCTATTGCCTTTGCCTTCACGCTAGGATCAGAATCAATCAGTTGTTGAATTTTCTCTTCATGTGATTGTTGTGCCACAATAGCATTTGAAGCAATTCTCTCCTTTTCCAATCTCTAAGCTTCCATAAAGCTTGCAACTTCATCTTCGTGAACTTTTCTTGCCAATTCTTCATCCAAATCTATTTGAACTTGTGTTCTTGGCTTGACTTTCTTTTGTTGCTCAGCTTCTTCTACTGTCATTGGTGCCTTTCCTTTTTCTGCCCTCTTTCTTTCATACTCTAAAACCTCAGCAGTACCTTCTTCCATACCAGCAGTACCAACTTCCATACAGCAGTACCAACTGTTGGTCTAAAACTTGAAGCAGTATCAAGGATTTCTTCTTCTTGAGTTTCCAAATCAACAATCTCTGTATCAATATCCTTAGCAATTTCCTCTGTTGGTTGTGATTGTTGAACCTCTTCAGTACCTTGTTGTTCCTCTTCAGTACCTTGTTGTTCTCCCATATCCATATCATCATTTCCACCAAAACCTTGTTCTTCAAAATCTTATTGCCTCCCCTGAGTTTCTGATCCTGTCTTCCTCCCCTGTTTGGGAGAATCACCCAAATCATCATCATCTGAATTAGAAGAAGTTGTAGAAAGCACCATCTTAGCAGATCTTTTGCCCTTGGACCTCTTGACTTGAGCCTCCAATTTCTTTACTCTTAGCACCAATTTTGTGTACACCAGGGCAAAATTCATTTTGTGACTTTTTAGCTCATCCTCCAAACTAACCACTTTGTTGGAAAAATTGGTACATAATTCCATCAATTCATTTAGTTTAGAACTGCCATCATCACTTCTAGCTGTGTTACCAGCTAGGAGAGGTGAATCTTGGGGCATAGACTCAGTTTCTTCCTAGTTGGACTAGGAAGTACTCTTGAGTCACCCATATGTTCCATTTAGCTTGGGGTTACATCACCTGTAGAAAGTCTTGAAGGACTTGGCACATTAGATGTTGCTATGGTAGGGGTCTTAATGATGTTTACACTGCCCTGCCCAGCTACTAAGCCTGAAGCAGTAGTGTAAGCCCCATCCATACTATCAAAATTGATAGCCTCATCTGCTACAAAGGGTTGAGGAGGAGAACTAGGCTGAGGGACCATAGTTTCTTGTCTGGTTCTTCTCCTATAGGTGTTGGTTACTGGGGGTGTATGGATAACATCTGGAACCATAATGGGTGTGTGTTGGGGCTTAGTTGGGATTACTGACCCTTCACCCTAAAAAGATTGTATCCTTTCCAACATTTCAGGAAAAAGTGGTATAACTATCCCATTGAAAAGTCTGTTTGCCATTGCCATATTTTGAAAAAGCTTTTGTTGCAGGCAAGGTGATGGAAAGGTTTTCTTTTGTTGCTTTAATTGATTCTTTTTCTTGTTCAAAAATGCTTGCACAAATCTTGGATACATTAAAAACTTGGTTTTGCATTTTACATTGTTCACCATACTCTCAAAAATTAATTTTGAAAAGTTAAAAGTCTTATTTGTTGATAAGCAGATGAGAGCAATATCAATATTGCTACTGAATTGCTCCCATGATGTTCTCTTTGGACTCAAACAATGTAAGAGAGTATGAATGAAAAACCTCCATTGTGGGGAGAAACATCCTTTTTGAAAAGTCAGTTTATGATTAGATGTGTCATACCCTATTTTAGCAATTTCTTTCCAAATTTCAGTGTTTGGAAAATCATTGATACCATCAGAATCTTCTAATTTAAGATGTCTCCTAATAGAATTTTCAGTAACAATGAATTGTTTACCATCCACATTAGCATGTATTTCTATGTCTCCATTTTCACTAGTTTCAACAATGGCAGTCTGCCAAAACATTGTAATTTGAGAAACATATAGAGTAGGGTTACAAGTGAGAGCATACCTTATATGAGTTGTGTTCAAGAAGTCCACAATCTCATGGAATATTGGTCCATCACCCTGCTCTGTTTTCTCCAAGTAGGCTACCTGATTATGAGTCTTGACAAATTCCAAATTAGCCATGATAATTTATGCAAGTTATAACAGAAAAGTGATTGTTTGTGGTTTAATAGATGATGTGAAAAGCCAATTGGGATTTTATAGATGAACAGTTAGGGTTTGAGATTTTGACGCAAAAAAAAAAAAAAAAAAAAAAATCTTTAGAAAGAATAGGAGTAATATTTAGAAAGTAGATAATTAGCCTAAGGAAAACCCTACAAGTATGGTAACAAATGGTATTTACCCAACGACTATATTAAAAATTAGTTACTGACACAATAGTTACAACGACTAGTTCAGCAGTACAAAGTTTTCACTATCAGTACAAACTTTGCACTACTAGTACTAATTTTTAAGAAAAATTTTAAGGAGCAGTATAAACTTAATATTGATTGAAAAACAATACTGCCCACTCATAGTTTTTAGCAAACTATCAGCTATCAACAGATTTGATGTGTCTTTACCAATAGCCGTTTGCTTTGGACTAGCCAACTCTTTGCTGTGAAGTATGGTGAGTTGATAACCATATAGTTTTTGGTAAACTATCAACCATGAAAGGATTTGAGAAGTCTTTACAAGAAACTATTTTCTCTGGACTATTTGGTTCTTGATGTGGGTTAGACATGGTGAACCAATAACCATTTGTTGTGTGTAAAGATTACACACTTCAAGTTCCAAAGAACCATACTATCCAAAGCACCAATTACTTAATTCACAACTCCAAGTAATTTGCTTAATCAACCTGCAATTGTTAGTCCAAAAATAGAAAACAAAGTGCAAGACACTTGTCTCATAACATTATAATCATATGACTAACAGTGCTAACAAAATAAGGAAATTAGTTTCCTTGGGGAACCCAAGCCATCACTGACTTAGGTTTGCCTCTTGCATCAATATAGGTGATTCTCTTTTAAACAATTGATGCACCATTTGGTTTGATAGGTCTCCAAACCCAACATGCTGAGGTTTTAACATCATTACCCATATTAGCCCAAGCAGTGTTTTTAAACTTGCTAGTACTAACTGCTTGGCTAACAGTATTAACTGTTGGCTTTGTAGTTGTAACCTTAGGTTTCCAAATTTATTTCTTTACCACTGCTTTGTTATGAAAGGGTCTTTTAGCAGTATTTGGTGCAGATTTGAAAAGAGTTTTTGCACTTATAACTTCTGGTTTTGGGTAAAAAGTCTTATTTGGTCTGGTAGTATGAACTGCTGGTCTAGCAGTACTAAGTGATTTTGGGCCAGACTTTTATAAAACTGCTCTGGGTGTCATTCTAGCAAAATTAGATTGAAATTGAGGTCTTTCTAAGTTCAGCCTATGGTTTGTATACCCAGTTACCCTTTTGTTGCAAAAAGCTGCAAGATGGTCAAAAGCTCCACAATTGAAACAAGCTTTCTTGTAAAGGACAAAGTCATCACCAAGTTGGTGAGACTTGAGGTTGTTCCAATTCCTTTGGTTACCTCTTGGCTTGTTTGTGGTTCTATACATTTCACTATACCTTACTGGTTTCCTAACTTGTTTAACATTTGTTTTAGGCCTAACAGTATCATTCTTGACCACCTTAGGAACACTTGTTCCTTCTACCTTAACAACATCAGGTTTAGCCACGACCTGATCATCCTCATCATCAAAAGTCCAATCCTCTATGGTTGGAGCATCTGAGTTCCTACCAGAGGACACCTTGTCCTCAGTGAGTGAAGCATCACTTGCACTCTCAAAGGTTTCACTTACCTCTACAAACTTAACAACAACTACATTTTCTTTTGGTTTAGGACCATATACTAGCTCTGGTTGTTGAAATTCAGGCAAGCCTGTATGTTCTAGGTCTATCCCTGGAGGTGCAGGGATTCCTCTGTGAGGAGGAGGAACAGTCTTATAACCTAGTCCAGATTTAGCCTTGTTGATTAGTTGACATTCAATTATCTTATTTACTCCTTTAGAAGCATATTGTAAAGTTTCTACACTTAATTGAATGTTCTCATTAGCCTTTGTAATCCTATCCAACTCAGTTTTCAAAAGACTAATTTCAGCATTTTTCATTGATAAATCTCTTTTAAGCACAGCTATGTCATCAACAAAATTAGATTCATTGCTCTTATAGTGAACTATTTGCTCCTCTAAGACAGCTAAACCTCTCTTATGATTTTCTAAATTATAACTAGTCTTGTTTAGCTCAATTCTTTGTTCATCATATTGTTTCCTAAGAGTTTATAGTTCTTTAGAAGCAAAACATGATTTAGAACACTTAGCAATTTATACCTCAGAATCAAAGAAAGCCATGAGTGCCATCTCAGTAGGTGCTGCTTCCTCTTCTTCCATAAAGTTCCAATCAAATCCTAAGCCATCAATGGCCACCATAGCCTTTGAGCTTGAGTCAGTAATCTCTACCGTCTTGGTCTTGCCTTCATAGCTCTTGTTCCTGTTGTCTTGGCCTCCTGCACTCCCTTGAAAAATGACCATTCTTATGGCAATTGTAGCATTCAATCTTTGACTTATCATAACTAGCAGTATCATTGCTGTTTATGGTAATCTTCTTTCCTGTCCTCAGATGGAATTTCCTAGCCCTCACGCTAAGAAGAGAAATTTGCCATTTGATATCCATTTCCTCCAGATCATCATCATTGATCTCCTGGAGGTCTTCATATGTCAATATGGATCCATTATGCTGGGTTTTCAGGAATGCACAACAAGTTCCCTCATCCATAATGCCTTTAGTACTGCTTGATGTTCTAGCAGTACCAATATTTGAGCTAGCAGTACCAATTGCTGCAGCAACCTTCACTTCTTCAAGACTTGAGTTACTAGGAGATGACACAAATGCCATATTCCCAGTGCTTGAGCTTGTTCCTGCAGTCTTCTTTACATCTTGCTCCATAATCTTGAAGTTGCTATAGAAGTCCATCAAGCTCATAGAATCAATGTCTGGCTTGTTTTTCCAGAAAACAACATGCGTAGCCCACTCTGATGGTAAACTTCTTAGAAATTTTGAGTTGAGGTTTTCCTGAGGTATATCAATTCCAAGAACAGCAAGTTGGCTCACAAGCTTCTGAAGTCTGTTGAACATGTGATCCAATGATTCATTGCTTGTTGCAGAAAAGTTCTTAAAATTTTGCTTGAGGAGTGTCTTCTGTGTCTTTTTGGTGGCTTTATTCCCACCATACCTAGCAACAATGGCCTCAAATAATGACTTAGCATCCTTGAACTTGTTGAAGTTCAATAGTTGATCATTAGGTATTGTCATCATGAGCATACTCCTTGCCTTGAGGTCATTCTTCATCTGAATCTTTTCTTCAGCAGTCACTGGTTTTGTCTGCACAATGGTCTGAACCTTACCATCTACAGTTGATATTGTGGTTGTAGGCTTGAATGAGTTCCCCTCTTCAATGATTTCCCAAAGTGCATAGTCCTGCACTTGGAAGTATTGTTCAATACGTAGCCTCCACATGTCGAATTCATTCTGCTTAAGCATTGGTAACTTTGCAGCCACATTAGTTGTAGAAGTCTCCATGTCCATTGCTTCTTCTAAAGTTCAATAGTATCAACCTGTCTCTGATACCACTTGAGAGGATTTTGATACACTTAGGATGTTAGTCCTGTTAACATGTATATGATACTATGAGTTGATATAACCAAGTATGCGGAATCTACTTGATTACACTTAGAAGAATATTTGTTTGAGTGATGGAACAGTAATGTATGTGTATGAACAATGAAGACAATGATTAACACCAAAAGATTCAATATTATTGAGAATGAAATGAGTGATCTTAAGCTATCATTAGGGTTACAAAACCTTGAATCTATTCGTATGACTTCTATTACTTCTATATCAAAAACCTAACCCAGGACCTCCTTTTATAACACAAGGAGTCCTGTACAAGTAAATTACAATATTCGTATCAATCTATAACTGGAAGATATTCACTAAATCTTTTCTATACTTATCACATTACACGTATTCAGAACATAAGCAGTACAAAGTGTTTGTACTGACAGTACTAACTCAATTAGTACTGTTAGTGTTATACTCCAGCAGTTGTAACATTTAGCCTGGCAGTACTAACTGTTGGTTTAATTTCCAACAAATTTTGAAAAACTATTTGAAAGATTTGAGTAAATTCTATTCAAAAGTAAGAAGCATTCGCTCCTTATATTAGAATTGAGGCACTGAGGCGTACCTCAGGGTCCTTTCTTTACAACGTTCGGGTTATGCACTGTTATATGTGCATAAGCCATTGTTTTAATACAAAAATTGTTTTCTTTTAACAAAACACTCCCCCTCAAATAATGTTTTACTTATTCGAGGGATATTTTTGAATCGTATTTTGAAAAAAATACTTTTTAAAAATTCATGAGATGATTCTGCTCAGGGTTTTAGAAAACTCAATCAAGTATTTTGCTACAAAGAATGTTTAGAGTTATTACAGGTGTCACTTGATTATCAGATTAGACAACAACCATGGGAACCCATTTAAGCACAACGCCAACGGGTTTACCAAATTTTGAAATCCATTTGTAGGTTGTGTCAATCCGATTTGAAGATAATGAATTCCAACGAGGACTGAAAACCGGTGATTCATTTTGATATAACACTCGTGGAATCAATGGAGATTTAAAACTCTTTTTCTTTTGAAAATTGTTTGAGAAACCCGGTGTCTCTCTTTGGAGTTTTGAAATATGAAGAAGAAGATTTTCATCTAGATTTGAACCTCATGGGTTCTTTTTGAAGATTTGTTCTTGTGATAAATGGAGATCTTCCGGTATTTGGGATGTTCAAAGCAAAGTTATTCTTCTATTTCAGCGAAAGCATTTCTGATTTTGAATATTTGAAAGGTTTTGAATGACTTTGCTTTGGTCTCCACACTTGCTTTATCGGTGTAAAACGAGAGTGTGGAGTTTGGAAAAACTTGAGTCTTTTTCTTTTGAAGCACTTGCATTTGAAACCTTTTGAAGAGTAAATGTTTCGGAAAAAAACTCTATCTCTTTGAAAATTTCATCCCTTTTTTGCAAATAATAGGTTGTTTACTGAGAAACCTTTTTCGAAAATGGTTTTGAGGATTCACCAGCATAAACCTTCTCCGAAAGACTCACTTTTGATGAAAAATAAAATCCGGAGTGGGGGGGGGGATTATAGGGAAACCTTTTGAAGTTTGGCAATTTCAGTCCCTCCACCCAAAATTTTCCACACACAATTTTAACTTTGAAACTTTTCACTTTAGATCCTTGTCATTGTTTTGTTTTTCACATTTGATCCAGAAGATTTAAATTATCATGTGCTGACACAAAAGAGTTTTACTCCCCCTCGAATGTTTAATGAATTTCAAAAATATTTATACTTCTTGTTCAAGGGTTTGTAAAGTTTGGTCAAGACCGTTTTGATGAGACAACGAAGATTTTTCCACAAAGAGTTATAGAAACGATGTAAACTTATTTTTTGTTCGTATATTTTGATTTATTCCCCCCCCCCCCCCAAAACATGTTCCGGTAATAACTTTTAAAGCATCTTTGGAGATAAAGGGAACATATTTTGAAAGATTTTCCTAAAACAATAAGTTTACATAAATGAAAAAATGAAAATCTTTTTGGTTTTTTTGTTAGTTTTATATTTTTGTATTTTGTTTTTCAAGAAAATTATTTACAAAATGGTTTTGGTGTTTGACTTTACAAGAAAGTTTGAGTAAATTTTCCAGATCTTCTGGAGTCAAACACCGCATACCAATTTGATGAACTAATCCAACAAATCTTGCATGGGGCAAGACTTTGGTAAACAAGTCTGCCAATTAATATTGAGTAACCACAAAGTATAGTTCTATTGTACCCTTTTTGACATGCTCTTTGATGAAGTGATATCTGAGAGCAATATGCTTCGACTTGGAGTGTTGAACGGTGTTGCAGGAGATTGCAATTTCACTTTTGGAGTCGCAATACATCGGGATCTTGTCAAATACGAAACTATAGTCCATCAGTTGTGATCTCATCCAGATGACTTGAGCATAGCATGCTGACATAGCTACATATTCTATTTCTGTTGACGATAACAATGTGCAATCCTGTTTCTTTGACTGCCAAGGTACGAGTTTATCACCAAGAAACTGTACACCACCAGAAGTACTTTTGCGTGCATCTAAACAACCTACATGGTCAGCATCTGAAAAGGCTAAGTTCAAAAACCAGAATCCTTCGGATACCAGATCCCTAAATGAATGGTTCCCTTTGCATATCGAATGATTCTTTTAGCATCAGAGAGGTGTCGTTCAGTTGTGTTTAACTGATAACGGGAGCAAAGATATACATCAAAGACTATATCTGGTCTGCTAGCTGTTAGATAAATGAGAGACCCAATAATACTTTGGTATTATGTAGGGTCTACTGGTTTCCCATGTAAATCAACATCTAGCTTTGGTGATGTGGAAGACATTGGAGTATTATAAGTATCACAACTGGTCATGCCATGTTTCCTTAATATCTCAAGGGCATATTTGGACTGGTTTAAGAATATGCAGCGCGGGGGGGGGGGGGGAGGGGGGATTGATGAATTTAAAGTCCTAAAAAGAATTTTAGTTCACCCATTATTGACATTTCAAAATTTTCTTTCATTAGTTTTTCAAAACGGTTTGAGTACTTTTTATGTGTTGAAGCAAAAATAATGTCATCGACATAAATTTGAACAGTTAAAATGTCCTCACCGTGATGTTGACTAAACAGTGTTGGATCTACTGATCCCTTTGAAAAATGATTGGCAAGTAAGAACGCAGACAGTTTATTGTACCATGCTCTCGGGGCTTGTTTAAGGCCGTAGAGATCTTTGTTGAGTCTGGTTTACTAACATACACTACTTCACGTAGTTGACCGTCCATTTGATAAATGAACATGTTTTACTGTGCAGCGTATGCTAGAAATATGCTTACAACTTCAAGTCTAGCCACTGGAGCAAGTGATTCTTCAAAATCAATTCCTTCTTCCTGAGAGTATCCTTTTGCCACGAGACGCGATTTGTTACGAATCACTGTACCGTCAGCATCTAACTTATTTTTCCAAATCCATTTCAGCCAGACGACGTAGACCCCATCTTGTCTTTCAACTAACTCCCAGACTTCAAGGCGTTTGAATTGATTAATTCTTCATGCATTGATTCAATCCAATTGTCGTAAGTCATTGCCTCTTTAATGTTCTTTGGTTCATCTTGACAAACTGTGAGTGCTAAACGCAATGTTCAGCATCTGTGTGAAGTCGTTGTCTTGTCATCACTAGAGCTGATGGATTTCCAATAATATTCACTAAAGGGTAATCTTTGGTCCAAGTGTGTGTCGAAGGGTGATGTTGATAGAACGTGTGCATATTAGAAGGATCCAAATTGCTTATTGAAGACTTTGCAATATCTGGAACTGTTAGAGCCGGAGCAAATGGATTGAAGAAAGCATTTCTGTCATAATCTGCAGGTGCAGGTACTTGTTCTTCATTTTGATCTTCAGTTGCATCATTGGTGTTGGAAGCAGTTTGTTCTTCTGTTGTTGGAGAGTCGATTGGTGGTGCATCTATTGCAATAGTTGTTGTTGTCTGCTCTGGTGTATTGGGTATTGGAATATGATCAGGTTGTGCAGCGGAAATAGTTGATACATCTGGTGCACGGATTTCGGTTGTCTCGTTGAATAGAGGAGCAAACAACGTTTCCAATTGTTGACGAGTAACCTTAGGTGGAGGTGCAACTGATTGATCAGGGAAGTTTAAACGGTTAGAAGCGGGTCCTAAGCGATTTTTCTCAGAAGCCATTGATGTATGCTCGGGTCCGAAACTGAGTTGTTCCGAAGCCATTGTTGTAAGCTCGGGTCCGAAACTGAGTTGTTCTGAAGCCATTTTTGTAAGCTTGGGTCTGAAACTAAGTTGTTCCAAAGCCTTTCCTATTGTATCTATAAAGAAAGTAGGAGGAGACAAAATAGAGAACATAGACCCCCAAGTGTAACTGGGTTCCAAATGTTAGAAACGTAAAGTTGTTGTGTCAATTATCTTCTTGACACCTGAACACACGATTTTGATGGTTTTCTTTCTCGCATCAGGGACAGATGCTGTGGAGTTCACATTTGTTTTGGTGAAAATGTCTAAAATCTTTCCTATAGGAATCAACCTAAGACCAATCGTTTTGAAAATTCTACCCGTGGGAACCCACCTAAGGTTAGATCTAGGAGATGTTTTCTTTTTAGATGCAACGGAATGAGATGTAGGAGCATCACTTGGTTGAGAAAACCTATGTCCTATGTTGATTGACTTCTTAGGTTTCTGAATCTTGTCTTTTGGTTTAATGGGGTTGTTTGGTTTACTTGTCTTAGTCGATTGTGCCTTTGCACGTGAATTCACTTCTTGAAGATATTTTGAAACACAGACTTCATGATTAGCTTGAAAGATGCATTTCTGACATGTAGGATAGACAAATTCAGCATTTTTGTTGAAAACAGGAAGTTTAGCTTTGTCCTTACACGCGATTGAAAACTATTTTGTTTTGAAAAAGACTTTGAATTCCTAGATTGAACTTCTCTGTTGGGAATTAAATATTCTGAAGTTAGAGTATTAGAATTTACTCTAAGTCGAAGGTACTGCTAGTTCATGATCAAGGTACTGCTAGTACATCAAGGTACTGCTAGTTCAAGTAGAAGGTACTGCTAGTTGTATATGGTATTGCTGATTAGTGAGTCATAAAGCTACTTCAAGGATAAGATCGAAAAGATATTTATTGTATTTTGGTCAAACATATACGGTAGATAATATCTTACTCCATGTGCTTAGTTAACAAGTTTTATACATAGATACATGTTGTATGTTATGTACTGACACAATAAGCATAAGTTACCCAAGTAAGTCGGTCAAGACTTTAAGCAATTTGTAAAGATCTTTTGCAACTATAAAAGAGATCTTAGACTAGTGATTATGTACGTGTGTGAAAAATATAAGTGAATATCTGTTAAGACATAGAACAAACACAAATCACAAGTTGTAACATAAGATTCAAGGTTTTGTAACCCTAGTGATAAACACAAGATCACTCGTATTATTTTGAATAATATTGAATCGTTTAGTGAAAAACTTTCTTTGTTCATTGTTAAGTAACAAACATAATTCTTCCATTTCCATAACATACATAACCTTCTAAGTGTGGTTAAGTAAATTCCGCGTGCTTAATCATATAAACTCAATATATCTTACACACAAAGTATACAAGGTTTAACCACCTTAACCGTGTGTCACAGGTCCTCTCAGTTGGTATCAGAGCCAGGCTGATATAATTGAATTAGAAGAAACAGAAATGGATGCACATGATGTTCAAACAAATGTTGCTGCAAAGTTGCCCATGATCAAACCTAATGAGTTTGAGTTATGGAGGATGAGAATTGAGCAATATTTCATGGTCCAAGATTACACTCTTTGGGATATCATTATATATGGTGATTCTTTTTCACCAAGCTATTTAGAGGTTGTCCTAGAAGGTAAAACAAGTAGGAAAAGAAATACTGGACCAGTGTCAAATGAAGAGAAGATACTGAAGAGAAATGATCAGAAAGCAAGAAATTTGTTGCTTATGACCATTCCTAGTGAGCAGATGCTATCATTTAACAAGTATCTTGATGCAAAAACTCTTTTTGAAGAGATTTGTGCATATTTTGGTGGTAATGAAACTACCAAAAAGACACAGAAGACACTACTAAAGCAACAATTTAAAAACTTTACTGCTTTTAGTAATGAGTCTCTTGATAAGCTATTCTCAAGATTACACAAGCTTGTCAGTCAGTTAGCTGTGTTAGGTGTTGAGACAGAGAAGGAAGATCTCAACATGAAGTTTTTGAGAAGTCTACCTGATGAGTTCCATACTCATGTTATTGTCTGGATGAACAAACCAGACATTGAAACAATGAAGCTCAATGATTTGTACAACAACTTCAAAATTGTTGAACAAAGTCTTAGAAAGTCTGGAATTTATAGTACTAGTTCTGGGAACGTGGCACTTTTGTCATCTCCTAGTATTGGTAAGTCTGAAGAGGTAGAAGAAGTTGAAGGTGTTTCTAATGCTACAAATGGTGGTCCTTCTACTAGTTCACAAAAGACTGTTGCAGGACTTGGTGATCAAGCATTCTATGTATTCATATCTAGTCAGTCTAGTGGTTCTCCTCTAAATCATGAAGACCTTGAGCAGGTTGATGGTGATGATTTGGAAGAGATGGACATCAAATGGCAGGTTGCTTTGCTCAGCATGAGGGCCAAGAAGCATTGGCAGAGAACTGGGAAGAAAATTACCATAAATGGTAATGATACTGCTGGGTTTGATAAGAAGAAAGTGGAGTGTTTCAACTGTCATAGGTTAGGACACTTTGCTAAGGAGTGTAGAAGCCCAAGAAAGCAGGAGAATAGAAACACATGGTATAAGCAAGATAGGAGAAGGGAAGTTACTGTTGAAGAGCCAAAGGATATGTTGGCTATTGATGGTATTGGTTATGATTGGAGCTCTATGGCTATTGAAGAGGATGCACCACCAAATGCTGCTCTTTTGGCCAATGAATTTGCTCTAATGGCCCATTCTGATTCAGAGGTAAACAATATTACATCTTGTACTGAATCATGTCCTAATCTTAAAGCTTATGAAGACCTTAATAAGAGATTTAAAGCTCATAGAGAAGAGCTACTGAATTCTCTTTTTAATTTGGCTAATCACAAAAGAGGTCTAGCTGTTTTAGAAAAAACAAGTCTTACATTTTAAAGATAATGAATCTCATTTTTCTAATGACATCAATATACTAAAAAATGACATTAAGATCAGAGATGAGTGTATTGTTGAGTTGAATGATTCATTAGCTAAACACAAAAATGAAAGAGAAAATGTAAAGGTTTCTGTGGATGTTTTAGCTCATTCCTTAGAAGGATTCAATAAACTTTGGGAAGCCCAAGTTATTGATAAGGTTAATTCTGGTGTTGGATTTAAGTCTATACCCCCACCATACAGAGGTGTTCATTCACCTCCAGGTATTGATTTAGCACACACAGGGTTAGCTGAGTTTCAAGAACCAGTCATGGAATATGGTTCTAAGGCCACTAAGAGTCCTAAGATAGAAAAGGTAAGTAAAAGTTTAGATAAAACTTTATCTTATCAGGACAAGGTGTCCTTTGTTAAGAAAGGAGATGCTATAGTTGTTGAAGATTGTACAACTGATAGTGATAGTGATGAAGAAGAACATGTTATGTCTAAACCTGTTTTGGTTAAGAAAGTAGGAACAAGTCTTCCTAAGATAGTCAATCACAACACTAACAGGCCTAAGTCAAATGTTAAGACTGTTAGGAAACCAGTTAGATATTGTGAACAATATAGAACTACAAACAAGCCCAGAGGTAACCAAAGGAATTGGAACAACCTCAAGTCAAACCAATTAGGTGATGACTTTGCATTTTACAATAAAGCTTGTTATACATGTGGTAGTTTTGACCATCTTGCAGCTTTCTGCAACCAAAGGGTAACTGGGTATGAAAACAATAGGGTGAACTACAAAAGGCAAACTCCTCAAACTCATTGTCACTCTAATACTCATAGAACAAAACCCAGAACAGTCTCAAACAAGTCTGGACCAAAAGGTCCTGATAGACAAAAAGGTCCTGCTAATACATACAAAAAGGTACTGTCAGTACAAATTAAAGGTACTGGTAGATCAAAAGGTACTGTTAGACCTATGATGACTGTTAACCCAAAATCAATAGCTAAGGATGCAAAAAAAACTTTCAAACGTGCATCTAAAACTGTTCTAAGGCCCATTCAAACAAAAGCAGTGGTCCACAAACAAATTTGGAGACCAAAGAGTTCAACTACAAAGCTAGCAGACTCTGCTAAGCATGTTATTCACTCTGCTGCTAAGGGTAATAGGGCAAATGCTGTTAAGGCCTCAGCATGTTGGATTCAAAAATCCAATGTTGCATCAACAGTCCTTAAAAGATTAAATTAGATTGATGCAAGAGGCAGATCCAAGTCAGTAATGGCTTGGATCCCCAAAGAAAACTAACACTCTTATTTGTGTGCAGGAACATTCTATTGATCATCAAGATCAAGGATACTCAGATAGTGGATGTTCCAATCACATGACAGGCAACATGTCTTATCTTTCAGATTTTCAAGAATTCAATGGAGGATATGTTACCTTTGGAGGTGGTTTTCGTGGCAAAATTTCTGGTAAAGGTACTATTAAAACCGGAAATTTAGATTTTGAAAATGTGTACTATGTACAAGAGCTAAAGTATAATCTTTTTAGTGTTTCACAAATGTGTGACAAAAAGAACAATGTCCTTTTTACTGACACTGAATGTCTTGTTCTATCTAAGGATTTTAAGATGCCTGATGAAAATCAAGTACTTCTTAGAATTCCTAGAAAGGCCAATATGTATAGTGTTGATATGAAGAACATTATTCCTAAAAAGGATTTAACTTGTCTTGTATCAAAGGCCACATTGGATGAATCAATGTTATGGCATTGAAGGCTTGGTCATATTAACTTCAAAACCATAAATAAAATTGTTAAGAATGGTTTGGTAAGAGGTTTACCTCACAAAAGATTTGAAAATGATCAAACATGCATTGCTTGTCTAAAAGGCAAACAACACAAAGCCACTTGTAAGCCCAAGATTTTTAACTCTATCAATCAGTCATTGTTTATGCTTCATATGGACTTATTTGGACCTGTTTCAGTAAGGAGTATGCAACATAAAAAATATTGTCTTGTTATAACTGATGACTATAGCAGATTTACATGGGTTTTCTTTTTAGCCACTAAGGATGAGACATCAAGCATCCTTAAGGACTTCATTACATTGATAGAAAACCAAGTAAGCAAGAAAGTAAAAGTCATTAGGTGTGATAATGGGACAGAATTCAAAAATAGAGTTATGGATGATTTCTGCAAAGAAAAAGGTATTAGGAGAGAATATAGTGTTGCTAGAACACCACAACAGAATGGAGTGGTTGAAAGAAAGAATAGAACACTAATTGAAGCTGCTAGAACAATGTTAGCTAATTCTAAGCTACCTATAATCTTTTGGGCAGAGGCAATCAACACTGCTTGCTATGTTCAAAATAGAGTTTTAGTTCTGCAGCCTCACAATAAGACATCATATGAACTCTTTAATGGTAGAACTCCTGCAATAGGATTTATTAGACCTTTTGGATGTCATGTGACAATTCTCAATACCTTAGACCATTTAGGAAAATTCGATGGTAAAGCAGATGAAGGTTTCTTAGTTGGATATTCTCTTGTTAGCAAAGCTTTTAGAGTTTACAACTTAAGAACTAAGAAAGTACAAGAAGAACTACATGTGGAGTTTCTGGAAAACAAATCCAATGTAGTAGGTCAAGGACCAAAATGGATATTTGATCTTGATTATCTAACAAGTTCTATGAATTATATACCTGTTGTTGCAGAAACTAATAATTTTTCAGGTTCACAAGCAACAAATGAGGTGGAGTTAGATAAAGATCAATCTGATGTCATTAAGCCATTGTGGTCAAATACCAGTGTGGATTTAGCTTCAAACAATGATGAATCTTCTTCTGGTAAAGCAAAAGAAGATGTTGAGGCTCAAAGAAAAGATGTTGGAACTGAGGAACAACACAATATGTTAAATATTGATGGTACTGCCGAGTCAGAGCAAGGTACTGCTAGTTCTTCTAAAGGTACTGGTAGTTCATTTGAAGGAACTGTTAGTTCAGTTGAAGGTCCTGCTGGTCCTTCACACTCAAAAGATGCAGAGTTCCAAGAAGATGAAGTGGATTTGAGTAATCTTACACCATCTTATCATGTTCCTACTGCCCCACACACAAGGATTCACAAAGTTCACTCCCTGGATAATGTGATTGGAGATATACAATCTGGTGTGAAGACAAGAAGACAACTGGTCTCTTCAGACCAAAAAGGGATTCTTGATGCCCTTTATGCTTCAAAGCAACATGAGCTTTCAAACTCTTGTTTATTTGTATGTTTTCTCTCTCAAAAGGAACCAAAGAAAATTCTTACAGCCCTAGATGATTCAAGCTAGTTAGAGGCTATGCAAGAAGAGCTTCTTCAGTTCAAGATTCAAAAGGTTTGGGTGCTAGTTGATTTACCTAGGAATGAAAAGGTAATTGGCACTAGATGGGTTTTTAAGAACAAAAGGGATGAAAGAGGAATTGTGATCAAGAATAAGGCTAGACTAGTAGCACAAGGGTACACACAAGAAGAAGGAATAGATTATGATGAAGTTTATGCTCCAGTAGCAAGGATTGAGGCAATTAGGCTGTTTCTAGCTTATGCTTCATTTTTAGGCTTCACAGTCTACCAAATGGATGTCAAAAGTGCATTTTTATATGGTGAAATTGGAAGAGAGGTGTATGTTTCACAATCTCCAGGTTTCATTGATCCATTACATCCAAACAAAGTGTACAGAGTAGTGAAAGCTCTCTATGGCCTTCATCAGGCACCAAGAGCTTGGTATGCAACACTAGCTTCCTACTTATTAGAAAATGGATTTCAAAGAGGAAAGATTGATCGGACACTTTTTATCAAACAGCACAAGAAGGATCTTCTGTTAGTGCAGGTGTATGTGGATGACATTATCTTTGGATCTACAAGGAAGGAAATGTGTTTAGAATTTGAGAAGCTTATGAAAGATAAGTTTCAGATGAGTTCTATGGGAGAACTTACATTCTTTTTGGGTTTGCAAGTTAAACAATCATCTGAAGGCATATTTATTAGTCAAGACAAATATGTTGCAGAGATACTTAGAAAATTTTAATTTGCTGATTCAAAAATAGCAAGCACACCAATGGACGCTGAGAAGCACCTTCTGAAAGATGAAGATGGAGAAAATGTAGATGTACACAGTTACAGATCTATGATAGGCTCTTTGATGTACCTTACATCATCTAGACATGATATCATGTTTCCTGTTTGTGTTTGTGCAAGATTTCAAGTTACTCCAAAGGTTTCTCATTTAACTGCAGTCAAGAGAATTTTTAGATATCTCAAAGGTCAACCAAGGTTGGGTATATGGTATTCTAGAGAATCTCCTTTTGACTTGGTAGCATGTTCGGATAGTGATTATGCTGGTGCTAGCTTGGACAGAAAGTCAACAACTGGAGGATGTCAATTCCTTGGGTGTAGACTTGTCTCATGGCAGTGTAAGAAGCAAACAAGTGTGGCAAATTCAACAACTGAAGCTAAATATATAGCTGCTGCAAGTTGCTCTAGTCAAGTTCTATGGCTTCAAAACCAACTCCTTGATTATGGGTACAATTTCTTAAACACTATTATTTATATTGATAATAGTAGTACAATTTGTATTATTAAAAATCCTGTACAACACTCTAAAACAAAACACATTGAAATTAGACATCACTTTATAAGAGATTGCAATGAGAAAAGATTAATTCAAGTTCTTAAAATTGCTTCAGAGCATAATTTTGTAGATCTGTTAACAAAAGCTTTTGATGTTTCAAGGTTTCAGTACTTGGTAGCAAGTATTGGAATGCTTAATCTTTAAATTTTTCAAATGATGTATTTATGTACATAAATTTTTGTTGGTACTGCTGGATTTATAAGGTACTGCTAATATATCAAAATTTGAATTGTGTTATTCATACAGTTGGTTTTATGATTATACTAATACAAGACAAGTACTTTGTACATTGTTCTTTTGGTTTTAGACTAACTATTTCAGGTATGAATATGTGAACACAAAGGATATTTCAAGTGAAATGGGAACAGCAGAATGCTTATCAAATTGCTGACCATAATAGGTTTATGATGGACTGAGTTTAGGAATTTAACCTCCTTAAAACTTCTTTCTTGAAATCTAGTTATGATATTTCACATTGAATTGATGACTTAGTTGATCAGATAGTAACTGATACAACTCACTTTCTATCATTTTATACTTTTAAGTATAATGAGTTAGTCTAAGGACATCTGATAGAAAGAACAGCTAGTAAAAGTGAATCTAACACTTGTGTTGGAGGTAACAATTACTATGAGCTGGAAACCCTGTCAAGAAAATCTTTTGAATAGATTTATCTTTTCACAGGCAGTTATTTATAACTGAAAAACATTGGTTCTCACACAACCAGAGGTTGCTTTAAACCGAAATGATAATTAAGTGTCTATTTACACTTGATTCTTTCAAAATGGTTGGAAGTAGTATGATTTTTCAATTCTAAAATCATGAACATACTACTAAGTTAAATGATTTCTTAAAAGGATTTTCAAGGATTCTCAAAAACCATCCATTGATGGATTCTGAATCAAAATGTCCACTGATTCACCTCTCATAGGAGTTAACACACCTAGAAGTGATGAGGACAGCAACTTAAACTTTTAAAGAATTGATGGCTTCATGTACAATATTGTCTGACAACAAAAGTTACACATTGATAGATCAGTCAAAGGTACATAGTGAGATCTTCCAAACAAGGGGAGGAAACAAAAGTTATTTGCTTCAGGAGAGGTAACAATCTCAGGGGAGGAAATAATAGCCCAGAAAGGAAGAATAAACCAATATATGGAAGGAGAAGACAAGAGCATACAAGATGATGATGTAGAGGTTGAAAATGATTAGAACAGATCAAATATCTAGAAGGGATGAAGCATTTCTAAAGGAGAAAATTCTATCTAGATCAAACGAAGGAAAGTTTCAATTTCAGTTCATTATGTTTGTTTATCACTTGCAAAGGCATGCTGATAGATGATTTCACTTGTTGAAATCATTGCCTCTTACAATTCCTCCATCCAAGGAAATTGCACCATCTTTTGGTACAATGTTTTGATATTGCTGAAGTCAAAGCAGAACAGTTCAGAATAAGAAGAATAGTTCAGATTCATGAAGTGTTTGAAAGATCTTTTCAAGTCCTCATTTAATTCAGAAAACATGTTTGAATGATTCACATGTTTAGGGGAGGATTGTTGGGAATTAAATATTCTGAAGTTAGAGTATTAGAATTTACTCTAAGTCAAAGGTACTGCTAGTTCATGATCAAGGTACTGCTAGTACATCAAGGTACTGCTAGAGCAAGAAGGTACTGCTAGTTCAAGTAGAAGGTACTGCTAGTTGTATATGGTACTGCTGATCAGTGAGTCATAAAGCTACTTCAAGGATAAGATCGAAAAGATATTTATTGTATTTTGGTCAAACATATACGGTAGATAATATCTTACTCCATGTGCTTAGTTAACAAGTTGTATACATAGATACATGTTGTATCTTATGTACTGACACAATAAGCATAAGTTAACCAAGTAAGTCGGTCAAGACTTTAAGCAATTTGTAAAGATCTTTTGCAACTATAAAAGAGATCTTAGACTAGTGATTATGTACGTGTGTGAAAAATATAAGTGAATATCTGTTAAGACATAGAACAAACACAAATCACAAGTTGTAACATAAGATTCAAGGTTTTGTAACCCTAGTGATAAACACAAGATCACTCGTATTATTTTGAATAATATTGAATCGTTTAGTGAAAAACTTTCTTGGTTCATTGTTAAGTAACAAACATAATTCTTCCATTTCCATAACATACATAACCTTCTAAGTGTGGTTAAGTAAATTCCGCGTGCTTAATCATATAAACTCAATATATCTTACACACAAAGTATACAAGGTTTAACCACCTTAACCGTGTGTCACAGGTCCTCTCATTCTCTGTGCACATCATGATTGTTTACGAAACTACTCTTAGATGCTAGCCAATTCATATTTATTTGTTGAGTGCTCCTAGGTTTTGGTTTGCTACTACTAGCAGTGTTCTGTAATACAGTGGAAGGCATCACACGAGGTTTTGAACCTAGAATTCTGTCTTTTTGAAGTAGTTCATTTTTACTAGCTTTTTCTAGATCATAGTTCTTGTACATGTCATTTATGCCATAAGACTCTTTACTTTTAATGCTCGGTTTAGACACTGTTTTTGAACTAATCCTAGATGAGCCAGGTATAATCATGTGTTATGGTTTAGCAGAAACAAATGCATTTTCCTTAGGCCAAGAATGTGGAGTGACTGGTTTTGTCAAATCATTTTTCTCAACAACTTGGGAGGCAAACCGAGATTTTGAAGATTTAGGTCATTCAGATTTAAATGTAGTAGGTTGTCTAACCACTGATTGGTTTCTGATAGGTTGTAGAGGCGGTTTCCCCAAGATTGATGGTTTTGCAAAGTTAGTATCCACACTCTGGCCAGTCAATTTTCTTAATTTGTTTTGCAATGCAGCATGTGCAAACACCTTTGCTTGAATTTGACATTTTAAAATCTCATTTTCCTTGACTAATGTATCCACACGTTTACTTTGTTCATTCAAAAATTGACCATTGTTGCCCGAAGTTAGAGATTCGTTTTGCAATTTAAGTTCAAGTGAGATGCAATGTGCCTCTAGTTTTGAAAAATCTTTTTGAAACTGGGCAATGGTCTTTTTGAGACAAGTATTTTGAAACTCGAGAGTTTGGTTTGATGGTACATTTGTTTTTTTTTCATTTGATGAATCAGACAAAGGTCGTTTGACAAGATGTTGGTCAACATTCTGATCAACCCCTCATTCATTTTTGAATTCAGGTTGCTCAGTTTGTTGTTTTTCATCTACAGGCATATTATGATTAATAGTAGATTATACTTCAGCCATTGGCTCTTTGTCAAAGATGGGCTCTGTGACATAAGTGGGTATGATATATGCATCGTCAGCATCAATATCATCTACTAATCTGCTGGTGTCATCCTGCTTTTCTGATTCTGTCCCACTGCTTTCTGTAACAACCAAACTAGCTTTCAATGCTTTAACCGTATTAGCTTGCTCTTCTTGAATTTGCATCTTCTTTTCATTCACTCTTTTGTCATACTCTCGTCTGTGAAGTACTCTTTCAGCAATTGACTTCTCAATCGAATCCATTTGTTGGGTCAGTATGTCTTTGAAAGTTTTAACCTCGATTCTAGTGTATTCCAAAAAATACTTGCATGTCATGACACTGTCAAAATCTGATGATAACCAGGAATTGATAAACTACTGAAATTGTTCCTTGAGCACTCTAAAGGCGATCGTGGATCCATTCTCGTGAAATTCTTCTTTTTCAAGTTGCTTCTCTAGTTGATCCACATTGAGGAACATCATTTTTGTGAACTTCTCAACGTCTTCTCCAAAGAGTGATGAAAATGCCCGTTTGAATCCATTCCCGGTACGTGTTCCTGCTAAGTCTTTGTTTGAGAGGACCTTAAGGTGTGAATGGAATAATCTAAAACATGTCATGCATTTCTCTTTCATTTCTCTATCTTTTTCTTGCATTAAAAATTCTAGTGTATCACTCTCTTGAGATCCTTGAGAAGCAAAGTTTGGTGGTGAAGGATTAGATGAAGGTTTTAATCTGTTGTTGGTGGGTGTGGAGATTTGTAACTTCTGTTCATTCATTTGCGACCATGATTTATACATCTCTCCCCCGTGATTGTTGCGATGTAATCGGAAGAATAAAAAATATGTGTAAAAAGGTCGCCAAAATTTTGTGTGAAATGATGACTTTGATCTTGATTTTTCAGCGATTCACGATCACACAATAACTAGCACGACAGTTAGACCACAAGAAGCCAAAAATTCAAACCAAAATTATATCTGATCTCAGATTATCGAATCTCAAACAAAATCGTAGTCCACAATTCTGCCCGAAAATACTACAAATAATTTTACCCGTATAAAATTTACCACCAACAAATTAATTTGTCCCTTGTTTGAATGAGCAGCCCACGATAATTCTTATCAATTTTTTGGCCTAAAATGAAGTTATACGTCCAATCCAACCCAATTCCACCCCAACACAAAAACAACCCTAATTTTCGGCTATTTATACGACTAAACCTAATAACCTCTAACCCTAATTTCTCACTATCCTAACATCACGCAGTCAAATAACTCCTCTCACCCTACACCAAAATAAATGCAGCTACACTTTAATCGTCCCTTGTATCTTTAAATCAAACCGAACACATAACATACTCTTGAATCTTCTTGGTCGTTTAACAAATACACGAACCACAATCAAATGAACACCTTTGTTTTGTGACTTCGACTTCAAAGATTCAAGAAAGAAATTTCGTCTAACATTTGTGATGGATAACAGGTAGGTTTTAATTATTTTCTTCTTGTTTTACTTTGACCCAAAAGAAAGTGGGAATGAAAAAATTGTGTTTTGTTCTTACTTTGTAATTTTCGGATATTCAAGGAACTGATGATTCTAAAAAGATATGTGATGGGATTTTGAAAAACTTGTGAATCTCTAATGATTAGAAAGCAAGTGGAACTCTGAGATCTTTTTCCTTTTACTTTTCTTTGTTTGAACGAACGATAAGAAAGGATGAGACAGCTTTGTTTTGTTCTTTCTTAATATTTTCAGAAATTAAATAGAAGCTCGTGCTTTTCACGGATCGATGATGGTTTACTTGTTCAAGCTCATAAAATCTTTAAAGGTTTCAGTTAAAGTTGAACAATATCTGAGATCGTGCGTCCTTTTATTCTTGTTGTTCGAATATGAGATAAGATATGGCGGTGGTATTTGTTTTTGTATGTTGACAGTCGAGGGGTTTAGGATAGACGAGGTTGTATTTGTTTGATGTGGGGTTTAGTTGTTGTATACTGTAACCGTGATATAAGAGATGAGATAGGATTTGGTTAGCTTTTCTTGAATCAAGGAAAAGGAAGGATATGAACACAGTTGTTCTTGTTCTTTCTTATAGGCTATCGAAAATTAAAAACAAAAGCTAAGCTTCAAAGTAGATTGATGATGGTTATGGTATCACACTTAAAAGTCTTTAAAGGTTTTTTTACCAAAGGTGAACCAAACTGAGATCTGTATGTTGTGTATGAAAGATTTTGATCTTTAAAGATAATCAAGGTTGATTATGTTTAGGGAAAAGGTATATTAGATGTTTGAAAAATTTCTAAGTATGAGAATCTGAAAATTATTCCTTACTCGAAGAAACCTTACTCGAAGAGTCAGTAAATCCTTAGTCGGAGAATGATTAAATCCTTAGTCGAAGAATCATGAAATCCTTGGAAACTTATAAAAAACCTTACTCGAAGGATTAAAAAAAAAAGAAGTTCTGATATCCTAACTCGGAAAATATAAACAGAAATTAGAATAACTTTCTTACTCAAAGAAATTCAATGTCTTATTCAAAGAAATGCAAGCTAACTCGAAAAATATCAAACTAACTCGAAGATCTTCAACCCTTACTCGAAGAACACCGTTTCTAAACTCTAAAAAGCTCTAAAATTCACTTCAAAATGAGTTTTTAATCCACGTTTTCTACCAGATCTAACCTAATACTACCTAAACAACTATAAAGTAAGAAACTTTTTCAGTTTTAAAACGATTTTTTGATTCGTAAATATGCTAACTCGAAGACCAGTTTTAAAACTTACTCAAATCTATTTAAAACTTTATAAAATGCAACCTAGATTACCCTTTGCTCTGATACCACTTGTTGGGTCACTTTATTTCTCACACACAACATAGATTCTAGAGAGAGAAAGTTATTGAGAGAAAGAGAGTGGAAGGAACTTGTGTAATAGAAATGAAAATGAAATAGCCAAGAACCAACACCCTCTCCTTTCAGGGCGGGAGGGGTATTTATAGTGTTTACAGGTAGATGGGCGTTGCCCTAGTTCTCATGGGCTTGGCCTATGGGCTTACTGATGAGTGCCTATTTACTCATCATTTTATGCCCATATTATACATAAAAAAATGCTTAAAACGGCTAAATATACCAATTTATACTGCAGATATTCTTGGTTTGTGTTTTTATGTGTTTCAGGTACAAAAGGATTGAAAACGGGGCAAAAACGGACAAAACTGAGCATAAGATTGGAAAATCGTGAAAAGCCGAGGACGGGGAAGAAATTTACAAGTTTGGACCAACAAATTGATCAAAAAGTCAAAGTCAACCATCATGAATGTCAAAATACCAAAAATGGTCATTGGAGATAATTTTCAAAATTTGGCAAGTTTGGTCCCTGGATTTTCAGAAATGGCAAACTTGGTCCTTTAACTTAATACCAATCTCAAATCTAATCCTAAACTAACCAAACCCTTAAAACAAATAAACCCAACCCTTTTATCCTTATCCCATTTTTCCCTTAACCCAATTACAGCCCAATCCCAAAAAAACCCACACCCGATCTTTTGTTTTTAGCTAATCCCACCAGGTCAAGAAAAAGTCAAACCGTATCCTTTTCCCTCCTTCCCCATAAAAGCCCATCACCATCACCATTTCCCCATACCTTTCACCTCAACCCATGTGACCCTGATCCAGCCACCCTCCTTGTACCTTCAACTACTCTATTTCCCACCCTCCTAGTACCTCTTCACGTGAACAATCCAAGCTGGCAATCCACTTATAACTTTTTGGCGCCAAAATTGTGATTGAATGGCTGAGATGATCACAAGCATATCTAATGGTCCAGAAATGATCAGAGAGAAAAAGAAAGAAGATCCCACTTTAGTTTAGTATAAATAGGGCACTTTGTAAGCCTTATGAGGCATGTAGAATTTTAGTTAAGTCGTAATTCTAGTTTAAGTTTTTAATTGTTATAAAATTTAGTCTTCAGTATCATTTCAACTTTCTTAAGCTCATTTGTTATTAATCTCATCAGCCTTGTATTAAAAATTTTAAGTTAATGAAAATTCAAGTCTTTCTCAAAATTTGAATTAAGCTATATTGTTGTTAAAAATAGTTCACCAACTTCCTTACCCTTTCTATAAGCTTATATAAGCTCTCTATAGCTTTTTGTAAGTTTGTAATAGATTAGAATCAAAATAATTGAAGAGAGTGAAGCTCAGTCAACCAAAGTCAACGATGGTCCTTGTTACTGTTCATCTGCTTATTTGGTACTTATTCCCCTTTTCCGTGCTTCTTTGTGCTATGTGATGTTGATTCATGCTAGTTTAATAGATAAGTTCACCCTTAGTCTCAGTTTTGCTTAATAAGCTAAAAATAGACCAAAATTAGCATAAGCTCTATCAGCTTATTAGATTGCTTAATTAGTTTTTTTAAGTGGTATTTAGTTTACTTATAAGTTAGAGAGACCTTATATTGCAGACCTTGTAGCTTAATTTCAGTATTTCTAGTTTAAATTTCCACTTTGGTTGCTGAAGGGACTATTTGGGTTAAGACCCAAAATGGGTCAAAATGGTTACACACTGTTCATTTGCATTTTTCTTAGGTTTGATCTTGATTAATTTAGCATACCTTAGTTGTCAGTAGGAGCTTTTAGTCTGTTTTTAAGGATTTCTAGGTTTTGAATTCACTAGTGCATTTATAGAATAGGTACTGATCTAGAATAAGCCCTTAAGGCTATAAGCTCAATTTGAACTTATTTCTGGTATCTTTGTATTCATTTTGGACTATTTAGTGAGCTTGAAAGGTCTGGGAATTAGTTGGTTAAGATTTGAAGATATTAGATCACAACAGTCTGATATTTTGTGATTTTCCCATTTTGCAGCCTTTTCTTTGATTTTTAATTTGTTGGATATAAGTTGGAATAAGCTGAAATTTGGCTCAGATAAACTTGGCTTGCTATTCTAGTGGTTCCCAATTTTTATGATTTTTTAGAATTAGCTTTTAAGAGCTTTTCAGAAGCTTGAAAAGTCTCCATTTTCCCCTGCACCCTGGTATATCAGCAGACTTTAGTGCTTATTGGTTTTGAATTCAGTGCTTATTTGGTGATTCTTGTGGCTTATTTAGTTTCCTTTCAGCTTATTGTCTGTTACTCAGCTTATTGTAGTTCCCTTATAGCTTGTCTCAGCTTATTTTGCTTTCTAGTGAAAATTTTCACTTTTCTTCTTTAAAAAGCCAACTGTTTGTTTTAATAAGCTGTTTCTCAGCTTATTGGTAGTTTTACAATTAGGTTCCTTTTCAAAAGTTGCTTATTTTTATTAGCTTTTCAAGTTTTTAAAAGAAAAATCAAAAAAATAAATAGTTAGCAAAAAGGCAAAACTGGGATTCGAACCCCAGTCCCTCAGATAACAACACAACACACAAACCAGTCGCCCTAGGGTCTTTTTCAGTTAAATCTTTGCACCCTTTTTTATTTAACCTATCTTTTCATATTAAGCTTATTTAACCTTTTAGCTAATTTACTGCTTATCCGAATAAGCAGTCAATCCCATTTTATTTTTCTTAGGTTCTGCTTATCTTTTAACACTTTCCTGTAATTTTTCATAATTTTCCAATTCCATTTAGTATTTTTATTCTATTTTTCTTTTTAATTTAGTTTTTAATTCGTATTTAATTAAATAAAAGTCAAAAAAATATAATTCTTTTTTTCAAAATTTTCTTTTATTAATTAGGATTTAGAAAAAATAGATTTGTACCTGTAGAGTTAGTATTTCATCATTTTGACGTTTATGCTAGGGTTTTCCCGGTTTAAACGCGTTTTCATTTCCTTTACGTTTTTAATTACGCGTTCTTTAGATAATCGTTTCCCGTGCCTTTTAAATCGTTTTTAGTTTATGTTCACATATCTTAGCTTAGAAACCCAAAATCTCTTCGTTTTCACTATTCCCGACACGTATCCACGAATCGAGAACACAAATTCCATTCAAACCTTCGTTGGGAAAACGACTCGGGTTTACATATTTCCTTTGTAAATCCTTGATGAAAAATACGTGTTGATTCCATCGGATCAATTTTTGGCGCCGCTGTCGGGGAAGGTTGAAGCGAATTTTTGAATTCTTGTTTGTCGAAACGTGTTTTGAAGACCCTTCTCTCGAGAAGTTATCGTTTTCTTCGTAAATATTTTCTTATTAAAACCCAAAAAGATTTTCATCTCAAAGTTTATTTTCCTTTTCCCTTTGTATTTTTCAAAATGTCTTTAAATTATAAAAATCCATAAATATTCTTCTTATTCCTCTATTCGTTTAATTCTATTATCTTCTCATTCCTCTTATCCGTTTAATTCTTATGTCGTCATTCGACTATCACTGTTTTCATTGTAAAAGTATATTGGGTGATGATCATCGCTGTTACAAGTGTTTGTGTGAGCGGTGTGGAAATAATGCACTAAACGGATCTTGTTATTGGTGTGAATTATCCATTAAATCAAATCCTAATTCCGTCGATAGTTCTCAAAGTTTTTCCGACCACCCTCCACAATCCCAGCTATTCTCATTCAAATAGCAAAATTGCTATGTATGTGGAGATCTGTTGGGAGATGATTCACTTTGTGAATGGTGTTTATGCAAGGAATGTGGGTTTACTCACGGACTTTGTATATGTTGCACTTCGAAAATCGAAAATACATTCACTTATCCAAATTTTCAAAACGATTTCAGCCACCTTCCTCAGAATTCATTTGAGCAAGAACCGTGCTATCAAAATTTCAATGATACATCATTTCAAAATGCTCCGTATGTTCCTTGTGCAAATTGTGGGGGGTCCTCATGACGATTATGAATGTTTGCCGTGGAATCAAGAACCTAATCCTTGGTATAATACTTCCAGTTTTGACAATGTCCAACCCCCACAGTATTCCATCATTCATCCTCATGAAAAATCTATGGCAGAATTACTAGCCGAAGAACGAGCAGCAGAAACGCGTGCCAAATTTCTCAAGGATTCCATTCTCGATGAGGATGATGAGGATACTATTCAAATGAAGGAATATTATGAGAATTCGTCAGCTGCAATCACCCCTGTCCAGAAAAGGCAGGAAGACAAGAGTATTGTAGAATTGCTAGCAGAAGAGCAAATGGAACGTATAAAAGCCATTTATGCTAGCAATAATGATGAGGAGGACGACGAGGAGAGCGTTATTCCTTTGAACGATATCGTTTCTCAACAACCTCAGTCTATTGCAATCACATCCATCTTACCTACTATGGACCCCGAGGACTCTCTCATAATGGGGGATGAGCATCTTAGCACTATTCCTGAAAAGGAATCGGATGAATTCATAAAGTCTAGTGTTGAGAACCTTGTCTCAATCCCAAGTGAGTCCGAGGATACATCCGACAGTGAATGTGATTGGTCTTTTTGTGATGATTATCCTCTTGGCACTTCAGAGGATTCTTCCGGGATTTTCTTTAACCCTCTTTTCAAATCCAACGGTGATTTTTCCTCTAGTGATGACGAATCGCTTTCTGATGAGAACGTTCAAAATGAAAGTCTCAAAGTCTATTCGAATTCTCTTTTTGAATTTGATGACGAGTACCTTTCAAGCAACATAAATCCTCTTTTTGATGAAGTGTTAGAGAACGATGAGGTCAAGGAATCTATTATTTCAAAACTTGATGATATGACCTCAAATATTAATCCCGAAATCCAAAAGGACGTTCTTTCTCCGACATATGTGACATTTCCGTCTGAGGATTGCCATTATATTGACTTCACATATGTCGTTCGAGTTTTTCTACCTTTCTGTGCTTATAAGGTAGCTTGTCCTTTCCTTCACTCGTTTGGGAATGAGGACAAAGTTTTTGACCCCGGCATCTCCATTTATCATTCTTTTGAGCCGGATGTATCTCATCGGAGTGGAACTTTCAAGAACTTCAATGTTTATCCAAACATTTTGAATGAAAGTCCGATGGAGATTTTCTCTTCCACATGCTTCCCCAAGAATAAATGAATTCGGGGTCGAGTCAAGCTAGTGACTCGGTTAACAAAAACATTAGCATCACATGGGTGACAACCCATGTTTCTGACTTCTTTCTATTTTCTAACACTAAGTGTGGGGAGATTCCTCTACTGTGCTTTGTTTTGTGTGTTGTTTGCAGGTTTCCCTTAGATCGTGATGATTGATGCGCTTGTTTTTAATCCAGCAGCCCAATATCCGATCTTTTTACTAACGATTATCTAGGGATATCTTTTTAATCCTGTTTGTGAAAATTGAGAATTCTTTCACACACTTGGCTATTAGTATTACCTTTTTACGTTCTAAGTGTCGGCATAATAGCCGGTACTTTGAATATTGAGGGCAATATTCAATTCTAAGTGTGTGGGGGGGGGGGGGGGAATTCTCGCGATTTTTGTCACATATGTACCGTCTAGTGCCCTAGTACCCTCATTTTGGCCAAAATTTTAAAATTTTTGTCGTTTTTGAATAAGAAATTGCATGAAAAAAGAAGTGCTTTGCACAAAAAAAAAAGAAAGAAAAAAAATAAAAGTGTTTAGTCTTGATTAGATTAGAACAATGGGAATCCCGACTCTGCCAGAGTGTTGATCTGGCTGCTTCCTTAACGATTAGGCTAAGGTTTTACGATATGTGCAAATAAAAATGCTAAGCGTAGAATAGTGGTTTTCTTTAGAGCTTATATAAGTAATCTATGGCTTTTCCTCCCAGGAGATAACTAATCTGACTTAATAAGTGCTTATTTTCAAACATTTGAACACACAAAATCATTTTTTTATACGATTTTGAAAACTAATAGTTCAAAGCTTTATTTAAACTTCGGAACAAGCATATGTCATAGTAATGCAAAATGAAAGTGATACGTTGCTTGAAAGCTGCAAAAGTTAAGTAATAAATGTTTGTGCTAAAAAAGCTACGGTTCAAGATCGGCCCTTGGATCCTTATTTCCGGAAGGCGTTTAGGTCTTGGCTACCCTCTTACACCGGGCCTTGGACCTCTAATTCAGGAATGTGTGAGGTCTTGGTCTAACACCCTTGGATCCTCATTTCAGAAATGTTTAGAGTCTTGGAACTCTCCGTTGTAACGGCCCTTGGATCCTTTATTCCGGAAGGTGTAAGGTCTTGGTTCCCGTGAAACTCCGTTAGTTTATGTTGCACAAGTAAAAAAAAATGATGAAAAATGAAAAAAATGAGAAAATGAAAAGAAAATAAAATGGAATGATATTGCAAAATGCAAAAATGGAATGATATTGCAAAATGCAATAAGTTTTGATGTTGCAAAAATAAAGATGTATGTTTTGAATAAAGTTTTGAAACTTGCTTGTTGTAAATTTTAAATCTATCTTTCACCTAGTATTAGTCAAAATCTTATAAAAACGTCGATTTTTGTGATCAAAATTTTGAAATCAAGCACATTCACCTAACTTGAATAAATATGGGAGTGAAAAGTTAAGTCTCGGCTTACATAGATTATTAGTATAAGTAGTGTTAGCATTTTACAAAAAAAACATTTGCACATTGAGTTTAAGCTTAGTTGGGAGTATATAAAAGAGGATGACGATTTCAATTCCCTGGAGACACCCATTTTGTGTGAATCCCATTCCATGATACCATTTTTGGAAATCAAGCATGTTATCTATTTTTGTTTTAGTTTAAATTTCTCGCATTTAATAAAAATTCGAAACGGGGTATGCTTGGTATTGTTTTGATCCTTTCATTACTTTATATGATCGGATTGCTAGGGACTAGCAATTGATAGTGTGGGGGGATGATGAGTGCCTATTTACTCATCATTTTATGCCCATATTATACATAAAAAAAAAAGCTAAAAATGGCTAAATATACCAATTTATACTGCAGATATTCTTGGTTTGTGTTTTTATGTGTTTCAGGTACAAAAGGATTGAAAACGGGGCAAAAACAGACAAAACCGAGCATAAAATTGGAAAATCGTGAAAAGCAGAGGACGGGGAAGAAATTTACAAGTTTGGACCAAGAAATTGATCAAAAAGTCAAATTCAACCATCATGAATGTCAAAATACCAAAAAGGTCATTGGAGATAATTTTCAAAATTTGGCAAGTTTGGTCCCTAGATTTTCAGAATTGGCAAACTTGGTCCTTTAACTTAACACCAATCTCAAATCTAATCCTAAACTAACCAAACCCTTAAAACAAATAAACCCAACCCTTTTATCCTTATCCTATTTTTCCGTTAACCCAATTACAGCCCAATCCCAAAAAAACCCACACCCGGATCTTTTGTTTTTAGCTAATCCCACCAGGTCAAGAAAAAGTCAAACCGTATCCTTTTCCCTCCTTCCCCATAAAAGCCCATCACCATCACCATTTCCCCATATCTTTCACCTCAACCCATGTGACCCTGCTCCAGCCACCCTCCTTGTACCTTCAACCACTCTATTTCCCACCCTCCTAGTACCTCTTCACGTGAACAATCCAAGCTGGCAATCCACTTATAACTTTTTGGCCCCAAAATTGTGATTGAATGGCTGAGATGATTACAAGCATATCTAATGGTCCAGAAATGATCAGAGAGAAAAAGAAAGAAGATCCCACTTTAGTTTAGTATAAACAGGGCACTTTGCAAGCCTTATGAGGCATGTAGAATTTTAGTTAAGTCGTAATTCTAGTTTAAGTTTTTAATTGTTATAAAATTTAGTCTTCAGTATCATTTCAACTTTGTTAAGCTCATTTGTTATTAATCTCATCAGCCTTGTATTAAAATTTTTAAGTTAATGAAAATTCAAGTCTTTCTCATAATTTGAATTAAGCTATATTGTTGTTAAAAACAGTTCACCAACTTCCTTACCCTTTCTATAAGCTTATATAAGCTCTCTATAGCTTTTTGTAAGTTTGTAATAGATTAGAATCAAAATAATTGAAGAGAGTGAAGCTCAGTCAACCAAAGTCAAAGATGGTCCTTGTTACTGTTCATCTGCTTATTTGGTACTTATTCCCCTTTTCTGTGCTTCTTTGTGCTATGTGAGGTTGATTCATGCTAGTTTAATAGATAAGTTCACCCTTAGTCTCAGTTTTGCTTAATAAGCTAAAAATAGACCAAAATTAGCATAAGCTCTATCAGCTTATTAGACAGCTGAATCAGTTTTGTTAAGTGGTATTTATTTTATTTATAAGTTAGAGAGACCTTATATTGCAGACCTTGTAGCTTAATTTCAGTATTTCTAGTTTAAATTTCCACTTTGGTTGCTGAAGGGACTGTTTGGGTTAAGACCCAAAATGGGTCAAAATGGTTACACACTGTTCATTTGCATTTTTCTTAGGTTTGATCTTGATTAATTTATTATACCTTAGTTGTCAGTAGGAGCTTTTGGTCTGTTTTTAAGGATTTCTAGGTTTTGAATTCACTATTGCATTTATAGAATAGGTACTTATCTAGAATAAGCCCTTAAGGCTATAATCTCAATTTGAACTTATTTCTGGTATCTTTGTATTCATTTTGGACTATTTAGTGAGCTAGAAAGGTCTGGCAATTAGTTTGTTAAGATTTGAAGATATTAGATCATAACAGTCTGATATTTTGTGATTTTCCCATTTTGCAGCCTTTTCTTTGATTTTTAATTTGTTGGATATAAGTTGGAATAGGCTGAAATTTGGCTCAGATAAACTTGGCTTGCTATTCTAGTGGTTCCTAATTTTTATGATTTTTTAGAATTAGCTTTTAAGAGTTTTTCAGTAGCTTGAAAAGTCTCCATTTTCCCCTGTACCCTGGTATATCAGCAGACTTTAGTGCTTATTGGTTTTGAATTCAGTGCTTATTTGGTGATTCTTGTGGCTTATTTCGTTTCCTTTCAGCTTATTGTAGTTCCCTTATAGCTTGTCTCAGCTTATTTTGCTTTCTAGTGAAAATTTTCACTTTTCTTCTTTAAAAAGCCAACTGTTTGTTTTAATAAGCTGTTTCTCAGCTTATTGGTAGTTTTACAATTAGGTTCCTTTTCAAAAGTTGCTTATTTTTATTAGCTTTTCAAGTTTTTAAAAGAAAAATCAAAAAAATAAATAGTTAGCAAAAAGGCAAAACTGGGATTCGGACCCCAGTCCCTCAGATAACAACACAACACACAAACCAGTCGCCCTAGGGTCTTTTTCAGTTAAATCTTTGCACCCTTTTTTATTTAACCTATCTTTTCACATTAAGCTTATTTAACCTTTTAGCTAATTTACTGCTTATCCGAATAAGCAGTCAATCCCATTTTATTTTTCTTAGGTTCTGCTTATCTTTTAACACTTTCCTGTAATTTTTCATAATTTTCCAATTCTATTTGTTATTTTTAATCTATTTTTCTTTTTAATTTAGTTTTTAATTCGTATTTAATTAAATAAAAGTCAAAAAAATATAATTCTTTTTTTCAAAATTTTCTTTTATTAATTAGGATTTAGGAAAAATAGATTTATACCTGTAGAGATAGTATTTCATCATTTTGACGTTTAGGCTCGGGTTTTCCCGGTTTAAACGCGTTTTCATTTCCTTTACGTTTTTAATTACGCGTTCTTTAGAAACCCAAATCTCTTCGTTTTCACTATTCACGACACGTTTCCACGAATCGAGAACACAAATTCCATTCAAACCTTCGTTGGAAAAACGACTCGGGTTTACATATTTCCTTTGTAATTCCTTGATGAAAAATACGTGTTGATTCCATCGGATTACTTACTACATAGGCCAACCCGTTACACTAACAATTATAAGCCAAATACTAAACGACCTATTACAAACAATAATGACCAACACTTTACTATTATAACGTGTTCCTAACATGTTCCCTCCTCTTTAGAGAAAAGTCCTTTAATGTGTCATTTTGGTCTTCCTCCTCTTGGGTTTTTTTATGTTTCATGCCGAGAATAGTTATGGCGCTGAGAACACTACTTGGGTGAAACCTGCTAAGTTTGACAACTTTTAGCGTCATAATGGGTGGATTGAGCCATATTTGCGTCGAGTGCCTGAAAAACATGAGAGGGCTGATCAACCACCATCGCCCGATGTCATAGCGTTTTACTTAGAGTATGCTCGGGATTGTAATGATAGGCTTCCATTACATCCCTTTCATTTTGAAATATTTCGCCACTATAATGTTGGCTTTGGCCAAATGCATCCGCTGGGTTATAAATAGCTTAACGCTTTTATCCTTGCTTGCGTTTGGTTGAACTCTCTTCCTAGTTTGACCCTTTTTTCATATTTTTCGTTTGCAAAGGTGTGGGTCGTGGTGGTCGACAGAGAGGAGATCGGGTCATGAGGGTGGTTTTACTGTGACCGGGACTACTATGGGGTTATCGATTTGGCATAAGAGTTGGGTGTTGATAACTATTGATGATGCCCTTTTGCCCCGTCGATACCTTAGGTGGAGTAATGGTGTAAACCCTGATTTAGAGGATTTTGTGAAAACATAGAGGGGGGGGGGGTGAATAAGTTACCGTTTTAAAAAACTTAAAACTTGTTGTATCAAATATCCGTTTAAGCTTGTTCTAATATGAAAGATGTTTGTTGTAGTTTAAGACTAGTATATACTAAAACAATTTATCACACAAGTATGATCAACAAATCACAACACAAGCAATCATATAATGCAAACATAAAAGTAAAGAGTAAGTAAAAGAAAGCGCAAACTGAACACGATGATTTATAGTGGTTCGGTCACGGAGCTCCTCTCTGCCCTACTCCACTCCCCGAGTACCCAACTCGAGAGTTACTTCACTAGATCAACAAGCTCCCTTCTCGGCGGGAGAAAACCTTACAATCGTCGCTTACACTTTATCCGGTACTAAGCTAAACACCAGGTTTTTTACAAGGGTACAACCACTCCCGTTGGTTCTTTACAAGGGTACAACCACTCCCGTCGTCGCTTATACAATTTCCGACACTAAGCTAGATGTCAAGTTCTTTACAAGGGTACAACCACTCCCGCTAAGTTTGATGTCCCAACATAGAAACCTTGTGTTTTATGGAAAAAACATATAAACCACCTAATCTAATGTGAATAGGTTGTGATGCAATGATGGTTACAACAATGATCCATGACATAAATGTTCAATGGATATAAATGACTAATCTCTATGAACTTCCATTGATTGGAAGCCTTCAATGTATGAAGATTACAAGCTCCCTCAACTTGATGTAATGGATCTTCATATATGCGTGTGTAATCTACATGAACTTCTTGAATAAGAAGTCTTCAATCATTGAGAATGTCAGGTGCCCTTGAATCTTCATATGTTGGAATGCTTTGTTGGATAATGACTTCAAGATCTTCTAACCATCTTGAAGGATCAGGAAGTATGCTATACTTGAGATGGATGATGACTCATGATCTTGAGCTTGCTTCACAAGATCATATTGAGAGTATGCTTACAACATAATGAAAGTTAGTAACATTATGATCATTATGAAATGGATGATTAATGTGTGTTTCTACATGGTTTTCTATTGATCTAAATGTATGCAAAGGGCATAGGGAATGTGTATTCTAAGTGATAAGACAATGGGTAAACAATGGGCTGCTATTTATAGCCAACAAGAATTTTACCCTGCGGATTTGGCGGATCCCTAAATTTGGATCCGCCCTTGTATGGGTTTGGATCCACCGGTGTCTGACAGCTTATATCTTAACAAATCTTTCCATATCTAACCATATCTTGCCATATCTTCAAAAGTCAACTTGTTAGCTTGAAGATCTATGCAAAATATATTACAAATCTTCCAAGATATGTAAGTGATGCATGCCATGATGTCATGTTAAATATTTCTAATTTAAGAAATAAACATAAACATGTAAATGTATATATGTATGTAACATGTATCCTAGTGATCATGTAGCATGTATATACTAGCTTAACTAATATATGTTTACCAAGATGTATCATGTTAGTTTGACACCTAGAGTGTACTTATCCTATTAAACTTCGGAAACATGATGTACAAGTAAAAATACTTTTATACGCAAAATGTGAAATGAGGTTCTAAGTATAGATAGTCAACCACGGTTGAGGAATAAATCTTCTGTCAACTTTGAAATGAGATGTGATTTCTTTAAATGATTCGTCATAGCTGAGGTGCTTTAGGGATTTAACTATTTGTTTAAAGGTTGGATATTCCAAAAACTGTGTGTATATTCCTGAGACTGTTGGAGGAAGTCCAAGAACATTAAGAAGAAGATGAACATCGAACTTGATGACTTTGCTGTGAAGGGTGATTGTCATTGTTTTCGTGTCACAACTGATGATTAAGGAATGCCAGAACTAGTTAAGATAAATTTCCGAAACCTTAGCGGATCTGATTAAAACATGTCTGCAGAAGTGTTTCTTGAGTATCTCCACCATGATTTGACAAGTAGGGTGGCATGGTAAGGTGTCCAAATCTACCCGGTAATTGAATTCTCCTATTTTCCTTTCATCCCCCTCGGGTATTAACCCATTCCTTGTTTTTTATGCTTGAGACATTGTGAACCTGAGAAGCACAAACACCAACAAAAACACAATAAAAATTGCATATGAATGTTCGTGTAAGCATTTCAATACTTGACCTATACTTAAAGGATCTGGTACACCATATTGAGGAACAAGTATGAAGGTCACTTATTATAAGTGCACAAGAAACAAGCAATCATATTTAAGCAAACAAAATTTTCAACTTAACAAATTTCTGAGTTCAAAAAAAATTTACAAGTCTGGGAAAACTTGCTTATTCGAAGAAATGGTCTTACTCAAAGATTATATGAAAAAATTCCTTACTCGAAGGATTTAATTTTTTTTTGAGAAAGACATCCCTTAATTGGAGAATGCCATTTTCCTTACTCGGAAATATTTGAAACCCTCCTAACTCGGAGAAACTTTGATAATGTTCTTACTCGACAAATCATACTTACTCGAAGAGTTTATAAAAAATCTTCTAAGTCGAAGAAATTTTCTTTACTCGAAGAATTTAAGAAGAAATTTCTAAGTCGAAGAAAGTTTTTCTTACTCGAAGAATTTTATAAAAAATTCTCTAAGTATGAGGACTTAATCTCTTACTCGAAGAAAAAATAATAAAATTTTTCAAGTGATACAAACTTTCTTCTAACTCGAAGAACTTCATCTCAAATATTTCTAAGTAGAAGAAAAATATCCTTACTCGAAGATATTCATAAAAAATTGAAATCAATTAAGGACAGATTTAAAGAACATGTAAGCATCAAACACCTTCCTAAACATATCCTAAACAAAGCCTATTGCCCAGAAATCAAAGATAACACACATATTGGCCACAAATGATAATTATGTAACTCGAATTTCTTCAACTAAGAGCATACGTTTGAACTATGTTATAAGACTTTAGGCGCATGATTTGGGGACCTAATATAGCATATCTAAACACTCAAAACACATACACAATACTCCTAGTAGTGGCAGCAATTTATACGACTACTAAAACCCTAAAACACTTAATCTTCATACACAGATGTTGATTAACACAATTAAGTAGCAAAAGAGACACCCTAGACATGACATTAAGCTAAAGAACTAGTTTAATTAGACTAAAACCTAATACATGTGAAACACCCAAATCTACTCCTTAAAACCTAATCGTTCGAATAAAGATTTTTAGCCACATAAATGTTTCAAGAATTTAGGCGAGTGATTAGTAAGTATGAAGGAGTGATTATAACACTTACAATCGTGAAATGGTGACAATAAAAAATTCTTAGTCGAATGAGAAATTGGCAGCAGTTATGAGTGGTTGTGAGTAATGAGAGTTAGAAAAAATTTAAAGGTTTGCTTATATAGGGTATACTTAGGAGCTTTTACAGATTTGGCCCTTTAACCTGTTTTTCCCTTCAAGTGTAGTCCCAAAGTACCTAACTTTAGCAATTGGCAGCAACAGTCCCTTAGAACTGTTGTTGTTTCATTGTTAGCCCAAATATATGTTAACTTTTGAAATTCACATTTCTCCCCCTTAATCTAACAAATACTTTTGAAATTTTACTCAAACAATTAGTTCAAGAGATCACGGAAATGTTGCACGAAGAAATTTAATATTTATGATGAAGATTTTGAGAAGAGTGTGCAAAAGTCATGAAAAATAAAAAAATTCTCCCCCTCAAAGTTCAAAAATTAATTAAGTATGTATATCAAGAACATATTTTGATTTGTTTTGAATTTTTGCACACTGAAAAGAGATGAAGATGATGATTAATAGAAAATAGAAAAAAAAAAAAGAAAATAAAAAAAAACTATTGTTTTTTTAGAGAAATATGTACAAAGTGTTTTGGTGTTTGACATCCTTAATTGTGTTTAAGAAAGTTTTTCAAATCATCTGGAGTCAAACACCGCATGCCAATTTGGTGAACTAATTCCACAAATCTTGCATGGGGCAAGGCTTTGGTGAATAAGTCAGCTAATTGGTATTCAGTACTTACAAAGTATAATTCAATTGTACCCTTTTCAACATGCTCTTTGCTGAAATGATATCGGAGTGCGATATGTTTTGACTTTGAATGTTGAACCGTGTTGCATTAGATGGCAATGGCACTCTTGGAGTCGCAGTACATGGGAATCTTATTGTAAATGTAACCGTAGTCCATCAGCTGTGATCGCATCCAAATGACTTGAGCATAGCATGCTGACATGACTACATGTTCCGATTATGTTGATGATAATGAAGTGCAATCCTGCTTCTTTGACTATCAAGATACAAGTTTGTCTCCTAGAAACTGCACTCCACCAGATGTACTTTTGTGTGTGTCTAAACATCATGCATGATCAGCATCTGAAAAGGTTATTAGTTCAAAACCAAAATCCTTCGGATACCAGATCCCCAAATGGATGGTTCCCTTTATGTATCGAAACATTCCTTTAGCCTCTGAGAGGTGTCTTTCAGTTGGTTGTGCCTGATAACGAGAGCATAGATATACAGAAAATACTATATCTGGTCCACTGGCTGTTAGATACATGAGGGACCCAATCATACTTCGGTATTTGGTAGGGTCAACAGGGTTCCCATGTAAATCAGCATCCAGCTTTGGTGATGATGCAGACATAGGGGTGTTATAAGTATCACAACTTGTCATGCCATATTTCTTTAAAATTTCAATGGCATATTAGATTTGACTTAGAAAAATTCCATGGGGTGATTGATGAACTTGGAGTCCTAAGAAGATCGTAAGTTCACCCATCATGGACATTTCAAAATTTTATTTCAGTAATCTTGCAAAAGCATTTGAGTATTTTTTTTGTTTGTAGAGGCAACAATAATGTCATCTACATAAATTTGAACAATTAAAATATCCTCCCCATGTTTTTGAATAAACAATGTTGGATCCACAGAACCTTTAGTAAAATGATTGGTCAGCAAGAAAGCAGTAAGTTTATCGTACCATGCCCTTGGGGCTTGTTTAAGTCCGTAAAGGGCCTTCTTGAGTCTGTACACATGATTGGTATCCTCAGGATCGACGAATCCCTCTGGTTGACTAACATAAACCTCCTCACGCAATTGACCATTCAGAAATAGCGTTTTCACATCCATTTGATAAACAACCATATTCTTGTGTGCAGCGTATGTGATGTGCGTGTGTATTGCTTTAATTCTTTTATATCCACGGTAGTGGCCCCAAAGACTTGGTGCGCGCGTGATGTCGTTGTGGTTTTAGCAGTATTAATGCCTACTCAAGTTTTAAATTTATATTTAGCCTACTTATCAATAAAACGCACACTTTAACGAGCAGTGTACCCGGTCAGTATGAATATAATGGTAAATAGAGTGTCGATCACTAAGAGTGGAACGTATTATCAAGTTATTCTAATCAGTATTTTAATATCTTAAGTTAGCTATACAACCTAATCTAACGCAAGGGGGTTCAGCCTGAGAGACTGGCACGGTTTGGTTATAATTAAATAGAAAACTAAAATAATGAGCACGAATCAACGATTAGCACACACGTACACAGATAGATACTTGAGACAATAAGAAGACCTGTCCTGATAATTAAGTAGCTTGTCACTTGTTTTATTGCTAGTTTTATATGAAGTGTATATAATTAACCCTTTCTCGTTGGCTCTAATCTTATCGGCGAGTAAACCCTTAATGATCACTTATGTCTATCCCACTATCCTAGAAACGATAGAATAAATAGGCGAGGAAGGGGCATGGCAACCCAAGCAATGCTAAGCTAGACACAGAGGTTATCAATGCACTAATAAAAGTCACCAAAGACATCAACATATAAACTTTAATTAATGGGAAAGCAATTTTAAGGGGTGCCCATGGTTTTCCGTAGTCACATGGAATCGGCCCATCAATCCTGATGAATTAAAGTGTACTAATACAATAAAACAAAACTACTTAATGAATTGAATACATGCAGGACCTTCTTACAGCTCTTGTATCTTCGTTTAGGGTGTGTCTTGTGCTGCTAATACGTCTGAATTCGGCTCTAGGGTTTCTTCGGTCTTCGGTCTCTAAAGTCTGTAGTATCTCGAAATTCGTCTGGCCTTGGGGTATTTATAGTTTCTGTCTGAGGGTTAGATGCGGCGCATAGGATAAGTAGATGCGGCGCATTGACTTAACTTCGCGTGGGGTCCAAGATTAATATATTCAGGAATATTCGTACACCGCCTTAAGATGCGGCGTAACTCAATTTCTCTATGCGGCGCATGTCCTTTGCTGTCTTGGATTGTCACTCGTGAAATCTTGATAGTGATGCGCCGTATGTACGTAGTATGTTGCGGCGTATCTGGAGTAGAATGATCTTGATCTTGTACATTTCAGTAGACTCTTAACATCTTGCTTGTTTTGCTCCATAATTAGTCCAAAATCGCCAAGTTTCACATAATACTTGTTTTTACCTGAGAATTACAAAAGTAAACATTAACGTATCAATTCTCATATATAATATAATAAAACAAGTCAAATAAATAGGACAAATGATGATAATAATATGTACTTATTTGAGTTCATCAAATATCCCCCCACTTGAACTTTACTTGTCCCCAAGTAAACCTTAGAATAAATCTTATGAAAATGTATCCTAAAAGATGTTAAGATTTATTTTTATATTTAAGCATGTATTCGTTTTGTCATAATTGCACAACCAAACACTTAACGAATTAGAAATAAAATAAAATATTTTGATAAAAGCAAATCTAATCGTTTAACTGTCCAGTCGTGACGAATATTCTATCATAAGCTTGGCAAGTATACGCATCTCCCCCACTAAAGCTAAGGAATAACAAGTCTAAAGCGGTAAAAAGGGTTTGTTGGTTAAGGGTTAATCATTCTTCTTAATCTCTATCGATCTCATATTCCAGAAAAGGCGACAAAATCATAAATACATGATCGAATCCACGAACACGATACTTGCAATTGCTCAAATCCTTAACTCGAATAGGGTAAAGATAGGACCAAGTAATCTTTACCAATAATATTATATCAAAAAGGGCGACAAAATCATAAATACATAGCCGAATCCACGACTACGATACTTAAGATTGCTCAAATCCCTAATCTCAATAAATCAAAGGTTTGGATAAGGAATGATGTAGGATATGGATAATATTTGGGATACAAATTGGTGTAAAATGAAAAATAAACAAAACAGATAAATTAAAATCCTAAGTGTGGTAAATTACTTTCCCAACCATCCCATGAATAAGACTCATATCATTGAATAACTCACGCTTTAACACTTGAAACACACGCTTTAGGTAGACACGAATTATACTCAACAAGATCTCAATCAAAGAATAACCTTAGTTGGCGTTCCCATAACGGCCAACTCCCATTCAATCCATAAATATAATATACAACAAATAGTGGTGATATCGACCACTTAATACAAAACTTTACATAAGTTGGTTAAAACAAACTTCCAACTTTTCCTTTTTCTTTTATTTTTTTGATTTTTTTTTGATTTTTTTTATTTTTTTTAAACTTTAACAAATATGTAAGGAAACACACTTTGCCTTGTGCAATTTACTTTCATACCAATTGCATTGTGCAATTTCCTGACTCAACCAAAGATAATGAATTACGCACGCGAACACAGGTAATGTAAGGAAACACACTTTGCCTAAAGCAATTAACCAACCACGGATTTTAATCTACAGGGTAGGCTAAGGTGTAAGGGTGTAACGAAACATTATAACAAAGGTGTAAGAAACGAAAGGAATGGCTCTGAGTGTTTTTCTAGGGGTATCTTACTCTAAAAGTGAGAGTAACAAAAGGGTTTATACGGGGGTTAACTAACCAGTGTAGTTAGTTAATATCACATAACATATAAAGGCTATTTGGGTGTAATCCTAGAAATTTACCAATTTAGACAAGTCATTCCAATTATAAAGATAATACTTATTATGGTGGTCTCGAATAGTATATAAGCCAAGTTCTAAAGTTTACAAGTCACCGGCACACTCATAGATTTGTGAATTTTGAAAAGTTCACATTTTTTGAAAATAATGTTATGTGTGCAGCTATGTAATTTAGACTTTAAACAGAAACATGCTAAAAATTTTAAATTTTGATATATTAAGCGCATTTTAAGCATATTTTGAAAAAGTTTAGGACAAGTAAGTGTTCTAATTCTCCAATCCCCCCACTTAAGTTAAACAACGTCCTCGTTGTTTGTGTCAAATATTAAAAACTGGAAAATAAAAGAATTAGAACATAAAAACTCCTCTGAGATTTGCTCGGTATGATCCTCCATTATTCGTATAAGAGCAAAAATCAACTTTCTTGTGGATGAAAACGCATAAGCTTCATAGATGATGTATCCACAGAAATGCAGGAATCTATAATACCATTCAGATTTTAACACACCTGAGTTAAGAAGGTTCAAACTTGCATAATACATTAGTAGTTAGTAAAAATAAAACTTAAAAATTAAAACTGTAAATCATCAGGTCAGTCGATACGCCGTATCTTATGGAAGAAGATACGCCGTATCGAGCCTGGAATAAATACGAATCAGAATAGAAGATGCGTCGCATCCTTAACCAGGGATGCGCTGCATTAAAATACTGACAGAAAGTTTTAAAGTTAAAAATAAAAATGCAGAAAATAAAATAAGATATGACCAGTGCAGGCGATGCGTCGCATCTTAGGATTGAGATGCGCCGTATCTTCTACAGGTCTGACAGACTCGACACAGAACAGAAAAGTAAAAATTCTCCGGGTTGTCTCCCGGTCAGCACTTGTCTTTATTCCAGAGTCTTCAAGTTAGACTCACGTTCAGCTCCTTAATACCTATCACTGAAAGAGTCGGAAGCATCGCGCTCCCTCATCGCCAGTCCAGTAATATTGAACACTCCTTGCTCTTCCTTAATTTCCACGCCATTCTTCTTTAATATCTGTATAAACAAAGTTCTGTCCCTTTCGGGTAGAGATGACAAAATGATAGACGGGAAATTCTTATTGTTATATAGGCATAAATATGCAAGGTGGGGTGGTAGTTCAATAAACACATCATTATTCAAATTTGTATTCTCAACTATCCTCCTACGTTTGTTAATTACTTCGCAATCATACCACTCATCATCAGAATCATTAACAATATCGCGCCTAAGTTCGGTAGGTACATTAAGGTCAATAAATTCCTCGAAGTTCTCATGATTAGGATTAGTTGAGTTGTTTTGAATCAATGTTTCTCCCATAAGCCTAGCTTCAAGATCGAGGTCCATACATTCTCTTAATCCTAGCACATAGACGCCTCTAATTATGCTTTTAGCAGGATCTTGGCACTTATAGACTAGTTTATTATTCCCTACCCTTAATGAGATTTTTCTTTTAAACACATTAATCTTAGCATGGGCGGTAGACAAGAAAGGTCTTCCAAGGATTAAAGGAATCTTAACATCCTCGGGCATATCTTATCTAACAAAGTCTACGGGGAAAACAAACTTCTCAATCTTAACTAGCACATTTTCAGCAATCCCTTCAGGTCGTTTTACCGTTTTATCAGCCAATTCAATAAGCAACTTAGTTGGTGCTAATTTTCCTAGTCCTAGGGTAGTGAATGTCTTAAGGGGCATAACACTAACGCTAGCTCCTAAGTCAGCTAATGCATTATTGAAAGATATATCATTAATTGAACAAGGTAAAGTAAAACTTCCTGGGTCCTTTTCTTTATGAGGCAAGGCATGTAAGTCGGTTGCAGAGCTCTCTTCTTTCATTGTAGCCTTGATCTCCTCTTCAATCTTTGTCTACTCTTTGAGTAACCTTCTTAAACTGATTGTAGAATTAAAGAAAAATTCAGGCTTTGCACCATCATTACCATTCATCAATCTTCTAGGTATGTTAGGCGTGACTTCCTCAGTGGTGCTTATGGCCTTGACATGATCTCTTGGGTTGGTTTCAGTTGAGCTAGGTAAACTTCCGTATCCCCTTTCTTGAAGAACTTTGCTCATTTGTCCAATTTGTTGTTCCAATGCTTTGATCGAAGCTCCTTGATTTCTTGTTATAGTATCCGTTGAGGCTCGGATTTCTTTGATCATAGCAGTGTTCTCTTCATGTCTTTTAGCAGCATCGGCCATAATTTGCTTTAGAGTGTCATCCAAAGTCTGCCTCCTTTCTTGATAAGTGGGATTAAAGTTATTCTTTTGATAGTATCCTGGAGCAGCTTCCCTAAATCTTCCTGAAGGTCGGAATGGTTGTCCAAATTGTGTGTAGTATGCTTCTTCAAAAGTCTCACTTTCATTCTTATTAGGGCAATCTTTAGTGTAGTGAGGTCCTTCGCATTTTTCACATCCAACTTGGGCAGCATACACATTCTCATCACGCTTCTTCATCTCTCTACTAATTTTATCCAATTGAGCTTGAATAGCAGCAAACCCGTCAAAATTAGTGCTGCTCTTAGATCTAGTAGAGGTTCCGTCGTGCCATTTTTGAGAATGATCAGCAGCTTCTTGGATAGCTTTTCTAGCATTGGCTGCACTAATTTGAGGCACAGCTCCCTTAGCATCCAAGATTTGTCTAGTAGGCACGTCCAATCCTTGATAGAACAATATTATCTCCTGCATTGGACTTAGATAATGTTGAGGGCATTTCATCAATAAGTCTTTAAATCGCTCCCAAGCTTGATAAAGAGTTTCATCAGGCTCTTGCTTGAAACTGTTGATAACCTCCATCTTTTTAGCAGTTTTAGCAGGTGGACAATATCTTTTCAGGAATTTGCTCTTCAAATCTTCCCATGTTGTGATTGAACTAGCAGGTTCATTCCTTAGCCACTTATTAGCAGCTCCTTTAAGCGAAATTGGAAAGATTCTTAGCATAAGTTGATCGTCAGAGAATCCTTCTGTAGTAAACAAATCTGCAATCTCGAGGACCTTTTCAACATGTTCATTAGCATCTTCATGTTCTGTTCCACTGAAAGCATTTTCTCTTAGCTCCTTGAGAAACTGACCCTTCAACTCAAACTTTGACTTTTCATCAAACTTTGGTCTAGCAACTCCTGAACTGTAATCAGCACGGGTTTTGTTCATGTATTCCTCCATAGTAGTGTTTTCTGCCATTGTTTCTGTTTCTTCTTCCTCTTTCTCTTCAGAAAAGTAATCAAGCTCGAACGAACTTGAAATATCAAAGCCTTTTGTGTTGAAAAGCCTTTTAAGCGAATGTAGGGCTCGTTCAGGATCTTCGAAAGGTATAATCAAGTTCTTAGTTGAACTCCTGGTCATGCACATCCTGAAACTATCACAAAAGCATCAGTAGGGTATGTTCAAGAAAGTAATATATCAGAAAATTAACAACGAAAAACGGAATACGAAAAATAAAAGTTGCTGATATCTGTAGACGATGCGCCGTATCCAAAAAATTGGATACGCCGTATCTTATAATCGTTAAAATTTAATCAGACTTTTATTCAGAAAGCAGATACGCCGCTTATAATTTAGAATGCGCCGAATCAGTTTAATTATCAAAAATCGTTTATATTTATTAAAATTAAATGCGTCGTATTAACAAAAGCTAATGCGCCGTATTTTCGTTACGTTTCAAAATACAAGATTTTTGATTTAGTAGATGCGCCGTATCGATAAAGATCGATGCGTCGTATCTGTTTAATAATTCGAAAACTGTTTTTAATTTAAATAGACAATACGCCGTATCTGTTAAAACAGATGCGTCGTATGGCGTTAGGGTTTAGAAAAATTTCTTATTAAAAACAGAATACGCCCTATATTGGGAAAAGATGCATCGTATCTCGAATTTGTTAAACGCGTTTTATTTTATAAAAATTAAACGCAGTACGCCGTATCTATGAAAATAGATGCGCCGTATCGTTTGAATCAGCTCAGTACAACGATAGCAGAATGCAGAAAAATAAAGAAAATAAAAAAAAACTAAAATAAAATAAACAAAAAGAAACAAAAATTAAAGAAAATAAAAACACACAAAAACAGAAAATATACAAATAATACAATGAATGCAATTTATCTAATATACAACAGGGTTAGCGGTTAGAATCTAAAAATTAAAAAGAAAAACCTAATTAAAATACTAATCAAATTAACAGGTAATAACAATTCACTCCCCGGCAACGGCGCCAAAAACTTGATGTGCGTGTGTATTGCTTTAATTCTTTTATATCCACGGTAGCGGCCCCAAAGACTTGGTGCGCGCGTGATGTCTTTGCGGTTTTAGCAGTATTAATGCCTACTCAAGTTTTAAATTTATATTTAGCCGACTTATCAATAAAACACACACTTTAACGAGCAGTGTACCCGGTCAGTATGAATATAATGGTAAGTAGAGTGTCGATCACTAAGAGTGGAACGTATTATCAAGTTATTCTAATCAGTATTTTAATATCTTAAGTTAGCTATACAACCTAATCTAACACAAGGGGGTTCAGCCTGAGAGACTGGCACGGTTTGGTTATAATTAAATAGAAAACTAAACTAATGAGCACGAATCAACGATTAGCACACACGTACACAGATAGATACTTGAGACAATAAGAAGACCTGTCCTGATAATTAAGTAGCTTGTCACTTGTTTTATTGCTGGTTTTATATGAAGTGTATATAATTAACCCTTTCTCGTTGGTTCTAATATTATCGGCGAGTAAACCCTTAATGATCACTTATGTCTATCCCACTATCCTAGAAATGATAGAATAAATAGGCGAGGAAGGGGCATGGCGACCCAAGCAATGCTCAGCTAGACACAGAGGTTATTAATGCACTAATAAAAGTCACCAAAGACATCAACATATAAACTTTAATTAATGGGAAAGCAATTTTAAGGGGTGCCCATGGTTTTCCGTAGTCACATGGAATCGGCCCATCAATCCTGATGAATTAAAGTGTACTAATACAATAAAACAAAACTACTTAATGAATTGAATACATGCAGGACCTTCTTACAGCTCTTGTATCTTCGTTTAGGGTGTGTCTTGTGCTGCTAATACGTCTGAATTCGGCTCTAGGGTTTCTTCGGTCTTCGGTCTCTAAAGTCCGTAGTATCTCGAAATTCGTCTGGCCTTGGGGTATTTATAGTTTCTGTCTGAGGGTTAGATGCGGCGCATAGGATAAGTAGATGCGGCACATTGACTTAACTTCGCGTGGGGTCCAAGATTAATATATTCAGGAATATTCGTACACCGCCTTAAGATGCGGCGTAACTTAATTTCTCTATGCGGCGCATGTCCTTTGCTGTCTTGGATTGTCACTCGTGAAATCTTGATAGTGATGCGCCGTATGTACGAAGTATGTTGCGGCGTATCTGGAGCAGAATGATCTTGATCTTGTACATTTCAGTAGACTCTTAACATCTTGCTTGTTTTGCTCCATAATTAGTCCAAAATCGCCAAGTTTCACATAATACTTGTTTTTACCTGAGAATTACAAAAGTAAACATTAAAGTATCAATTCTCATATATAATATAATAAAACAAGTCAAATAAATAGGACAAATGATGATAATAAAATGTACTTATTTGATTTCATCAGTATGCCAGAAAAAGACGGACAACCTCAAGCCTAGACACTGGAGCAAAGGACTCTTCAAAATCAATTCCTTCTTGTTGAGTGAATCCTTTAGCTACTATACGTGATTTGTTATGCATCACTATACCTTCTGCATGTAACTTGTTTTTCCAACTCCACTTCAGCCCGATGACAAAGACCACTTCTAGTCTTTCAACTAATTCCCACAACTCTAATCCTTTGAATTGATTGAGTTCTTCTTGCATTGACTCAATCCAGTTTTCGTATGTAATTGCTTCTTTAATGTTTTTGGGTTCATCTTGACAAACTATGAGTGCGTAGATGCAATTTTCCGCATCGGTGTGAAGTTTTCGTCTTGTCATAACTGAAGCTGAGTAATTGCCAATGATATTTACTAAGGGGTGATCTTTAGTCCAATGATGTGTTGAAAGGTAGTGTTGATAGAATGTATGCATATTAGACGGGTCCAAATTGTGTGTGGACGACTTTGCAATATCAGGAATGGTTGGAGTCCGTGCAAATGGATTAAAGAAGGCATTTGGGTCATAATCTGCAGGTTCGGGTACTGGTTGTTGGTGTAGATCTTCAGCTGTATTTTCAGTGTTGGAAGCGGTTTGTTCTGCTGTTGAGGGAGATTCAGTTGGGGGTGCATCAGTTGCAGCGATTGTTGTTGTTGGTACCGGTGTATCGGGTATTGGAATATTTTTAGGTTGTGCAGCGGAAATTGGTGATACATCTGGTGCACGACATGCAAAGGAATCATCAAACAGTGGAGCAAACAGGGTTTCCAATTCTTTATGGTTAAGTGAAAGAGATACAACTGACTGATCTGGAAAGTTTAGACGGTTTGTTGCGGGTCCTAAGCTGGTGTGGTCAGAAGCCATTTCAGTAAGCTCATCGAAATTAGTATGAATAGTTCTAGTACGACGATTCCAAATACGAAAACCTTTTGAGTTCTCATAGTATCCAATGAATATACCAATGTTTGCTTTTGCTTTGAGTTTTCCAAGTTCATCACAATCATTATTTGGGTAGCAAAGAGCACCAAATACATGAAAGTGTTTTATATTCGGTTTGCAATTATGAACAATCTCATAAGGAGTTTTGTGATGGCATTTGGTGATCATACAACGGTTTTGGGTATAACATGCAGCTGAAACAGCTTCTGCCCATAAGTAATCTGGTAATTGAGCATTGATTAGCATCGTTCTTGCAGCTTCCACTAACGTCCTGGTGCGTCTTTCGACAACCCCATTCTGTTATGGACTTCTTGCAATAGACGTTTGATGTTCAATTCCCACTTTCTCAAAATAAGATCGAAGATTCTGATTCTTGAATTCAGTTCCATTGTCTGTTCTAACTTTTCTGACCGTATTACAAAGTTGAACTTGAATTTTTGTGAGAAAGGTGATGATCATTGAAGGAGCTTGATCTTTGGTTCAGAGAAAATAGACCCAAGTCCATCGGGAGTAGTCATTAACAATTACTAGAATGTAGCGTTTACCGTTGATTGTTTAAACATGCATTGGGCCACACAAATCCATATGAAGTAGGTGAAGAACGTGATTAGTACTATGTTCTATTTTTGAAGGGAAATATGCACGAGTACTCTTTCTTTGTTAACAAGCTGGACATAAGTGATCCTTGGAGTAGCGAAATCTTGGAAGACCGTCGACTAGTTTGTGTCGTGCTAGTTCAGTCATGGTTTTGAAATTCAGATGAGAAAGTCGTTTATGCCATAGCCATGATTTTGTTGAAGTTGCTTTGGAGAGTAGACATATTGGAGAAGAAGCAATCATGTCGGACATAGAGATAGTGTAAAGACTGGTTCCACAAGTGCCCGAAAAGCTACTTCCAAATCCCCATCACAGAATTGACCGACGGAGAAAAGGTTGTGACCAAGTCCTTCGACATAATATACATGACTAATTTCGATGTTCCCATTTATATAATCACCATAGCTCATGATAGCAGCGAACTGATCATTCCCGAATCTGACAGTGCCGATGAACTTTGAAACAAAGTTTACTAACAATTTGAGATTGCCTGTCATGTGTCGGGTACAGCCGCTATCAACAATCCATAGAACAATTTGTACCACCTGCATCACACGAAGACGACGAAGATTGAGAGATGGTAAAGGTGGAACCAAAAGAAATTGTGGGTTTTGTTGGGTTAGAAACACATATATTAATGACTTTAGGTATCCATTTAAAACTAGGTTTCCTTTGTAAGGAATGTTGCCATGTCCAACTATTTCATGCTTTCTTCTTAGTGAATTCGCTAGGTGATGGCACTGTCTTAGGAGGTGTATTCACAACTATGGGAGTGTCTAAGGTATTTTGAGAAACTACACTTGCCGATTTTCCAAGCACAGACTTAGAAGCAATAGTGGGCCTAGAGGGAATGCCAGATGTACGTTTCTTGTTACGAGTTAAAAGGGAGTTAGCTACACATTTTGTATGATCAATAGATAACATACTATTACGACAAAACACACAAGATGCATTAACATTCAAAACATTCAAAGGTTCATCATTCGTTAAACTGATAGTACGATTACAATTTGCCAAATTAGAATCTAAGTTAGATGCAACATGAGTTTTATTCAAATTCCAAAGTTGATCTTCTACTTCTGGGGCTTCTAGTTCTCCGCTTCTACGTTGCAAGATCCTATTCTTCCATTTGTTGCTCTAACGCTTTGATCTGCTAACGCTAGTAGTGGGGACTATTCTTGTACAAGTGGAAGGATTCAAATTAGTAGTCTGAGTGGATGTTTGCCTAGATGTTGTGTCCATTCTGTACATTACAGGTGCAATCACATTTGTGCTAACAAACTTTCCTTTTTCTAGTAACTGAATTTTCTCTTTAAGTTCAATGATGACGTGATTTTTTTTTTGAATTTTTGAATCGAGTTCTCTATTTAAGCAAACGGTGTCATTACGATTTTGACGACATTCATCATTTTCCTTCAAAAGCTGAGATCAAGTCATTTTCAATGAGTCATAAATGGTTTTGTACTCAGTTTTTAAATGCTCGATTTTCTTTTCATATTTGAAAATTTGACATTTTAAAACAGCATTTTCATCATCAAGATGACTGTTTTGAAAGGACATCGTTTCATTTTGACTTTGCAATTTTAATTCAAAATCAAGACTCTGAGTTTGACACCATTGAAGCTTCTGATTAAGTTGAAAAATTTCTGTTGAAAGTTTACTTTGCACATCATCATTGTGTTTAATGATTCTCTCATTTTCTCTTTTTAAAGTCTTAATTTCGTGTCTCAACGTTTTAGTGTTAGCAGTGTGATCATCAACAAGCATAGAATTGCAAGACTCATAAATAGAATTTATAATCACAGAGATAATATCAGAACTTAGAACATCTTCCAAGAGTCGATCAGCCTGATTTTGTAAAACTTTGTTTCGACATTTTTGTTTTGAGATCGAGTTTTCTGTTGCATTGAAAATGTTCATCATGGATGTTACTTCTTTTTGGAGTTCCTGTTCCCAGTGTGTAGCACAAAGACGCAAATGTTGAACATGTGGTAAGAATTGTGTTTGAAAATTTTCTCTCTTTTCTTTTTCGTAAGCAGATTGAAAAGTAGAAACTTTTATCTCTGAGTTACATTCAATTGCATGTTCTAAAAATTGATGTCTTCCATAAACGTATCAAAATACCTAAGTACAAGACAACGTTTAGGTAATGGTGTAATTTCACCAGAGGTTGGTAAAGGGCCATTTATTTGTGCCACTGGTTTAACAGGACCAATATCAGAAGAAGATTCATGAATTTGCATTACAAACCATGGTTGTTCTATTTTATCTCTTTGAGGAACGAAGGTGTCAGAAATATGAGGCACGTTTGAGTAATCAAAAGGTATAGCATTTGGTTAAAAGCTCATTTTTGATCGAATCTCTTCTTCCTGTTCCTGTTCTTCCTCACAATCATGTACAACAACACGCACTATTGAATCATCAAGTAACTGGTCTGCACTATACAACTTTGGATTTTCTTTGAGTGTTGTGTGTAGAAAACATGGTTTATCATCACCAAGAGCAAAACCATGACCTTTGGGACTTGGTTTTAAAGTGAACTTTTGTATTTTTGTGATAGACTCACCAGTTTTGTAAACAACATTTTGAAACTCTTTTAATTTTCATTCCAATTCGACAATTTCTTCAAGGTAAGAATCAATTTGTTTCCTTGACTTTTGTTTGTGTTAAAAAAAAATAGCTTGACAGGTGGACATCTCGGTTGTTGTTTTCAAAAGTTTTAAATTGAGATGTTCAACTTGTTGTTTGAGCTCACTTTTTTCTTGTTCCAATTTAGAAACTAATTTACTGTTACAAACAATTAATTCTCGTATTTGATGTTGTAAGTCTTGTTCTTTGACATAAGCTTTTTGAAATGCAACTTCAAAACTTTGTTCTCGTTTTCTTGTGTTTCAAAATTTATGAGTTGTATTTTACAGCTTAATGTCTGCAGTTATTGATGCAACTTTTGCTTTTAATGTTCTGTTGATTTCATTACATTTATCAATTTGAGTTTTCTGTGAGTTTAATTGAGATTGGGTGGTCAAAAGTAAGGTCATGAGTTCTGGATCTAGACAGGGCGATTGTTCATTTTGTTTAAATGTAACAACTGTGTTCATTTGTTCATCTTCTTGAGGAGATAATAATGAATCATTTTGAAGAACTTGTTCCACGTCTGGTGCAGATGCAGATTGTGATGCAATTTCATGTATCAGACATGTGTGTGGATCAGGTACCTGAGACAGACCATCAGTGTCATACACTGGGCCTGTATCACTCATGTGAAGTTCGTGCATATTAGCCATTAGCATCACATATGCATTTGCTTCCAAATCCTCCATGTCATCATCTGAATATGCATTTGCTATGAAGCTGTTTTCTTTGTCTGTGAGAGTGCCCCCTGATTCATCCTTTAGAGCTAGAAGTAATGCCTGTTTATGAAATTCACTGCCTCTAACCCTAGGTTTATGATATGCATTAGCCAAATGACCTTTCCCATTGCAGTTATAGCACCTAACCATAGTATTCCCAGTCTCTGTATTCCCAGTTTCAACAGTTTCAAGCCTTCTCTGAGGAGCACCTGCATTGTTCCTATTTCCACCAGTTGCATTAAACCGTTGTTCATTTTTTGAATTTCCCATATAACCTCCTAATCCCGTTCTTCCATAATTACGATTCTGTATTTCAACCCGTCCATCTTGTACAACAGCTTGATTCCTTGTGTTAGATGAGGTGCGGAGACGATTGTTGGATTTGTTTGAAAATTTGCTGAAGGCACGAGCAATGAGTGAAAATCCTTAATTCAAAGAGTTGAATGCATCGTCTTTGTCATTGTTTGTATTTGTGAAGAACATGGTGTCAGTGTTGTCATAGGGGACTAGTTGATTGTTGTGTCGAATCATATGGAATAAGTTGGGTTGATGGGGTTTGTTGAGGGTAGGAAAGGTGATGTTGTTATTGGACAAATGCATGATTCGCCTGTGGAGGTGGAGCAAAGTGAGATTGAGCAATCAGTGCCAATGAATTTTGAGGTGTAGGAGGTGAATACGTTCCACGGAGAGATCGATCATTGTCAACTTCATATTGATGGTGCTTTAGATAATCAAACAACAACCCATACGATGCATTATGAAGATTTTTGGCCTAGCGAACAAACGTGACATATTTTTGCCAATCTGGACCAAGACAGCTTAGAAACTTAGTGTTGATATCCTTGGTAAAACAATGTTGTGTCTATCCAAATCATTGATGATGTTTGTGAACCGATGGTAATAAGACTCGAGTGATTCCCCTGGTTCAATCATGAACATTGTATATTTGAGGTAAAGTTTAGATTCCATGTCTTCTTTGTTCAGTTCAGTGCCTTCCATTAAGAGATGAACATGTTGCCACATATCCTTAGCTGGTTACAGGGAATAAAAGGGTGCATGGGAAAACTAATGAAAGGGATAACATTGACAGTTTTTTAAGAAAAACTCACCCTAATGTTAACAGTTATATGACTCCCAGATTAATTTTAAGGAAGTCTGGCCCTAAACCAGTTTGTACTACTAGACCAGCAGTTAGTACTGCCAGACCAATTAAGACTGTATACCCCAAACAAACAGTTTCAAGTGCTAAACCAACTTAAAGTTTTTCAAAAATAGCACAACAAACTGTTTACAGGCCTATTTTTAAGACAGCAGTGTTTCATAACAAGAATTGGAATCAAAAAGTTAAAACTGCTAGGCCAGTAGCTTGTACTGCTAGACCAGCAGTTAGTACTGCTAGGCCAAGAAACACTGCTAGGGAAAATGGGGTAAATACTGTTAAGGCTTCAGCATGTTGGGTATGGAGACCTATCAAACCCAATGGTGCATCAATCACATTAAAGAAATATGATTACATTGATGCACGAGGCAGATCCAAGTCAGTAATGGCTTGGGTCCCCAAAGGAAACTAATTTCCTTTATTGTATGTGCAGGGACATCCACAAGATAATGAAGAAGATCAAGGATATGCAGATAGTGGATGCTCTAGGTACATGACAGGGAACATGTCCTACCTCTCAGACTTTACAACTATGGATGGAGGATATGTTACCTTTGGGGGAGGAATTGGTGGCAGAATTACTGGTAAAGGTACTTTAAAAACTGGTAAACTTCACTTTGAAGATGTGTATTTTGTGCAGGAACTCAAGTATAACCTCTTTAGTGTCTCACAAATGTGTGACAAAAAGAACAAATTTCTTTTTACAGACACTGAATGTCTTGTTCTTTCTCCAGACTTTAAGTTAACTGATGAAAGTCAGGTACTACTTAAAGTTCCTAGAAAGGGCAATATGTACAGTGTTGACATGAAGAAAATTGTTCCTAAAGAGGCTCTCACTTGTCTTGTAGCAAAAGCCACACTGGATGAGTCAATGCTTTGGCATAGGAGACTTGGTCATGTCAACCTTAAAACCATAAATCAGATTGTTAAAGATGGTTTGGTAAGAGGCTTGCCTTAAAAACGTTTTGAAAATGACCAAACTTGTGCTGCCTGTCTCAAAGGCAAACAACACAAATCTTCTTGTAAGCCTAAGACCCAAAACTCTATTACTCAACCATTATTTATGCTTCATATGGACTTGTTTGGTCCTACTTTTGTGAGTAATATACAGCATAAGAAATACTGTCTTGTGGTAACTGATGATTATAGTAGATTCACATGGGTTTTCTTTCTAGGATCTAAGGATGAAACAACTAGCATTCTAAAAATACTTTTATAACTGAAATAGAAAACCTAGTTGATAAGAAAGTGAAAATCATCAGGTGTGACAATGGGACAGAGTTTAAGAATAGAGTTATGGATGAATTTTGTAGAGAAAAAGGTATTAAGAGAGAGTTTAGTGTAGCTAGAACTCTTCAGCAGAATGGGGTTGCTAAAAAGAGGAATAGGACACTAATAGAGGCTGCTAGGACCATGTTAGCTGATTCTAAGCTGCCCATCACTTTTTGGGCTAAAGCAGTTAATACTGCTTGTTTTGTGCAGAACATGGGTTTAGTGGTTAAATCTCACAAAAAGACACCATATGAATTGTTTAGAGGTAGAACACCTGCTTTAGGTTTTCGAAGACCATTTGGATGTCATGTCACTATTCTCAATACCTTATATTATTTGGGAAAATTTGATGGAAAATCAGATGAGGGTTTCTTGGTTCGGTACTCTTTAAACAACAAAGCCTTTAAGGTCTACAACATCAGAACCAGGAAAGTAGAGGAAAACCTGCATGTTCAGTTGTTAGAGAATAAGTCTAATGTTGCAGGTGAAGGTCCAAAATGGCTGTTTGATCTTGATACTCTAACACAATCTATGAACTATGTACCAGTTGTTGCAAGAACATATTCTAATGATTTTGCAGGTTCAGAAGGTAGTGTTGAAACAGGTGAACCAAGCATGGAGAAAGAGAAAGATCAAGATCATATTCGGATGCCTATTTGGAATAGTGTTGATTCATCTTCAAAGGATACTGAACCTTCTAATGATGCAAACAAAGAGGGTTTTGAAGATGGAAACAATAAAGGTGGTGTTGCAGAACAAGAGAATATTGAAGACAATACAAATGGAGCTTGTACTGCTGAGTCAAATGTTAGTACTGCTGGGCAAAATGTTAATACTACTAGCCTACCAGTTACTACTGCTGATGATTTCTCTGAGGATGAAGTGGATCTTAATAACATGCCACTCTCTTATCCAGTTCCTACAACTCCACATACAAGAATTCATAAGGATCACTCCCTGGAGAATATGATTGGAGATATACAGTCTGGTGTTAAGACAAGAAGGCAGACCATGAATTCAGATCAACAAGGCTTTCTCAGTGCAGTTTATGAAGAGAAAAAGCATGAAGATGCCAACACATGTCTGTTTGTATGTTTTCTTTCACAAGAAGAACCCAAGAACATACTTAAGGCCTTACAGGATTCAAGCTGGGTGGAAGCAATGCAAGAAGAACTTCTACAGTTCAAAATTCAAAAGGTTTGGGTGCTTGTTGATCTGCCTAAGGGTATGAGGGTTATTGGTACTAAGTGGATTTTTAGAAACAAGAAAGATGAAAGGGGGATAGTGATCAGGAATAAGGCAAGACTTGTTGCCCAGGGTTACACACAAGAAGAAGGAATTGATTATGAAGAGGTTTTTGTACCTGTAGCTAGGATTGAAGCCATAAGATTATTCTTAGCTTATGCTTCATTCATAGGATTTATGGTTTACCAGATGGATGTCAAAAGTGCCTTTCTGTATGGTACTATTGTAGAAGAGGTGTATGTTTCTCAACCTCCAGGTTTTGAAGATCCTGAACATCCAGACAAGGTGTACAAGGTGGTAAAAGCTCTTTTTGGCTTGCATCAAGCTCCTAGAGCCTGGTATGGAATTTTGGCTACTTATCTATTAGAAAATGGGTTTCATAGAGGCAAGATTGATCAGACCTTATTTATTAAGAAGAACAAGAGAGATATCTTGCTGGTTCAGGTCTATGTGGATGACATCATTTTTGGATCTACAAAGAAGGAGATGTGCATTGAATTTGAGAAGCTTATGCATGATAAGTTTCAAATGAGTTCCATGGGTGAACTCACATTCTTTTTAGGGCTACAAGTTAAGCAAAAAGCTGAAGGCATATTTATCAGTCAAGATAAATATGTAACTGAGATATTGAGGAAGTTTCAGTTTACTAATGCAAAAGTAGCAAGTACACCTATTGATCCAGAGAAACCTTTGCTCAAAGATTCAGATGGTGAAAATGTTGATGTACACACCTACAGGTCCATGATTGGATCCTTGATGTTTCTCGCTTCATCAAGACCAGACATTATGTTTGTTGTATGTACATGTGCAAGGTTTCAAGTTAATCCAAAAGCCTCACATTTAGTTTTTGTGAAGAGAATCTTTAGGTACCTCAAGGGTCAACCTAAATTGGGTCTATGGCATCCTAGGGAATCTCCTTTTCATCTAGTGGCATACTTAGACAGTGACTATGCTGGTGCTAGTTTGGATAGGAAATGAACAACAAGTGGTTGTCAATTCCTAGGTTGCAGGCTGATATCATGGTAATGCAAGAAGCAGACTATTGTGGCCACTTCTACAACTGAAGCTGAATATGTGGTTGCTGCTAGCTGCTGTGGTCAAGTTCTATGGATTCAGAATCAGATGCTTGACTATGGGCACAACTTTATGAATACCATGATTTATATTGACAATAGCAGTACAATTTGAATTATTAAAAATCCAGTTCAACACTCTAAAACAAAATACATAGAGATTAAGCATCATTTTATAAGAGACTGCAATGAGAAAAAGCTAGTTCAGGTTGTTAAAATTCACACTGATAACAATTTTGCAGATCTTCTTACTAAAGCTTTTGATGTTTGAAGGTTTCAATACTTGGTTGCAAGTATTGGAATGCTTAATCCCTAAAAGTTTTTAATCTTGGTGTTTTTGTAAATGAAAATGGATTTGTACTGCTAGTTGTGTCAATTAGTACTGATGTGTCTAATTTGTACTGCTAGTGCAAATTAAGACTATTGTGTTTGAACTGTTAGTCATATTTTATACTACTATGAAGCAAATGCTATGCATTTTGTTTTCTTGGTTTTGGACTAACATTTGCAGGATATGGAGTTTGCAAAGTGTGAGAAGCAAGTGGTGGATTGATTGCTGCCATGATTGATTGATGATGGAAAGAATTTGGGGATCCCTTGACAAAGGTTTTACACCTGAGTTGGGAGATTCTTTAAAATTTCTTTCTTGAAATCTAATTATGATATTTTGTATAATCCCTAGATCAAGAGCTCCCCAAGCTCTGATTATGATATTTTTCCATATGAATTGATGGCATAGTTAGTCAGATAGTAACTGATCTAACTCACTCTTTACCATTTTATACTTTTATTAGTATTATAGGTGATTATGAATATAAATAGCATAATATGAATAAACAAACGCAGCGGATAAATCACCTATCAACGGATCCATAGAGTCATATGATCAATCAAATTAAAACAAACAAGATTATACCTTTGTAGCGTGATCCGGGAGTCACCAACAAACACCTATCCCACGTTTGGAATAAGAAACCCAAGAGATCAATAAGGTTGATCTCTTCTATGAATGAAACACACTACACGTCACCGTATACCTCTTGGATGCTAGTCCTTAACCTCGTAACCTTGCAAATCACCTTTGAATGAACAAGATTCAAAAGAGAGATGGAAAAAATAAAAACCCTAGGTGGGATTTATTTTTGAGCCGTGAGTTTTAGAGAGAAGGGAAGGAGAGAATTATGGTAAATTGATATCTCAATAATGAAGAGATTATGGAGATATATTTGATCAAAATTCAAACTAAAGATCCTCCCTTGAAAGACTCCAAGGCCGACCCCTATTTGGGCTCAAATGGGCTTGCCATTTTATTTCCAAATCCAATGGATTAAGTCCTTTACTTATTGATCCCGAGTTACGTAAGGTTATTTATATATTGTAAATACAATAAACACGATATATAAAGTGGTACCTCAGTATATATGTGTGTTACCCCATAGGCTCACATATGTCTATCCATATAATTATTCATTATGACATGAGCATACTCCAACAGCTCCCACTTGCATCGTCATAATAATCAAGTAATTATACAAGCAAAGGTTAGCGATTAGCAACACGCCAATGCCCCTAGAAATATGCGAGGTTAGTTTCTTAAACGTCTCGTTTTAGATGGTTTATATGTCATCTATCCTTTTGTTACAGATACCATGCTGAACATTAGACATGGATAAAATGTCATTCAAATAGTTCAACTATTATGTTTCTCGATATAGATATTGAACAAGATTACCAAGTGGATCAAGATTCATCTTAATCTCATTTGGGTACGGCCATACAAACATCTGTCCAATTCATCGAGGGGCCCAATAGTATCTAACTCCATAACATGTGGAGGAACAAATCCTATTTTGACTGCACGTGTCATTCAGTTGTTTCATATCACACATGAAGATGGTTTTTATAACTACCTTATTCAGGACAGCGTTTAACCATATCAAGGAATGAAATTCTACACATGCAAGACCTACTTGCATCTCAAGTCTAAGGATAAGAGACATAACCACATGATAGATTCACTATTGACGATGATCCATGTAGTGAAAAATCGCAGGTTGGGTCAATCCAATGTTCATCACAATGAACAACATGTGAGTTTGGTAAATAATCACCAACACGCTCACATTTTCCTTAATTCGATGATACTCCCGTATCGTCAACCGGCAATGGACAATTTTAGAGTAATTAAATCATTCATGGATTAAACATGCAAATATAGAATACAGTTGATATGAATGAAAACGATCTTAACCAGTACATCAATTCATTATAAATATAAACTGTTTAACATTCTAATTATTCAAATACTAAAAACAGATCTACATGAGACTATTAGCAGGTCGAAGCCCAATGCTCCTAGCATGTTCGACATGTTTGGTACAAGGCATTGGTTTCGTAAAAGGATCAGCTAAGTTGTCATCTGTGTGAACTTTGAGAAGACGAATATCACCATTTTCGATAACTTCTCGAATGTAGTGAACCTTCCGATGAAAGTGTTTGGCACCCTTTTGAACACCTAGTTCATTGGCTATGATAATGGCACCTGTATTGTCACAGTACATATCCATAGGTCGTTCATTGTTGGGGACAACGCCAAGCCCAGAAATGAATTTTCGTATCCAAATCGCCTCCATTGCAGCTTCAGAAGCAGCTATGTATTCAGCTTCTATAGAGGACATTACAATAGTGCTTTGTTTGGCACTCTTCCAGTCAACAGCACCTCCGTTCTTGATGAAAACATATCCTATCTAGGATTTGGTGTCATCATGATCCGTCTCCCAACCTGCGTCAGTGTAACAAGTAACACTGAGCTCACGCTTGACATCACCACCATAAACAAGAAACATATCTTTAGTATTTCGCAGATACTTTAATATGTTCTTAACAGCAGTCCAGTGACATTCTCCTGGATTCTGTTGAAATCTACTCGTTAGGTTCTGAGAGAACGCTACATCAGGTCTAGTGCACCTAACCGCATACATTATGGATCTTATAGCCGAAGCATAAGGGATTCCATTCATCCTCTTCACCTCAGCAGGTGTAGAGGGTCCTTGAGCTTTACTCAATTCTGTATTTAGTTGCATTGGAAGAATTCCACGTTTGGAATCTTGCATCCTAAATCGCTTTAGGATTTTGTCAATGTATGCACTTTGACACAAGCTGATTAACCATTTTGATCTATCCCGATAGATCTTGACTCCAAGTATGTACGCGGCTTCTCATAGATCTTTCATGGCAAAGCAATTTCCAAGCCAGGATTTTAAATCTTGTAGCATTGGAATGTTGTTTCCTATGAGTAATATGTCATCGACATATAAGACTAGGAACATGACTATACTTCCACTAGTTTTCATATATACACATGGCTCATCGAGATTTTGAGTAAAACCAATTTTCTTGACTTCCTCATCAAATCTCTTATTCCAGCTTCTGGATGCTTGCTTTAATCCATAAATGGATCTTTGAAGCTTGCATACCTTAGCGGGATGTTTAGGATTCACGAAGCCCTCGGGTTGCACCATATAAACGTCTTCATTCAGGTGGCCATTCAAGAAAGCTGTCTTGACATCCATTTGCCAAATCTCATCGTCATAGTGCGCTGCTATGGCTATAAGAATCCTAATTGCTTTAACGTCTGCAACAGGCGAGAAGGTTTCTTCATAGTCAATCCCGTAGGTTTGAGTGTAACCATTTGCTACCTGACGAGCTTTATAGGTGTGTACATTTCCATCCATTTCGGTCTTCTTCTTGAAGAGCCATTTGCTCCCAACGGTTTTAGCATTAGGAGGTAGGTCGACTTCGACCCAGACATCATTGTCTTTCATGGATTGCATCTCCGCATTCATAGCTTCGATCCATTTATCGTGTTCAGGACTCGATAATGCATCTCGATAGTTAGCGGGTTCACCATGATCCCCTAACTCATGTTCCTCAGCATCGACATAGAAACCATATCGCTCAGGTGCTTGAGGTATCCTTGCGGATCTACGAATGGGAGAAACATCTTGATGAGGTTCAACATTTTCATGTTCAATCTCATTGTGATGCTCACTAGTGTTACCAGAAGGTTGTGCATCTTCCTCTTGAATTTCATCAAGGTCTATTTTGCTCCCACTTGCTTCCTGTGAAATGAGACTATTCTCAAGAAACTCGGCATACCGAGCAACAAATATTTTGTTCTCGGGTGGGTAGTAGAAGTAGTAACCCATTGTTTCCTTTGGGTATCCTACAAAGATACATTTGATAGCTCTGGGCTCAAGTTTTTTAGGTGTGTCTCTTTTCACTAGAGCCTCACAACCCTAGGCTTTCAAGTAAGACAGATTAGGGACCTTCCCATGCCATATTTCGTATGGTGTCTTGTCGACCTTCTTGGTTGGAACCATGTTGAGAATGCGTGCAGCAGACTCTAGAGCATAACCCCAAAAGGACATTGGCAATGTTGTTAGACTCATCATAGATCGAACCGTGTCTAGCAAAGTTCGATTTCTCCTTTCAGATACACCATTATGTGGTGGTGTGTATGGAGGAGTGAATTGTGAGACGATCCCACACCTTTTTAGATGATCTAAAAACTCTTGACTCATATATTCACCTCCTCGATCAGATCGAAGAGCCTTTATGGTCTTGCCGAGTTGATTTTCTACTTCATTTTGAAAGACTTTGAACGTTTCAAAGACTTCATGTTTATGTTTAATCAAGTAAACATAACCATATCTACTGAAATCATCAGTAAAAGTAATGAAGTAGTTAGCTCTTTCCCTAAACGTTGTTCTAAATGGGCCATATACGTCAGTATGTATGAGTCCAAGTAGATCTTTAGCTCTTTCTCCAACATGGGAGAAAGGCTTTCGTGCCATTTTACCAGATATGCAAGAAATGCTTTTATCAAACGGCTCATGGTCGGTTAACTCTAAAAGCCCATCGTGTTGCAGCTTCGTAATTCGCTTCTTGTTTATGTGGCAAAGACCTCAATGCCATAGAAAAGTGGAATCTAAGTTACGTTTAGATTTCTTTTTGCTAACATTATATATAGAACTATCGTTTGAAATAGAATTACGCATATCAATTTCAAAAATACCATCACGAGGAATAGCATTAAAATAAAAAAACATTATCCTTAGAAACTGAAATGCCAAAATATGTAAAAGTATGAATGTAACCATCATCCTTCAAACGTGAAAGTGAAACAACACCTCTAGTGATAGTAGGTCCAAAATGGCAATTATTCAAAACAATAACTAAACCATTAGGGAGGATGAGATCAAAGCTCCCTATCGCTTCGACAGCTGCACGGTTGCCATTACCCACGTACAGGTTTAAAGCTCCTTGCTTCAACTTTCTGCTTCCCCTAAGCCCCTGCACATTATTACAAATGTGAGTACCACAACCTGTATCATATACCCAGGATTTGTTAGGAAAAGTATAGAGTTCTATAGTGAAGATACCTGATGTGCTAGCTCCGCTAGCTTTGTTCTTCTTTAACTCTTCAAGGTAGGTCGGACAGTTCCGCCTCCAGTGCCCCTCTACTCCACAATGGTGACAGGGGGTGTCCTTAGTCGGGTGCTCCTTCTTAGCAGGTGGGGGGGGGATCTTTGGTTTGGGGGCGTAAGCACGCTTACCCTTGCCCTTACCTTGTCCCATGCCATGTGCCTTCGGCTTGTTATTTTTCTGGATTCTGCCTTGCTTGATAGCTAGGACCATTGGAGCCTTCTTAGGCATTCCCTTTTCTGCAAGTTTAAGCATGTTGTGCAGTTCGGGAATGGTCTTGCCCATGTTGTGCATGTTGTAGTTCTGTACAAATTGGTCATAATCCTTCGACAGTGAGGTAAGAATCAAGCTCACTCCAAGGATCTGAGGCATGGGGTATCCCAGACACTCCATTTGGTCCAGATAGCCTTTCATTTTCATGACATAGCTACTGACCGATTGGCCCTCCTCCTGCTTGCAAGCATAAAAAGCTTTGATAGTGTCAAACAGTTCTTGCTCAGCTTGCTGTTCGAACATGGTTTTTAGTTCTCTCAGCATGTCAAATGCTGCAAGGTCCTCTAAATTCTTTTGGAGCTCAGGGATCATGCTTGCAAGCATGAGACAAGCCACCTCTTGTTGCTCATTAACCCTACGAGTGTAGGCGTTATGAACAGTAGAAGTGGAATTAGCAGGGGGTGCTTCAGGTAAAGGTTCTTCCAGATGGTAAAACTTTTGTTCAGCCTTGAGGACGATCCCCAGGTTGCGATACCAGTCCAAAAAGTTGTTACCATTCAATTTCTATTTTTCAAGAATTGATCTGATTGATGAGTTGTTCATGGTTTGATTAGGAGTTGTCATCTAAAAAATAAACAAAGTTCAAATTTTAGTAAGTTTCAATAATTAATCCTTTTTAAAATTAACTACCCAAGTTTACCATATTAAAACAATTAATTTTACGAAAAGGCTAAGATCCTCATTGAGGTTCCACCATCACATCAGTTGATCTGCTAGCAATGGTGGATTCAATAGGTAGGTAACGTCAACCAATTACATTACATGTGCAACTCTTAGAACTTTATGGGACTCATGGCACTAGTGAACAAGCAACTAGTGTCAAGCTGGCATGTTTAGTCCCATCTTTTCCTCGGGTCAAGGTCTAACCACTTAACTCGATTAAGTCATCAAATTTGAAAACGTGTGAGAATATATCTAGGTCCCACGCATAGATAATAGTCACCTTGGGTTACAATTCAACCTAGGTCCCACGCATAGGCAAAAGGTAATTGCAAGTGTTCTCAACAATTGGACGGCATGACTTAAATTTGACGGGTAAAATATTTTGACGTGGATAAAAAACGTGTACGAAAGAAGCATGCATTCATTCTTCGTAGCACAAGTTAAAAACTTTTCTTAACTTAAGTCTAATCATTGTTTTAATTTATGTGTGTCAAGTTGTCCATTTTCAAGACTAATATAAATCCTAAGTGGATTACAATAAGTTTGGACAATACAATAAATACATAACCAAGCTTAACAATTTTAAGTGTTATTTAGAAAACAATGATTTTAAGTTTCAAATCCAAATTTAAACTTAGTTAAACTAAATCATAAGACTTAGTTTAAATTGGTTTGTGTTTTGTTTCAAGTTTTTAGAAAACATTTTGCGTTTTACATATAATCGAAGCATATATAAAAGCAACCAAACAAACACTCAACCACAATATGCAAAGCCTCAACCGATGAAAATCCTATGCTTGGTCTCGTGAGCCATCACGAGAACCAAGAGTCAACTAGGTAAATGATACACAACCACACGGAGGGCTCCCACTTGCCCCAAGACGATCATGGGCAAGTAAAGGCCCATTATGCACATGGAAAAGTGATTCTGTCCGATCAGTTTTTTTGTCTTTGGAGGCCCAAAACGCCTAGAACATGACCTCCTCATTCTTCGGCAAAGTTGAAAAAGTTGTAGGCCCATGTCTTGTGAACCTACAAAAAAAAAATTAGCCCAAAATACCTTACGGAGCTCCTGGAAATGGCCTTTTACAGCAGTGTGTCCAGCAGCTATCTTTGGTCCAAAGTTCTTCATTCTTTTGCCATTTGATTACAAGCTTTTGATTACATAATATATGAAGTAAAATACAACTAATCTACTTCCTATCTATTGTAAAAATGCCTAAACAATGGCAAAACCAAATGAATTACATTACATAAATGCCGAAACAATGGCAAAACCCCAAAAACATGAAATCAATCAACAAATCACAACAACACAAGGCACAAGTGGTCTAGGTTTTCATCGGATTTGCATATACACATAATAATACAATAATATTATGATCAAAATAAGGTGTTGGCTAACTCCATGGACAAACATGCATGTATTTCCATGGATAACAAAATAAATGACAAGAAATAAATTGTTAGCCAACGAAATCGAAGAAATTAATTAACAAGAATTAAAACCCCGATTGGTACGCGTGTCAAATGGCCATAGGTTCAAAACCCACTAATATTAGGAACTTATTAACATCATTTTACCACAGAAAATTAAGCCTCATGGGCTGATTTGAAATCGTTTCACAAATCTATCAAATTAACGCGTTTTTGGCCATTTTACGGGTACCAAACAAGTATACCAATTAAAATATGCATAACAAGTGGCCATGGGATCAAAAAGTCCAGATCATAAGACCCCATATGGGTCGAATTATTTTCAAAAAATTAGCCCTCGGGACTGTTTTGAAGTTATCCTTTTAAATCCATTAAAAACACGCGTTTTTGGCCATTTTTACGCATACTAGATGATCATATGACATCATATGATGGCTCGTGATTCCACTATAGGTGATTATGAATATAAATAACATAATATGAATAAAAAAACGCAGCGGATAAATCACCTATCAACGGATCCATAGAGTCATATGATCAATCAAATTAAAACAAACAAGATTATACCTTTGTAGCGTGATTCGGGAGTCACCAACAAACACCTATCCCACTTTTGGAATAAGAAACCCAAGAGATCAATAAGGTTGATCTCTTCTATGAATGAAACACACTACACGTCACCGTATACCTCTTGGATGCTAGTCCTTAACCTCGTAACCTTGCAAATCACCTTTGAATGAACAAGATTCAAAAGAGAGATGGAAGAAATAAAAACCCTAGGTGGGATTTATTTTTGAGCCATGAGTTTTAGAGAGAAGGGAAGGAGAGAATTATGGTAAATTGATATCTCAATAATGAGGAGATTATGGAGATATATTTGACCAAAATTCAAACTAAAAATCCTCCCTTGAAAGACTCCAAGGCTGGCCCCTATTTGGGCTCAAATGGGCTTGCCATTTGATTTCCATGTCCAATGGATTAAGTCCTTTACTTAGCCATTAGAAGCCCAGTAGTGATCCCGAGGTACGTAAGGTTATTTATATATCGTAAATTCAATAAACACGATATATAAAGTGGTACCTCAGTGTATATGTGTGTGACCCCATAGGCTCACATATGTCTAGCCATATAATTATTCATTATGACATGAGCATACTCCAACAAGTATAATGTGTTAGTCTAAGGACATTTGGTAAAGAGAACAGTGAGCAAAAGTTAATCTAACACATTTGTGTTAGAGGCAACACCTACCACGAGCTGGAAACCCTGTCAAGAAAGCTCTTTGAATGAGTTTATCTGATCACAGGCAGTTATTTATAACTAAAATTATTGGTTCTCACACAACCAGAGGTTGAATTAAACCGAAAGTTGATTAAGTGTCTTCCTATACACTTAATCCCTTCAAAATGTTGGTATGCAGTATTGTTTTAAATCAAAATTGAGTTAATACTACTGAGTAAAAGTTTTTCCAAAACTTAGTACCGTTAGGCAACAGTTAGTACTGCTAGGCAAAACTTTGTACTACTGGATAGCCATTTGTACTGTTGCGTCATAACCGCTTTTTGAATATAGCCGTTGAGAAGCCGTTGAGATTTTTCTGGTTAATAACTTTACTTAAGGGTTTCCTTAATTGGATATTTTTTACTTTTAATCTATTTTATTCACTTTCTTCCATCTAAAGTTATCTTTTATTGGAGTCGGTCCAATTGAAACCCTAAGAAGTCTTATATAATATCTCAATTCGCTTTACTCAACCTACTTTCTTTCTTAATCAATCAAATCCTAGCAGTTACATCCATCTTTTACTGACACTAATGGCCAATTTAACCTTTTTCGACAAACATAACATGGTGGCATTTTTGGAGAAAACAGAGGAGGGTGCTTACTTTCATCAGATAGTAGTCTTTTTAAACTCAACTCATATAAGGTATGCTTTAACTCTAAACCCTACTATCTATGTCTCCCAAATCAAGCAGTTTTGGCAGACTGTCACTGTCAATACTATTAAAAATGGAGACAAAGAGCTTAATGCAACAGTTGATGTTAAAACCATCACTCTTACTGAATCATCTGTTAGGAGGCGTCTCCAACTAGCAGATGAAAATGGTATTAGTGATTTGCCAAACACTGAAATCTTTCAAACTTTATCCAGAATGGGGTACAACACCACTTCTCAATCTTTAACTTTTCAAAAAGGTTATTTTGGCCAACAATGGAGGTTTTTCATTCATACCATACTTCACTGTATGAGTCTTAAGAAAACTTCATGGGAACAGTTCAGTAGCAATATTGCAACTGCTCTCATTTTCTTATCAACTAATAGGACTTATAATTTCTCCAAACTTATTTTTGAAGGTATGGTAAAGAATGTGGATAGCAAATCCAAATTTTTAATGTATCCACATTTTATTCAAACAATTTTGAATATGAGAAAAAGTCAGCTTCTACCTCATCAAAATGTTTATCCAACTCCAACCCTTACACAAAATCTTTTTAGTAACATGAGGATGGCCTCAAAGGGTTATAGTGGAGTAGAAGTTGCACTTTTTGATAATATGTTGCAGGTACAGGGTGAAGGATCAACTACCCCAGTTGACTCCCAACACACACCCACAAGTTCATCAGACACAGCCTCACAACCAATTTCATCACCCCCTAGGACTATAACCAGGGAGGGCTCTAGTGTACCTCAACACAGAGTTCCTACCACTTCCCTAGGAGCAGATGAGGCTGACTATGTCAGTATAGGAAGGGCTGCCCCTACTGTCTCAGGCTTAGAAATTGGACAGGAAATGGGTAACATAACTAAGACCCAACCTATGGCAACACTTACTGTGCCAAGTTCTTTTGAACCTAGTACAAGTAGTGGAATCCCAAGCCAACTGGAACAAATGGGTGGCTTAGATGCTCACCTTTTGGTGGAGTCTGAGTCTATGCCCCATGATGCATCTCTCCCTGAAGGTAACACATCAGGAAGTGCTGAGAGCAGTCTTAAACTTACTAAATTGATGGACTTATGTACAAGATTGACAGATAAAGTAACTGGATTGGAGGATGAGCTCAAGACTACCAAGCAGGTTTTTGGAAGAGTCTACACCAAACTAATCTTGAAGGTGAAAAAGCTGGAGCAATAAGTCAAGACCCTCAAGAGAAAAAGGTCAGCTCAGATGGTGTACTCTTCAAGTTCTTCAAGTTCTTCTGATGATCAATATGATGACATGGGTGAGGAGTCTTCCAAACAGGGGAGGAAGATTGCAAAGTTAGATCAAGATCCTAATGTTTCATTGGTGCAAGAAGGTTCTGATACTCAGGGGAGGCCAGATGAACCTATGGAAGAAGCTCAAGAAGGTCAATCAGAAGGTATTACTGGTGCAGACCTTAGTACTGCTGAAGCAGGGATTAGTACTGCTGGTGCAGTCTATGTCAGGAGACAAAGAATTGACAAGGGAAAAGCTGTAATGACTGAAGATGAGCCATCAAATAAGATAAGTAAGAAATCCCAAGCTCAAATTGAGCATGATCAGGAACTTGCTCAAAGACTTTAAGCTGAAGAAGAAGCAAGAGTAGCTGAAGAAGAGATAATTGCTAAATTGATGGTTGAACAGAAGCTACTCAGTGAAGAACAAGAAAGAGCAGCTCAAGAACAGGCTGACAAGGAATTAGCTTTAAAGATGCAAGAAGAAGATAGGTCACACATCACAACTGAAGAACAAGAGAGTGCAATCAGTGAGTTACTTGAGCAGATAAGGAAGAATCAAAGCAAAAAGACAGCTGCAAAGAAGAAACCTCCTACAAAAGCTCATCAAATGAGGTATATGAAAGACTATTTGAAACATCAAGACTATTGGACAGAAAAAAAATTAAAAGGCAGGTCTTATGAAGAAATATAGAAATTATACCTCATAGCATATAGGAAAATTCATATTTTCTTAAAAGGAGATACAGAAACTGTTGAGACAAGCAGGATTGATAAGAGAACAGGTGTGCAGTTAGAGTCAGAGGATTCTAAGAAGCAAAGGACTGAAGAAGAAAAATAAGGTCAAGCAGTTGAGGAAGAAGAAACAGCAGAAGTATTAACTGATGATCAACTTCAGCATATGGTGGTAGTAATCCCAGAGGCTATGAATGTTGATCCACTTCAAGCAAAATATACCATCATTGACTAGGAAGTTTACTTAGATGGGGTTATCAAGGGATGGAAGATAATCAGAGTAGGAGGACAATCTGAGGTCTACATGTATTTTGAAGATATGATAAAGGCTGTTGACAGAGAAGACTTGGACAAGCTATGGAGTCTAGTTCAAGAAAGGTTCAGATCTACTGATCCTATTGAAGACAAAGACAAGGAGCTATGGGTGGAATTGAAGAGGTTGTATGAACCTGACCCAGAAGATGTTCTATGAAAGTTTCAAGCCCATAACCTTGCTACTACTTGGAGATTATATGATACTTGTGGTGTTCATCAGGTATCTACAAAGGATGGAGTGGATGTTTACATGCTAGTTGAGAAGGACTATCCATTGAGAGCAGGTATATTATTTGTCACGTTAGCTGCTAAGCTCAGAGTTGATGAAGACACAGAAATGGCAAGAGAGTTAGTGAGGAAAATATATCAGCAAGCAGAATCAGTGAAGATTACAAGTCTAAGACTAAGAAGATAGTGTCTGGAAGAATCCTCACAAGGTAATCATGTAATTCAGAAAACTAGATGATTTAGGGTAAATCACAAGTTTAGGGGAGGATTGTTAGGAATTAAATGTTCAAGACATTAGTTTGGTATTAGTACTGCTGAAGAATAACACTAACAGTACTAATGGAGTTAGTACTGCTAGTATAAGCTAAAGACTGTTGAAGATATAACTAACAGTACTAACTATTGAGTTAGTACTGCTAGTATAGAAGATGATACTGCTTCTTGAAGACTGAAAATTAGTACTGCTCATGATGACGTATAGACGGATAAGTATAGAATAGATTTCATGTATATCTTATATAGTTAGAATTATACGGATATTCTATATGTTTAGAATATCAATACTTATCTTGTAAAGGACTCCTTATGTTATAAAAGGAGGTCCTAGGTTAGATGTTTAGATATATGTTTTGTTAAGCTTCAAGGTTTTGTAAACTCTAGTGATAAGCAAGATCACTCGTATTATATCTAATAATATTGAAGTGTTTGGTGTTATACATTGTTCATACAAAACTGTCCATTACTGTTACATTAACAAATCTTTTAAGTATCAATTGGTAGATTCCGCATACTAGTTGGTATACACTCAAAGTATCCTAAACATAATTCTAAGTGTGTTTAGATCCTCTCAACCTTCAAGTATAACCTTTTTCAAGTATTTGCCATGAGGTTTCCTGAGTTCCGAGAACCTTAAGAATTGACTTGCCCATTGGACATAATTTCCTGGAGTGAGCATTGGAGGTATTTCAAGTGATCCAGTTTTATGTCGAGATTGTTGACTACTTATGGCCTCACACATTTGATGAAACCAATGTGGTTGTTTTGCAGGAAGTGGGAAGGATTACATTGGTTGTTGATGAGGGTACTGCTGTTGTTGAGGATATTGCTATTGTTGAGGATAGTGAGAGGATCAAAACACCTTCAGATTGTGTTAAGGATAATTTGAGGTTATATTACCAAGTATGCGGAATCAACTTGATAACACTTAGAAGGTTTTGTTTGATGTAACAGTAACACTTAATGAACAATGAACACAGAAAGTAACTTCAAACGATTCAATATTATTAAGCAATAATACGAGTGATCTCAATATCACTAGGGTTACAATGACCTTGAATCTTAACAAAAACGTATACAACTGATCTAACATAGTACCTCCTTTTATAGCACAAGGAGTCCTTTACAAGATAAGTATCTACCCGTATAATTCTAACTAATTGTGATATACATACAATCTATTCCATACTTATCTTCTACACGACTTCTAAAGCCTTATCATGTAGCAGTACCTTTATTTATACTAGCAGTACTAACTTGACACTTTGTACTGTTAGTTGTTCTTCAGTAGTCTTCAATAATACACTAGCAGTTTGTACTGTTAGTGTAATCTTCCAGCAGTACTAAGTCTTGAGTCATTTAATTCCCAACAATCCTCCCCTAAACTTATGATTTACCCTAAATCATCAAGTTTTCGGAATTAAGTGAATACCTTATGAGGATTGTGAGGACTCTTCCAAACACTATCTTCTGATCTTTATGTCTTCTGCTTGCTAAAATATTTTTCTCACTAATGCTCTTGCCATTTCAGATTCTTCATCAACTTGAAGCTTGGACGATAACATGACAAGCAATACTCCTGCTTAGTGGATAATCCTTTTCGACTAACATGTAGATTTCCACTCCTGCTTTAGTAGAAACTCTATGAACTCCACAGTTGTCAGATAATCTTTATGTGGTATCCAGATTATGAGCTTGAAATCTCCATAGTGCATCATTTGCATCAGGCTCATATAGCCTCTTCAGCTAAACCCATAGCTCCTTGTCTTTATCATCTGTAGGATCAGCAGACTTGAACCTTTCTTGAACTAAGCTCCAAAGCTTATCCAAGTCTTCTCTATCAAATGCTTTGATTAAATCTTCAAGGAATTTGTATACTTCAAATTTTCCTCCTACTCTGATAATTTTCCATCCTTTAATCATTCCATCTGAATAAACCTCCCAATCAATGATGGAATGTTTGGCTTGAATGGGATCTACATTAAGAGCTTCTGGAACTACCACCATCATACCATGGATCTGTTCATCAGTCAATGTTTCTTCTTCTCCTTCTTCCTCGGTTGATTCTTCTTCAACTGTTTCTTCTTGAATTGTTTCTTCTTCAGTTCTATGTTTCTTGGACTCCTTAGATTCCAATTTCTCTGCTGCTCTTTTCTCACCCCTGCCTTCAACTGTTTCTAGCTCACCTCTTAGGAACATCTGCATTCTCCTATGTGCACTGATGTACAACTTTTCTATCTCTTCATAGGATCTTCCTTTGAAGTGTTGTTCCTTCCAGTTGTCTTGATGCTTTAGATATGTATTCATGTAACTTAACTATTCCTTCCTTGTAGGGGGTTTCATTATAGCATCCTTCTTCTTGCTTTGACTTTTTCTGATCTGCTCCAAAAGGTCATTGACAGCCTATTCTTGTTCTTCTTGTGTGTATTGTGACCTTTCCTCCTCTTGTAACTTGGCAGCTAACTCCCTATCAGCAGCTTCTTGAGCAGCTAATTCTTGAACTTCAGTCAATAGCTTTTGCTCAGTCAATAATTGAGCAATATTCTCTTCTTCAGCTGCTCTTGCTAATTCTTCTTCATGAAGTCTCTGAGCTAATTCTTCATCAAGAGCAATTTGAGCTTGGCTCTTCTTGGTTGTCTTCTGAGATGGTTCTTCTTCTATCAGTATGCCTTTACCCTTATCAGTCCTTGATCTATTTGGCCTTCTTGTATATACTGCACTAACAGTACCTTGAGAACCACCAGCAGTACCTTCTGCTGGAATAATAGCAGTACCTTGTATGGCACTACCAGTACCTTCAACCTGACTGGCAGTACCTTCTTCCATTTGATGATCTTGCCTCCCCTGATTATCAAATTTCTCTTGGACCAAAGAAACATTAGGGTCTTCATCTAATTGGGCAATCTTCCTCCCCTGTTTGGAAGATACCCCACCTTTGTCTTTACGTTGACCATCATCTGAACTAGATGAAGAGGATGATTCAGATGATTCTACCATGTGGGCTGACCTCCTTCTTTGAAGAGTCTTGACTGTCTTCTCCAATTTCTTTACCTTCAAAAGTAGCTTGGTGTAGATTCTTCCGAAGACATGTTTCTGAGTTTTGAGATCAGCTTCTAAGGTAGAAAACTTCGTCAGACACTTTGGTACATAAATCCGTCAATTCTTTAAGTTTCTGACTGCCCTCAGCACTTCCTGATGTGTTACCTTCAGGTAGAGGTGCATCATGGGGCAAAGACTCAGACTCCACCACATGGTGAGGATCTGAGCCACCCAATAAATCCGGTTGGCTTGGGATTCCACCACTAGCACTAGGTTCAAAAGAACTTGGTACTGTAGGTGTTGCCATAGGTTGGGTCTTACTGATGTTACCCCTTTCCTGCCCAGCTTCTAAGCCTTAGACATTAGGGGCAACCCTTCCTATACTGACAATGTCAGCCTCATCTACAACATGGGTAGGGGTAGGAACTCTGTGCTGAGGTACAACAGAGCCCTCGCTGGATGAATACCTATTAGGTGATGAGGTGGGTTGTGAGGCTGATTGGTCTGAGCTTGTGGGTGTGTATTGGGAGTCAACTGGGGTTGTTAAGCCTTCACCCTGTACCTGTAACGTTGATTCAAATAAAGGAACTTCTTCCCCAATGTACCCTTTTGAGGCCATCCTCATATTACTAAAAAGTTTTTAGGTAAGTTTGGGTGTTGGATAAACATTTTTGTGAGGAAGAAGCTGTTGTTTCCTCATGTTCAAAATAGTTTGAATGAACCTGGGATACATCAAAAACTTTGATTTGCTATTAACATTTTTCACCATTCCTTCACAGATAAGTTTTGAAAAGTTGAAAGTCCTATTGGTTGATAAGCATATGAGAGCAGTTGCAATATTGCTACTGAACTGTTCCCATGAAGTTTTCTTAGGACTGAAACAATGAAGGATGGTGTGAATAAAAAACCTTCATTGTGGGGTAAAACAACCTTTTTGAAAAGTTAAAGATGGTGATTGGATGTTGTACCCCATTCTGGTTAAAGTTTCAAAAATTTTAGTATTTGGCATAGCACTAATACCATTTTCATCATTCAGGTGGAGATGCCTCCTAAGTGATGATTCAGTAATAGTGATGGTTTTGCCATCTGTCTCCATTGTCAATTGTTCTGACAGTAGCAGTCTGCCAAAACTCTTTGATTTGGGAGACATAGATAGTGGGATTAAGAGTTAAAGAATACCTAATGTGGGAAGCATTCAGGAAGTCCACTATTTAATGGAAATGAGTATCCTCCTCTGGTTTTTTCAAATAAGCTACCATGTTGTGTTTATCGACAAATGTTAAAGTAGCCATTATTGTCAGTAAATTATTGATTTGACTGCTGGGATTAGAGTAATTTAGGTTAGAAAGTAGGTTGAAGAAAGTGAATAGAGATATTTTAGAAGACTTATGAGGGTTTCTATTGGACTGACTTTAAATAAAAGATAACTTTTGATTGAAGAAAAGTGAATATAATAAATTAAAAGTAAAAATATCCAAAAAGGAAACCCTTAAGATAAGATATTGATCAGTAAAAATCTCAACAAACTTTTCAACGGCTATTTTCAAAAAGCTGTTGTTTCGCACCAGTACTTACGACTATCCAGCAGTACAAACTTAAGCCTACTAGTACTAATTTTTTGCCTCGCAGTACTAATTTTTTGGAAAAATTTTGACTTAGCAATATGAACTTAATTTTGATTAAAAACAATACTGCTTGCAACCATTTTGAAGGGATTTAGTGTAAGGACAGACACTTAATCAGAATTTCAGTTTAATGCAACCTCTAGTTGTGTGAGAACTAATGATTTTAGTTATAAATAACTGCTTGTGATTAGATAAACTCATTCAAAGAGCTTTCTTGACAGGGTTTCTAGCTCGTGGTAGGTGTTGCCTTTAACACCAATGTGTTAAATTCATGTTTGCTGGCTGTTCTCTCTACCAGATGTCATGTTTATACTAAAAGTATAAAATGGTTGAGAGTGAGTTAGATCAATTCCTATCTGACTAACTATGCCATCAATTCAAGTACAAAACTTCATAATAAGATTTCAAGAAAGAAATTTTAAAGAACCTCTTAATTCAGATATAAAACCGTAGTTACGAGATACCCAAATTCAGTCCATCATCAATCTATTATGTCAGCAACCATTCCACCATTTGCTACTCATACAATGCACTAGTAATTGCTTTGTGCTCAAACGATCCAGGAAGTTGTTCATTCTTGCTTTGTTTGGTCATTATCAACTCCATGACCTGCAAATGTTAGTCTAAAACCAAGAAAAACAAATGGCAAAGCATTTGATTCATAGCAGTATAAACATATGACTAATAGTTCTAACAAACAGTCCTAATTTGTACTAGCAGTACAAACTATACTAAACATTACTAATTGACAAACCTAGCAGTACAAATCCAATTTAATGTACAAAACACAAAGATTAAAAACTTTAAGGGTTAAGCATTCAAATACTTGTTACCAAGTATTGAAACCTTCCAACATCAAAGGCTTTAGTGAGAATATCTGCAAAGTTTTGATCAGTACCAATTTTGACAACTTGAATTAACTTTTTCTCATTACAGTCTCTTTTAAAATGATGCCTAATTTCTATGTGTTTTGTTTTAGAATGTTGCAGTAGATTTTTAATAATGCATATTGTACTGCTATTGTCAATATATATTATGGTATTCATAAAATTATACCCATAGTCAAGCAGTTGATTTTGAATCCAAAGAACTTGACCACAACAACTTGCAGCAGCTACATACTCAGCTTCAGTTGTAAAAGTTGCCACAATTGTTTGCTTCTTGCATTGCCATGATATTAGTCTGCAACCAAGGAACTGACAACCACCTGTTGTTGATTTCCTATCCAGACTTTCACCAGCATAATCATTGTCTGAGTATGCCACCAAATCAAAAGGTGATTCCCTAGGATACCACAGACCCAACTTAGGTTGACCTTTAAGGTACCTAAAGATCCTCTTTACAGCAGTTAGATGGGAAGCCTTGGGATTAACTTGAAACCTTGCACGAGCACACACAGCAAACATGATATCTGGTCTTGATGAAGTAAGATACATCAAGGACCCTATCATTGATCTATAGCTGTGTACATCAACACTTTCTCCATTAGCATCTTTAATCAAAGGTTTCTCTGGATCAACAGGTGTGCTTGTCACTTTAGCATCAGTAAATTAAAATTTCCTTAGTATCTCAGTCACATATTTATCTTGACTGATAAATATGCCTTCAGTTGATTGCTTCACTTGCAACCCCAAAAAGAAGGTAAGTTCCCCCATGGAACTCATCTGAAACTTATCATGCATAAGTTTCTCAAATTCTAAGCACATCTCCTTCTTTGTGGATCCAAATATGATATCATCCAAAAAAACCTATACCAGCAAGATATCCCCCTTGTTCTTCTTGATAAATAGAGTCTGATCAATATTGCCCTTTTGGAATCCATTCTCTAACAAATAAGAAGCCAATGTTTCATACTAGGCCCTTGGAGCTTGATGCAATCCATAAAGAGCTTTCACCACCTTGTACACCTTGTCAGGATGTTCTGGATCTACGAAACCTGGAGGTTGAGAAACATATACCTCCTCTTCAATAGTACCATAAAGAAAGGCACTCTTTGACATCCATCTGGTAAACAGTAAAGCCCATAAAAGAAGCATAAGCTAAGAACAATCTTATGACTTCAATCCTAGCTACAGGTGCAAAAACCTCTTCATAGTCTATCCCTTCTTCTTGTGTATACCTGATGAACTCAAATAAGTACATTTTATTACTATCATTTATCCTATTAATTTGACTTGTTTTACTATATTATGTATGAGGATTGATACTTAATCATTTACTTTTGTAATTCTCAGGTAAAAACAAGCATTTGGTGAAACTTAATGATTTTGGACTAATAATGGAGCAAAACGTGCATAAAGTGAAAGTCTACTGACATGGACAAGATCAAGTCAATTCTGCTCCAGATGCGCCGCATCTCACTCTCAACATGCGCCGCATCTCTATCAAGATATCACCAGATACGATCCAAGATACAAGAGGACATGCGCCGCATCTGATCATGGAGTTACGCCGCATCTTCTGGCGGTGTACGAATATTCCTGAATATTATAATCTTGGACCCCACGCGAAGTTAAGTACATGCGCCGCATCTACTTAGTAGATGCGCCGCATCTTCCCTTAGACAGAAAGTATAAATACCCCGTAGACCAGACGAATTACAAGTTCCCAAAACCCTAAAACAGAAGACCGAACAGGAGGAACAAAGGACGAATTCAGTCAAGGAGGCAGCACAAGACACACCCAAATCAAAGATACAAGAGCTGTAAGAAGGTGCTGCATGTATTTAATTCATTAAGTAGTTTTGTTTTATTGTGTTAGCAAACTTTAATTCATCAAGATTGGTGGCTTGTGTAATGTGGCAACGGAAAGATTGCACTCCCTTAAAACTGCTTTCTCATTAATTAAAGTTTATATGTTGATGTTTTTGGTTACTACTTATTAGTGCATTGATAACCTCTGTGTTTATTAGTGGCTTGCGGGCATTTGACTGCGGGACATAATGTGGCTCCCACGGTTGTTTCTAAATTGATCACTTAGGAATAACTTTTAGACATAAGTAATCATTAAGGGTTTACTCGCCGATAAGAATAGGACCAATGAGAAAGGGTTAACTACATACACTTCATATAAAGCTATCAATAAAACAAGTGACAATCTACTTAATTATAAGGACAGCCCTCTTATTGTCTCGAGTATTTATCTGTGTACGTGTGTGCTACTTGCTGATTCGTGCCTGTTGGTTTATTTTATTATTTAATTGCAACAAATCGTGCCAGTCTCTCAGGCTGAAACCCCCTTGCGTTAGGATATTAAAATACTGATTAGAATAACTAGATAATACGTTCCACTCTTAGTGATCGACACTCTACTTACCATTATCTTCATACTGACCGGGTACACTGCTCGTTAAGTGTGTGTGTTATTGATAAGTCGGCTAAATATAAATTTAAAACTTGAGTAGGCATTAAAACTGCTAATCCGCAACGACACATCACGCGCATCAAGTTTTTGGCGCCGCTGCCGGGGAGTGAATTGTTATTATCTGTTAATTTGATTAGTATTTTAATTAGGTTTTTCTTTTTATTAGATTAATTGCATCATTGTACTATTTTGCATATTTGTTGTATTGTGTGTTAATTGTTTTCTTTTATTTTTGTGTGTTTATTTTCGTTTGTGTGTTTAATTTTTTGTTTTTATTTTTCGTATTTTTCTGTTCTGCTATCGTTGTACTGTGCTAAATCAAACGATACGGCGCATCTGATCTCTCAGATACGGCGTATTGCGTTTAATTTTTTTAATACAACGCGTTTAATTAATTCGATACGACGCATCTTTTCCCCAAGATACGGCGTATCTGTTTTTAATAAGAAAATTTTTCTAAGCGATAAAGTAATACGACGCATCTGCTTTAGCAGATACGGCGTATCTGTTTTTGATAAAAAATTTTCTAAACGTTAACGCCATACGACGCATCTGCTTTCGCAGATACGGCGTATCTATTATTTTAATTAAAAACAGTTTGCGAATTATTAAACAGATACGGCGTATCGATCTCTGTCGATACGGCGCATCTTACTGAATCAAAAATCTTTTATTTTTAAACGTAACGAAAATACGGCGCATTAACTTTCGTTAATACGACGCATTTAATTTTAATTAGATAAGTTGATTTTTGATTAATTAATTCGATACGGCGCATTCTTAAATTCTAAGCGGCGTATCTATTTTCTGGATAAAGTCTGATTAAATTTTAACGTATTAAGATACGGCGTATCCAACTTTTTGGATACGGCGCATCGTCTGCAGATATCAGCTATTTTTATTCTTATATCCGTTTCTATATTCATTAAATTCTCTTCTAGCGAACAAATCCTACTGATGATTTTACTTTGGATGACAGATTTTGCTATGGAAGACATGTCAGTTAACGGATATCTTGCTAAGGAAAGCTTGTTTTCAGATTCATTCAATGCACTCATGATCGATGCAGATTTATTCTCTTGGGAGACTCCTCTTGAAGCTGCTTTTAAGGAATTCATGCGTTTATGCAACATTGACAAAGAGGTGTTCTCTTATGATGTATTTGTGAGGTATACTGGAGAAGAATTGTCGCTCTTATGGCCTAGCATTGAAGCCGAAGGATTGAACTGGACTACTATCGAAGAAAATGATGGGAAATTCTATCTTGCATACATGGATTCAAGCAACGAAAGCTGTGGTGGAGGCAATACCCAATACTCTTACATGCCATATTCCGAGGAGTACTGGGGATTAAATGAGAAATATCAGGATAATGACATGAATTATGCTTTGGCGGAGTTACTATTTCATGGCAGGTTGGTAAGATTGATAGACCTCTCCCTCAATGATTGGCTAGAACTCAAATATGGTAGTCCGGAATTCGCCCCTGCAAATGAAGTCAAGGAGATTATGACTTCATGGTTGACTCGGAGTTTTAAGAAGCAATTTAACGAGTTCATGGAGATAAAAAAGAATATGATTGGAAAGGTTTGCTTTGATGTTAACCATGACCCTAATGATGTTGATTTTTCAGAATGGTTGGCTAGTAAGTTTAATAACCATAAGAGCATGGATCGTGCTACTAAGGATGCATTATGGGTATATTGGATGAGAGGAGAAGATGAAGAAGTAGAAAGCGATTATGGGTCGTCACTTCATGATTCAACAATCAATGAGGGCATTGAAGAACTTTTCAGAATTGACATTGATGTGTTCGATTATGAGACACCCCTGTGCAAGCAGTTCAAGGAATTTAACTACCTTCTTCAAGTCGATGATGATGTGCTTACTGGAGATCTACCAGGATTTAAGACTTATGACGATTTCAAAAACACCTGGTACTATGAATGGAATGACCAAGTACCATGGGTTTGGGATAAACCATGGGAATTTGAGCACATTAATCACACCTGTACACCCTTCGTTTTCAAGGACGGGAGTAGTGTTTGGCCGACCTGCGATTATAAAAGTGACGGAACCTGTAATGGGGGAACTATAATTGGGATGAAACGGGTTGGAAACGATGTAACCTTTGAAGATTATGAGTGGTACGATAATGTTGAAGACTGCCCACAAAAATCGGAGGCTTTACAAGAAAAGGGCAGAATTGAACGCTTGAAAGGACTTAAGGGGACATCGGATACTACTTTCTGGGAATGGGTGCATAAACAGTTTGATGATTTCACAAAGCTTAGTCGACGGTTACAATATGATTTGGAAAGAGAATGGGAGGCGATTCAAGACGATAAGTCATTAATTGAAGAACTAGATGATTATTTGATTAAGGATCCTTATTTTAAGTTTGTTGATAAAGACGAGGAAGAGTTCACCAAAAGAAAGTGTCAACTACTTGGGATTCCTTACAAGGAGCCGCCCATGATTATTTCTGAAAAGTTTAAAATCATCAAATATTCTTTGAGTCCTAATGAAGAATATACTGCGGTGAAGACAAAGAGTTATACTAGACTAAGTCGAACGGAAGAAAACGTCGCAGAGATATACGGAAAATCTTTCGGATGAAGGACGAAGGATGGTCCGTGACAAGGACTTATTGCTGAGCTGAACGTGAGTCTAACTTGAAGACTCTGGAATAAAGACAAGTGCTTACCGGGAGACAACCCGGATTTATCTTTTATTCTGTTTTCTGTGTCGAGTCAGTCCAGGCCGCATGAGGATACGGCGCATCTCAATTCTGAGATGCGACGCATCTCCTGCAATGGTCATATCTTATTTTATTTTTCTGCATTTTTATTTTCGACTTTAAAACTATTTATCAGTTTATTTTTAATGCGGCGCATCCCTGGTTAAGGATGCGGCGCATCTTTATTCTGATCCGTATTAATTCCAGGCTCGATACGGCGTATCTTCTTCAATAAGATACGGCGCATCGACTGACCTGATGATTTTCAGTTTTAATTTTTAAGTTTTATTTTTCCTAACTACTAATGTGTTATGCAAGTTGAACCTTTCTTATCTTAGGTGTGTTTTAAAGTATTGGTGGTATTATAGTTTCCTGGATTTCCTGTGGATACATCAAGTATGAAGCTTTAACGTTCTAATCCACAAGAAGTTGATTTTTGCTCTAATACAAATGGAGGATCATACCGAGCAAATCTCAGGGGAGTTTTCCTGTTCTAATTCTTTTATTTTCCAGTTTTTAACCTTTTATACAAACAACGAGGACGTTGTTTAACTTAAGTGGGGGGATTGGAGAATTAGAACACTTAACAATTACTTGTCCTAAACTTTTTCAAAAATTATGCTTAAAATGTGCTTAATATATCAAACTTAAAAATTTTTTAGCATGTTTTTGTTTAAGATCTAAGTTGCATAGCTGCACACATGACGTTATTTTCAAAAATTGTGATTTTTCAAAATTCACAAATCTATGAGTGTGCCGGTGACTTGTAAACTTTAGAACTTGGCTTGTATACTATTCGAGACCACCATAATAAGTATTATTTTATATAATTGGAATGACTTGTCTAAATTGGTAAATTTCTAGGATTACACCCAAATAGCCTTTATATGTTATGTGTTATTAGCTAACTACACTGGTTAGTTAACCCCCGTATAAACCCTTTTGTTACTCTCATTTTTAGAGTAAGATACACCTAGAAAAACACTCAGAGCCATTCCTTTCGTTTCTTACACCTATGTTTAAAATGTTTCGTTACACCCTTACACCTTAGCCTACCCTGTAGATTAGAATCCGTGGTTGGTTAATTGCTATAGGCAAAGTGTGTTTCCTTACATTACCTGTGTTCGCGTGCGTAATTCATTATCTATGGTTAGGTCGGGAAATTGCACAATGCAATTGGAGTGAAAGTAAATATTGTATATTTTGGAGTTTATTTTTCGTGTGTTTACTACTTTCACTATTACCATTATTTCTGAAGTCATGAAAAGTATGGAAAAATTATCCGGAAAGAAAGTTATAGTGATGTGGTGAAATTTCACACATCTATGTTTATGGTTATTAAAAAAAAAAAAAAAAAAAAAAAAAAAAAAAAAAAAAAAAAAAAAAAAAATCGAAAAAATGAGAAAAGAAAAAGAAAGAAAGAAGAGTTGGATGTTTGTTTTTAAACCAACGATGTAAAGTTATGTAAGTGGTCGATATCACCACTATTTGTTGTACTATATCTATGGATTAAATGGGAATTGGCAGTTATGGGAACGCCAATTAAGGTTTATTCTTTGATTAAGATCTTATTGAGTATAATTCGTGTCTACCTAAAGCGTGTGTTTCAAGTGTTAAAGCGTGAGTTATTCGATGATATGAGTCTTATTCATGGGATGGTTGGGATAGTGATTAACCACACTTAGGATTTTAATTTATTTGTTTTGTTTATTTTTATTTTTACACCAATTTATATCCCAAATGTTATCCATGCCCTTTATTATTCTTTATCCAACCGAACCTTTGATTTATTGAGATTGGGGATTTGAGCAATCTTAAGTATCGTAGTCGTGGATTCGGCTATGTATTTATGATTTTGTCGCCCTTTTTGATATATTATTATTGGTGAAGTTTGGACCTATCTTTAGCCTATTCGAGTTAAGGATTTGAGCAATTGCAAGTATCGTGTTCGTGGATTCGATCATGTATTTGTGATTTTGTCGCCTTTTCTGGAATTTGAGATCGATAGTGAAAGAGAATAATTAACCCCTAAGCCTAAAAACCCTTTTTACCGCTTTAGACTTGTTATTCCTTAGCTTTAGTGGTGGAGATGTGTATACTTGCCAAGCTTATGATAGAATATTCGTCGCGACTGGACAGTTAAACGATTAGATTTGCTTTTATCGACTTATTTTATTTTACTTCTAATTCGTTAAGTGTTTAGTTGTGTGATTATGAAATAAACGAATACATGCTTAAATATAAAAATAAATCCTAACATCTTTTAGGATACATTTTCATAAAAGAAATTCTAAGGTTTACTTGGGGACAAGTAAAGTTCAAGTGGGGGGATATTTGATGAACTCAAATAAGTACATTTTATTACTATCATTTATCCTATTAATTTGACTTGTTTTACTATATTATGTATGAGGATTGATACTTAATCATTTACTTTTGTAATTCTCAGGTAAAAACAAGCATTTGGTGAAACTTAATGATTTTGGACTAATAATGGAGCAAAACGTGCATAAAGTGAAAGTCTACTGACATGGACAAGATCAAGTCAATTCTGCTCCAGATGCGCCGCATCTCACTCTCAACATGCGCCGCATCTCTATCAAGATATCACCAGATACGATCCAAGATACAAGAGGACATGCGCCGCATCTGATCATGGAGTTACGCCGCATCTTCTGGCGGTGTACGAATATTCCTGAATATTATAATCTTGGACCCCATGCGAAGTTAAGTACATGCGCCGCATCTACTAAGTAGATGCGCCGCATCTTCCCTCAGACAGAAAGTATAAATACCCCGTAGACCAGACGAATTACAAGTTCCCAAAACCCTAAAACAGAAGACCGAACAGGAGGAACAAAGGACGAATTCAGTCAAGGAGGCAGCACAAGACACACCCAAATCAAAGATACAAGAGCTGTAAGAAGGTGCTGCATGTATTTAATTCATTAAGTAGTTTTGTTTTATTGTGTTAGCAAACTTTAATTCATCAAGATCGGTGGCTTGTGTAATGTGGCAACGGAAAGATTGCACTCCCTTAAAACTGCTTTCTCATTAATTAAAGTTTATATGTTGATGTCTTTGGTTACTACTTATTAGTGCATTGATAACCTCTGTGTTTATTAGTGGCTTGCGGGCATTTGACTGCGGGACATAATGTGGCTCCCACGGTTGTTTCTAAATTGATCACTTAGGAATAACTTTTAGACATAAGTAATCATTAAGGGTTTACTCGCCGATAAGAATAGGACCAACGAGAAAGGGTTAACTACATACACTTCATATAAAGCTATCAATAAAACAAGTGACAATCTACTTAATTATAAGGACAGCCCTCTTATTGTCTCGAGTATTTATCTGTGTACGTGTGTGCTACTTGCTGATTCGTGCCTGTTGGTTTATTTTATTATTTAATTGCAACAAATCGTGCCAGTCTCTCAGGCTGAAACCCCCTTGCGTTAGGATATTAAAATACTGATTAGAATAACTAGATAATACGTTCCACTCTTAGTGATCGACACTCTACTTACCATTATCTTCATACTGACCGGGTACACTGCTCGTTAAGTGTGTGTGTTATTGATAAGTCGGCTAAATATAAATTTAAAACTTGAGTAGGCATTAAAACTGCTAAACCGCAACGACACATCACGCGCATCAATACCCCTGGGCTACAAGTCTTGCCATGTTTCTGATCACAATCCCCCTTTCATCTCTTTTATTTCTAAAAACCCATTTAGTTCCAATGACCCTCATACACTTGGGTAAATCAACCAATACCTAAACCTTCTGAATCGTGAATTGGAGAAGCTCCTCTTGCATAGCTTCTACCTATCTTGAGTCTTCTAAGGCTTTAAGTATGTTCTTGGGCTCAAATTGGGAAAGGAAACATACAAATAGACATGTGTTGGCATCTTCATGCTTCTTTTCATCATAAACAACACTAAGAAAGCCTTGTTGATCTGAAGTCATGGTCTGTCTTCTTGTCTTCACACCAGACTGTATGTCTCCAATCACATTATCTAGAGAGTGATCTTTGTGTTTTCTTGTGTGTGGAGTGGTGGGAAGTTGATATATGAGTGGAAAATTGTTGATATCTACTTCATCTTTTTAGAAATCATCAGTAGAAGGACCTGATAGGTTAGCAGTATGATTATGTTGCCCAGCAGTACCAACTTGAGGGTCAGCAGTACAATCTTCATTTGTACTGTTTCCTGGATTCTCATGTTCTTCAGCTCCATCTTCATTATTTCCATCTTCAAAACCTTCTTTGTCTTCATCAGTATAAGGCTCACCATTCTTTGAAGATGAATCCACACTGTTCCATATTGTCATCAGTATATGATCTTGATCTTTCTCCTTTCCCAAGCTTGATTCATTTGTTGCAACATCATCTTCTAAACCTGCAAAATCATTAGAGAATGCTGCAACAACTGGAACATAATTCATTGATTGGGTTAGAGTATCAAGATCAAAGAGCCATTTTGGACCTTCTCCTGAAACATTAGATTTATTCCTTAGAAACCGAACATGCCGGTTTTCCATTACTTTCCTTATTCTTGTGTTGTATACTCTAAAGGCTTTGCTATTTAGTAAGCACCCAACCAAGAAACCCTCATCAGATTTGCCATCAAATTTGCCTAGATGGTCTAAGGTATTGAGAATAGTAACATGACACCCAAATGGTCTTAGAAAACCTAAAGCAGGTGTTCTACCCCTAAACAGTTCATATGGTGTCTTGTTGTGAGGTTTAACTACCAAAACTCTGTTCTGCACATAACAAGCAGTATTAACTGCTTCAGCCCAAAAAGTGATGGGCAGCTTAGAGTCAGCTAACATGGTTCTAGCAGCTTCTATTAGTGTCCTATTCCTCCTTTCAGCAACCCCATTCTGCTGAGGAGTTCTAGCTACACTAAACTCTCTCTTAATACCTTTTTCCCAGCAGAAATCATCCATAACTCTATTCTTAAACTCTATCCCATTGTCACACCTGATGACTTTCACTTTCTTATCCACTAAGTTTTTTATCTCAGTTATAAATGTCTTAAGAATGCTAGGTGTCTCATCCTTAGATCCTAAATAGAAAACCCAAGTGAATCTACTATAGTCATCAGTAACTACAAGACAGTACTTATTATGTATAATACTACTCACAGATGTAGGACCAAGCAAGTCCATATGCAACATAAACAAAGGTTGAGTAATAGAGTTCTGGGTCTTGGGCTTACAAGAAGCTTTGTGTTGTTTGCCTTTAAGACAGGCAACACAAGTTTGATCATTTTCGAAATGTTTATGAGGCAAGCCTCTTACCAAACCATCTTTAACAATTTTATTTATGGTTTTAAAGTTTACATGACCAAGTCTTCTATGCTATAACATGGACTCATCCAATGTGGCTTTTGCAACAAGACAAGTATGAGCCTCTTTAGGAACAATCTTCTTCATATCAACACTGTACATGTTGCCCTTTCTAGGAACTTTAAGTAGCACCTGACTTTCATCAGGTAACTTAAAGTCTGGGGAAAGCACAAGACATTCAGTGTCAATAAAAAGAACCTTGTTCTTTTTGTCACACATTTATGAGACACTAAAAAGATTATACTTTAGCTCTTGCACAAAATACACATCTTCAAAGTCTAATTTACCGGTTTTCAATGTGCCTTTACCAGTAATCCTTCCACCTATTCCTCCCCCAAAGGTAACATATCCTCCATCCATTGGTTGAAATTCTGAAAGATAGGACATGTTGCTTGTCATGTGCCTGGAGCATCCACTGTCTGCATAACCTTGATCTTCCTCATCATCTTGTGAATGTCCCTGCACATAAAAGAAGGAAATTAGTTTCCTTGGGGTACCCAAGCCATCACTGACTTGGGTTTGCCTCATGCATCAATATAGTAAAATCTCTCTAATACAATTGATCCACTGTTGGGTTTGATTGGTCTCCACAACCAACATGCTGAGGCCTTAACAGCATTTGCCCTTTTATCCCTAGCAGTGTTTTTAGACTTACCATTACTAACTACTGGTCTAGCAGTATGAACTGCTGGCCTGACAGTTTTAACTTTTGAGTTCCAAAATTTATTTTGAAACACTGCTTTCTTGTGAAAAGGCCTTCTAACAGTTTGTTGTGGATATTTAAAAGTTGGTTTTGTACTTGAAACTGCTGGTTTAGGGTAAACAGTTTTAAATGGTCTGGCAGTACTAACTGCTGGTCGAGCAGTACTAATTGGTTTGAGACCAGACTTCATTAAAAGTGCCCTGGGAGTCATTCTATTAGCATTTATGTGAGTTTGAGACCTGTTTAAGTTCACCCTATCACTTGTGGTCCAAATTTCCCTATTATTCCCTTTAACCATCTTTCTCCCTTGATGGTTATGACAAAAAGCCTGAAGGTGGTTAAAACTACCACAAGAGAAACAAGCCTTGTTGTACATGACAAAGTCACTTCCTAGTTTATGGGACTTGAGGTCATTCCAGTTTCTCTGGTTACCTCTAGGCTTGCTTGTGGACCTATACATCTTAGAATATCTAACTGTTTTCCTAACTAGTTTCACATTTGTTGTAGGCTTAACAGTTTCTTCATTAACCACCTTAGAACCATTAGTTCCTTCTAGTTTTACTACATCAGGTTTAGCTACAACCTGATCTTCATCATCAGATTCCCAGTCTTCAATGATGGGAGCATCTGAGTTCCTATCAGTTGACACTTTGTCCTCAGCACGAAAGGTGTCACTAGCACTCTCAAAAGGCTCATTCAACACATCAGGTTTCTCTACTTTAATATTTTCTTTAGCCTTACAACCATATTCTATTTTTGGCTCTTGAAACTCAGCTAGACCTATGTGTTCTAAGTCTATTCCTGGGGGTGCAGGCAGTCCTCTATGAGGAGGTGGACATGTGTTATAGCCTTACCCAGATTTAGCCTTATTAATCAATTGACACTCTGCGATTTTATTTACTCCCTTAGAAGTAAACTCTAGTATGTCTACACTCAATTGAATATTATCTTTTGCCTATTTAATTCTATCTAACTCAGCTTTTAGCAAACTAATCTCAACATTTTTAAGTGTCAAGTCTCTCTTAAGAACAACTATATCTTTTGTAAATACTGACTCATTCTTCTTATAATGCACAATTTGTTCCTCTAAAATTGCTAAACCTCTTTTATGATTAGACAAATTATAGTTTGTTTGGTTTAGCTCAATTCTCTGCTCATCATAATGTTTCTTTAAAGTTTCATATTCTTTAAGAGCAGTATACGTTTTAAAACAATTTTTAGCTGAGAGTACATCTGAGTCAGAGAAGGCCATAAGTGCCATCTCAGCTTGTGCTTCCTCATCATCAGCCATGAAGCTCCAGTCATAACCTAGACCATCAATGGCAACCATAGCCTTTGAAGATGTCTCTACCTCTTCCACTGCCTTTGGCTTGCTTCCATACCCCTTATTCTTGCTATCCTGTTGCCTGGGTCTTCTACACTCTCTGGCAAAATGCCCCAACTTGTGACAGTTAAAGCATTCCACCTTAGACTTGTCAAAACCAGCAGTATCATTACTACTGATGTTGATCTTCTTGCCAGTCCTTTGATAGAACTTCTTAGCCCTTATGCTGAGAAGTGAAATCTGCCACTTGAGATCCATCTCTTCTAAGTCATCATCATCAATCTGTTCCAAATCTTCATGTGACAGCATAGACCCATTGTTTTGGCTGGTCAGGAATGCATAATTGGTAGTATCACTCAGAATACCAGTACTAGTTGATGAGCTAGCAGTACTAACACTAGGGTTAGCAGTACTAACTCCTGCAACCACTTTCACCTCTTCTGGACTTGTAGTACTGGGAGATGACACAAAAGCCATATTCCCAGAGCTGGAGCTTGAGCTTGTACCTCCAGATTTCTTCACTTCTTGTTTAACAATCTTAAAGTTGTTGTATAGATCATTGAGGCTCATAGTGTCAATATCTGGTTTATTCTTCCAAACCACCACATGCATAGCCCATTCAGCAGGTAAACTCCTTAAGAACTTAGAGTTTAGGTCTTCCTGAGGGATTTCAACTCCAAGCACAGTCAGTTGGCTCGCAATTTTTGCAATCTATTAAACACATGATCTAAAGACTCATTACTGGTAGCACTATAATTTTCAAAGTTCTACTTCAGTAAGGTCTTTTGGGCCTTCTTGGTGGCTTCATTACCACCATACCGAGTAGTGATTGCTTCAAACAGGGATTTTGCATCCTTGTATTTACTGAAGTTTAAGAGCTGATCATTGGGGATGGTCATCATAAGCAAGCTCCTAGCTTTAACATCATTCTTCTTTTACAGCTTCTCTTCTGTAGTTACTAGAGAGGTATTCACAACAGTCTTTTCTTCACCATTAACTGTTGTTACAGATGTTGAAGGTTTAAAAGAGTTTCCTTCTTCAATGATCTCCCAGAGTGCATAGTCCTGCACTTGGAAGTATTGTTCGATTCGAAGCCTCCACATCTCAAAATCGTTTTGCTTTAGCATAGGAAACTTAGCAACCATGTTGGTCTGTGTAGTTTTCATGTCCATAATCTTTTCTTCTAAATCAAAGTATCAACCTGGCTCTGATACCACTTGGGAGGATCAAAACACCTTTAGAATGTGCTAAGGATACTTTGAGGTTATATTACCAAGTATGCGGAATCTACTTGATAACACTTAGAAGGTTTTGTTTGATGTAATAGTAACACTTAATGAACAATGAACACAGAAAGTAACTTCAAACGATTCAATATTATTAAGCAATAATACGAGTGATCTCAATATCACTAGGGTTACAATGACCTTGAATCTTAACAAAAACATATATAACTGATCTAACCTAGTACCTTCTTTTATAGCACAAGGAGTCCTTTACAAGATAAGTATCTACCCGTATAATTCTAACTAATTGTGATATACATACAATCTATTCCATAATTATCTTCTACACGTCTTCTAAAGCCTTATCATGTAGCAGTACCTTTATTTATACTAGTAGTACTAACTTGACACTTTGTACTATTAGTTGTTCTTCAATAGTCTTCAGTAATACACTAGCAGTTTGTACTGTTAGTGTAATCTTCCAGCAGTACTAAGTCTTAAGTCATTTAATTCCCAACAGATAGTGTTGATATTGAGGATAAAAGTAATTGTAGTACGATGGTTGAGACATTATGTAGATGTAAAGTAACTTGCGTGGATGATGGATCTTTTAAGATAGAGAAGGTTGTTGTTGTAGTTTAGATGATTTGGTAAAGGACTAAGTAGAGGATGTAGCTAAAAGTCCTTACTCAAAGAATGCTTACTAGAAGAATTTAGTTCCTTACTCGAAGACTTAATGACAAGGAAGTATATAGCCCCTTACTTGAAGAAATTAAATTCTTATAAGTTCTGATTTCCTAACTAGGAAAATATAAACAGAACTTGCTTGCTCGCAGAATCTGTTAATCCTAGCTATACACTTGATCGACTCCCTTAGCTTGTAAAGGTTTAGTTATGCTAGATGAATTAACATAACTAGGTATAGAAACTGTGTTGAACTACTAAGGTTTTTGCGGAATCTAAACAATAGTATTAAGAAGAACAGTTAACACAATCGTAAAAAAATCAACAACTTCAGTATTATTAATACGAATACTCTTTAAGTATTAGGGTTTACAACCTTGAAGTTATGAATAATTTATATCGAACTCTATGCCCTAGGACCTCCTTTTATAGGATAAGGAGTCCTAGTCGGCTTACAATAACTTTCTATACAAGATAAATCTTTAAAGAATCTTTTCTATAATTATCTAACCGACTATACAAGTTTATCTTATCAGCAGTATTAACTAAATACTCTAGGAGTCTTAATTCTAACTCTAGCAGTAGTAATCCTTCAGCAGTTGAAACTCTGAACTAGCATCATTAACATTAAGCCTGGCAGAACTAACTACTTAGTGTATATTTTCATGAAGTTCTAACTTCTGCAAACTTACCCCACCCAACCCCACCCACAAACTGATTACTTTCCAGAATCATAATTCACTATCACTTTCTCTCTCTAAATGAAAACTTCAAAATAAAACAAAAACATAGCAAATCATCCAACTTTAACCGTCAAAATCAAATAAAACATATAAAATGAATGAATCGAGGCAATCAGAACCATATATGGGGAAAAAAACATGGTACGGCGCTTCCGATTCATTATTTTGTTATTTATTAACTATTTTTTGTGATTTTATTCTTATATTTTTTCTTTTGATAATGTTTATAAAGATTTTTTTGTTGATTTTAGTTGTTTGTTAATATATATAGAAAAATGAATTTGTTTTAATGTATTTTTTATTGTGACTGTAACATGCTTTTGGTTGTGTTTTTTAGTGTTTACATTTGGTTGAGTTTCTGAGTAGAAAGCTTTGTATACATGGATGCACACCAAGTGTTTGATAAAATGTGTGAGTGAAAAGTATCATACGTGTGTATCACCAGTGATATTTGAAGTTGAACTGTATATGTGTATTATCACTAGTGATATTTGTATTATTACTTGTGAAATTTTGTTTATTTGATAGGTTTTTTTGTTTACTTGTTAAGCTTTATTATATGTCATGTATAATATCACTTTTAATATTTCATTGTTATTGTTTTATAATCATAGTTAAAAGTTGGTTTTTTTTTTTTTTTTTTTTTTTTTTTTTTTTTTTTTTTTTGTTAAAAGTTTTGATGATATACTATTTACTGTGTGTTTTATCACCTTTGTTTTATATTATAATTTTGATGTTTTATGTGCTTTTTGTGGATGATAATTCTGTTTTAGTTACTGATAAGCTGTTTATTATAGTGCAATATTGCTTATTATGTAAGTTGTTAGATTAAATAGCTTAAATAGGTTGATTTTGCTTTCAACAGATAGTTATTTAGTATGATTTTGCTTATTATTTAAGTTGTGATTGGATTTTTCTATTTAATGGATACATTGTGCGTATTTCAATAGGTTTTACAACGGGATTTGAAAATATATATGGTTGAATCAGCAAATTGAAGAAGCTATTGTTAAACAAAGCACAACATCTTCATAAACAAACTGAAGAAGCTCAAACACATGTTATATCACATGTGATATCACACATATTATCACCTGTGACATCAACTATGATATCACAAAGTGATATCATCTGTGATATCACACGTGATTCAACAAATAAAAGAAGCTGACACATCTGTGATGTCACCTGTGATATCAAATTCTCCTTCAAAAAGTTGAACAGCACGAGAATGAGATACACGAAAAATTAGCAATAAAAGTGTGGTAGTTAGTAGTTATTGAGGGATTGTTGTGATAATGTGAAGAATGTTGTGATAATATGAGAAATCACAAGAGATATTGAGCTTGTAAAATGCTTCTGTTAGATTTGTAATGCATTTATTTTCTTAATTGATAGAGTGTGCATGTTTCGATAGGTTTAACATCTTATTCGACACCAAATATATATTTATTAGGTCTCGAGTTACATTGCATGGTGCCCGAGTTTGTACTATTTTGGGACTGGTAAGTGACTTGTATGATCATTTGTATGTAAACTGACAGTATCACACGTAATATTACTTTTAGCTAACTAAAACATTTTGGTTTACATTAAAATGGATGAAAACGTACGAAAACAGACGAAAATGGGCGAAAACATAAGAAAACAAACGAAAACGTGTGAAAGCGTAAAACCACGTCTGAAAATGGAAGAAACGTATGAAAAATGGATGAAAACGGATGAAAACGGATGAAAACGAACGAAAACGTACGAAAACGGACGTAAGCGGGGGAAAACGTAAGAAAACGGACGGAAACATATGAAAACGTATAAAAGCGAAGAAAAAAAAGTGAATGTAAAAAAAAGGAAAAAAAAAACGTGATTAAAAAAAAATTGAATAAATAAGAAAGACACAAAGACAAAGAAAAAGGGAAAAAAAGACATGGACTTAGGTTTACATATTAAATGTTATGTTAATACACACAATTAGATCAAAGTAGATGGATGGTGGGGATTTGTCACTTGATAAGCACAAAAATAAGAGTAACCATTTGAACTTTTCTCCCCTATGAAAGAAGATAACTTCTTCCTTAATATGTCTATTTTTTTTTTATAAATATATGGCTTGTTTCAGAGGAAAAACAAATTTATAATAGAAACATATATATATATATATATATATATATATATATATATATATATATATATATATATATATATATATATATATATATATAAGGAAGAGTGCCAAAATCCATTTAAGGGGACAAATTGTTAGTTGTATATGTTAGTTGTCGTGTAAAGGGATAAGCCCAAAATGAGTTGGCATTGAGTTGTTGATTAGCTAGTCTTAAAGGGTAATTCTAATTTACCCTAAATAGATTAGAGATGCTCATTATATATTCCATGTATTATACGTATGAAAGGATCAATCAACAAACAATATTCCTGTTTACTTGGTATCAAAGCCATTAAGATCCATAAAACCTAAACTCTTCCGCCGTCGCCTCCGGCCGCCGGCTACATGCCGGAGGTTCGGAGGGCTCCCTTTAAACCTTAACCTCTGTAAGTGCTATAATAAACCCCACCCAGGTTTTGATGTTTATTTGTGAGGTGGATCTTTATGTTTTTCTAGGGAAAAACACGCCCCGTTTGTTTGGAAGGTTCTTCGGGGGTTGAAGTTTTAGAACCAACTTTCGTTTTATCATCTTTTCTTTTGATGTTAATGCATGAGTTTATTGTTTGTCAATTAGTTGATTGTTCGTATGGCTTTGTTACCAGTCGACTAAAGTTGACCGTTGGTACCAGTCCTTAAATTCGACCGTTGGTACGGTTTTGTTACCAGTCGATTTAGCCGACCGTTGGTACCAGTCGACTAAAGTCGACCGTTGGTACGGTTCTGTTACGATTCAACTAAAGTTATGTTTTTATTATGTTAATGTTTTTTTTTTCTTTTTTTTTCTAGTTTACTACTCCAGTATGAGCTTTCGCGATTTCGCTGCTCGGACTGCGGGGGAGTGTTAGTTGTATATGTTAGTTGTCGTGTAAAGGGATAAGCCCAAAATGAGTTGGCATTGAGTTGTTGATTAGCTAGTCTTAAAGGGTAATTCTAATTTACCCTAAATAGATTAGAGATGCTCATTATATATTCCATGTATTATACGTATGAAAGGATCAATCAACAAACAATATTCTTGTTTACACAAATAACCAATACATAATAATAACTTTAGGTGGAAATAGTATAAACGTTAGAAAATATGTTAGACAAAACTTACGAGCAAAACATCAATCATGATAACATAACACTTCTAATTAAGGGTGAGCACTAAGCGATTTGGGGCGGTTTTTTGCTAAAACCAAACACCGAAACAAAAGTTCGGTTTTAAGTTTTCTAAAACCAAACTCCGCAACAAAAGTTCGGTTTGGTTTTTTCAGGTTTTGGTTTTTTGCTGTTCGATTTCTGTTTTTTTTTTAGTTTTTCATTGGATGGCCATCTTTTCTACGAGTTTATAATCACTTTCACAAACAATTATCGCATGAATTTAGACAAAGTTATCTAAAAGATAAAGATTTGTCAAATAGGTAAATACGATTATGATGGTATTAGAGCCATCTCATGGTTTTTTGAAGCCTAAAGCGAAAATATGAAATGAGACATTTTCGGCAATAATTTTCTCTTATTAATTTAATAATTTAAGGGACTTGTCGATAACTAGTTATATCACACATTTTGATATAAAACCCACTCAGGTGGTTGGGGATAACGCCACTGCTGCTCGCATTCCCCAACCTAGGAAAATTGTGGATGTTGTGGCCACTCTTTTGACAACGTGAACAGTAATTTTAAGGATGAGACATATTTTAGTTGATAAAAGAAGGATGGTGGGTTTGGGTTTTTAAAGTGAAAACTGATGATATAGATTTATTTATTTATTTCTTTTTAATTATTATTATTTTTTGTTAATAAAAATGAAGTGTAGATGCTAATACGGATGGATGATAGGAGCACAAGAAGCCAATTCAGATATCCAAAATTTCGATAATAATTTTATATACCTAAATATCCAAATATCTATAATTTTTGGAAAACTTTTATATGAGTTCAAAAATGACATTTTATAAAACCCAACTTTTTAATAAATTTTAATCAAATTTTCGGATATCCGAATACAGATATTTTTTGTACACCCACAACCTAAATCACGAAATCCTGGAATGAATTAAATAAAGTGGGAAAATATTTGTTTTATAATAGTTGAAAGTCTTCAACTGTTTTTCCCGCCAACATATAAATCAGTGATAAGTCTTTCTTGGCCATCTACATTAGCCTTTAACTGCACTTCTCCATTAATAGTTATGGCCTTAGCAGTAGACCAAAACTGGTTAATGTGAGAAATGTATAAAGTAGGATTCACAGTTAATGCAAACCTTATAGGGTTTGCACTCAAGAAATTAATAGTTTATGTGAACCCTTCAGACTCTTTAGGTTTATCAAGAGAGGCAACCATGTTATGACACCCAGCAAATTTGCGTGACGACATTTTGAGTTGGGATTTGTGATTTGGGGATTTTGAAGTTAGATGATAAAAATGTGAGGGTTTGTTATTAGAGAGAATTATGAGTGCGTGAAACTGATTAAGTGATCCAATTGGGGATTTAAACCCTTAAGTGAAGAAGTTACATAATCGTCCCTGCACTCTCAGACATAGCAGAATAAACCTAGCAGCACTAACTTATACTCAGCAGCACTAAGTCAGTTTTTCACTCCAAACAACTGAATTATCAGCACTCCAACACTTTTTATTGCTTATCCTGCAAAAGATTAGTCCAAAAACACCAAAACACAAACAAAAACACATTCTCTAATAATCACATACGCAATTATACTTAGCAGTTTTAAGTATAACAAGCAGTATAAACTAACAGTTCTAAGTATAACTAGTGGTACTAATTACACTTAGCAACAGAAACAGTTATTGACATATATAGCAGTACTAATCCCTACAAAACATTACAAAAACACAAAGAGATAAGAATTTTCAAAGATTTAACATTCCAATACTAGCAATCAAAAATTGAAATCTACCCACATCAAAAGCTTTTGTGAGCAAATCTGCAACATTTTTGTCAGTATGAATTTTAACTGTTTGGATTAACTTCTTTTCATAACAATCTCTTATAAAATGATGTCTTATCTCTATATGCTTTGTTTTAGAATGAGAAACATGATTTTTAATTATGCACATAGTACTGCTAATATCAATAAATATTTTGGTATGCATAAAATTGTACCCATAATCCAGTAATTGATTTTGAATCCAGAGCACTTGTCCACATCAACTTGAATTAGCCACATATTAATCTTCTGTTGTGGAATTAGCAACCACAGTTTGTTTCTTGCACTGCCATGAAATCAACCTGCATCCTAGAAATTGACAACCTTTTGTTGTGGATTTCCTATCCAAGCTAGCTCTAGCATAATCACTATCAGTGTATGCTACCAAATCAAAAGGTGAATCTTTTGGATACCAAAGGCCCAATTTAGGTTGACCTTTCAAGTATCTAAAAATTCTTTTCACAGCATTAAGAAACTTTTGGTGTAACTTGATATCTAGCACATGTACACACTGCAACCATAATGTCAGGTCTTGAAGCTGTAAGATACATCAATGAACCAATCATTGATCTATATAAGTGAACATCAACTTCTTCACCATTTTCATCTTTGAGCAGGGGCTTGGAAGTTTCCATTGTTGTCTTTGCAGGTTTCACATCAGTAAACCCAAACTTCTTCAAAATTTCAGCTACATACTTATCTTGACTGATAAATATGCCATCCTCCTTCTGCTTGACTTGTAATCCTAAGAAGAATGTGAGTTCACCCATAGAACTCATTTGAAACCTTTCATGCATAAGCTTCTCAAATTGAACACATAACTCCTTGTTTGTTGATCCAAAGATAATATCATCAACATAAATTTAAACCAGCAAGATATCATCCTTGTGTCTTCTGATAAACAAAGTCTTGTCAATCTTCCCCCTACAGAAACCATTGTCCAACAGGTATGTTGACAATGTATCATACCTAGCTCTAGGAGCATGATGTAAGCCATAAAGTGCTTTTTCCACCTTATATACCTTATTAGGAAAGTCGGGATCTTCAAATCTAGGTGGTTGAGTGTAAAAGCTTAATATTAATCCTTTATCACACAACAACAATATAGAATAAGAGAATTAGAAAGAAAGAAAGATGGAGATGGGATGGTAACTTCAAGAGATTAGATTGAGAAGAAAATGAGATACAAGATGTGAGAATACCCCTTGAAGCAACACCCTCAATTGAGGAGGGTGATGGGTATTTATAGTTTTGAGAGATGGATGGGCTTGGACTTGGGTGGGCTTTTACATGGGCTCTTTTAAACACTAAACATAACCTATTAGCTTAAGTCCAAGCCCATTGATTAACTTAACTAACTCAAACAACGACACATTTAATTAAACTATTACAATGATAAATGACCATCACTTTAAAATAAATCCTAACAATCTCCCCCTAAGGGATGGTCATTCAAATGATGCTCCATGTGAGATGGTCTTTCGTCTTCAATGCCTTTGAGCTTTGAGTGTCGTTGTATAGCAGTCTTTTTTTTTTGATTCCTACATGCTATGTGATCTTCAAAGTATCGTCTTTGAGGTTGTTCTTGCCTTCGATCAGCATCTTCATGTGATTATGACGTCGTGACCTCCAACATACCCATACATCTTGGACATTATACTTATGCTAACAATCTCCCCTTATCATTCATCATTTGATATATGAACTTGTTCTTGACATATTGATTAGCCTTTTGACATTGTCTTTAACTTGATTCTTTTGTCTTGAACTTTTACACTTGAGCTTTGTTGGAGATGTTCTTCATAAGTATGAGTATGCTGAGGTGAAGATGAATGATGTATGTGGTGATGGTTAATGGATGTTTATGGGTAGCTGCATAAAACTGTTAGTAATAATCATCCAGCGCTTACAGGTTGGAACTTTGAGATTGTCAACAGCATAGTGTGAAGACTTTCTCTAATCCTTCCCTAGGTCGTTCTGAACCGGATACCCCCAAGAGGGCTTACACGGACACACCGAAGTGCACCCACGATTCAGTGAGTCGCTGGAGATCACCCCACGACTGTAGACCGTTTGAAGCATGTAACCATCATGATAAAAATGGCAAGATCCTTGGATCTCATTAAGACTCTTACAACTTGTGACCTTTTTGGCGAACACAAGTGTATCATATTGGAAGTGTTCCTAACGAGATATTTTGATGAATCTCATGGCTCTAGACTCTATTGTGTGTTTTGGTTTTAGTCGTCGGAGGCATGGAGCAGAGTGCCACCTTTTCAATATCAACACATCTCGGAATGAAAGGCCGATAGATTATGCAGTGTTCTCCGTGAGAAATGAAACAAATATCTTTTGAGAGATATCTGAGTGGCTAGGAGGGGTGGTGCAGCGCGTCACTGGGTCCATGACGTCTTGTCTTCAATATCAGTATCACCTTAGTGAATACCGATAGCAGATGTATTGACCCGGTTTCTGCCCTAAGTTTTCATGGAGGGCTATTTCTTTTCACCCTTTCATTCAACTTTTCTTTTTAATTCTTCAACCCCTTCTGTCCCTTTCTCATTTACTCTTTTTTTTCAATCTTACCTAAGGACTTCTAATTCTAATCTATTGGAATTGTCCTTGGGTAGATCCCTCCGGCTCTGGCGGATAATAGGACGGTTTTCCTAACCTTAGTCACCTTATAACTCCATGACTATCCTAGATTTGCCATAAAACCTTTTGAAAATCTCTCAAAGTGTGTATGAATAAACACATTTAGTTAGCACTTTGAGAGTTTTATATTTTTGAAATACTCCCCCTTCACATGTGCTCATGCATTTTTAACTAAAATTGCACATGTTGGGTAGAGTTCGCACATTTTGAATTGATCGACTTTCAATGAACATGACCTTCGCGAGACACGCTTACATCACTAGTTAGACTAGCTTGAAATTATTACCCGTCCCGGTCATATTCAAAGATCATCTCTCGAATTGGTACATTCTACTCAGACAAGTCCTTTGCGAGACACGTTTACATCACTGGAAAACCAGCTTGAAGTTATTACCCGTCCAGGACAAGTCTTTTCGATAACGAACATTTAGATTTCGTCAATTCGAGGGTTAGAACTGAGTTTGTCTGGAGAGCATACTTTGAGATTCCACGAACTTTAAACCTTTTGATCACATTTTAATCACGTCTTCTCCCCCTCAAAAATAGCATGCAGTGATATTTTTGATATCAACTGATTAAAATGAAACCTTTTGGAGAGAACGACGAATTTGAGCATGAAATTGGAACATTTTTTCTTTTTCATTTTTATACTCCCCCTTAAATAAAGCATGTTGTATTGTGTTTTGGAGGGAGTTATCTTGAGCACTTTATGAAATATTTTGAAAAATCTTTTTGAAAATTCTTGAAGGAAATGTGCTCAAGATAGAGAAGATTTTGAAAATCTTTGAAGATATGGTAGGGAAAGTATCTTCATTTGTTTTTAGGATAAGTGTTTGAAAAAGAGATTGGTTTTGCACAACACTTTCCTTTATTTGAAGTTCGGGTTGTAAGCTGAAATACTTACAAGCCATTGATATTTTTAGGATAAGTGCTCTGAAAGATTTTGAATAAGCACTTTCCTTTCTTTGAGGCGCGGGTCCTAATCCGATATGATTAGAAGCCATTGGGTTAAGCGCGGGTTCTGGAGTGAGTCTCTCAGAAGCCATTGAGAAGAAATTTTGAAAGACGACATGTTTTGAAAACATTTAAATGAACTCTCGCTCAAGCATCTGTACATGCCCGTATCATTGTTGAATGACATTTCTAGGTACGTACAGAATATTGATTATACGAGAGACATGCCAGAGAAGAATATTTTTGAAGTTTATATTTTATATTGTTTTTGTCTTTTTGGAAATTTTCTATTTTTATATTTTGCTTTTGTTGGTTTTTCAAATTTTGTATTTTGTTTTTGATTTTTTTCTAAAAAAATGTATTCACAAAGAAGAATTAAGTATGAACAAGTAGAAGTGGAGTTAAGAGAGGAATAAGACCAGGATTTCCAAATGCAATGTTGGCATAGAGTTCTTCTTTTCCACATTGGTTGTATGAACCTTCTGCACTTTCATAAGTACCTGCATCCACAGAATCCACAAAAGAAGAATATGCACAAATAGTAGTATTAGCAGCACATGAATCATCACTCTAAGGGTGTTCACTATCAATAGTTCTAGTGGTTTCTTCATTCTTATCCTGATGATTTTCACTACTACTTGTTGTGGTGCGACTATCAAGAATCTTTCCTGTGGGAATCCATCTAAGACCGACTGTGGTAAAAACTTTTCCCGTGGGAATCCACCTAATGCAGGATCTAGGAGTGGTTTTCTTTTCAGATACAGCGGAAGTCTCATTTTGAGAAAAACTACGTCCTGTAGGGATCCACTTGGTAGAATTCTTAGCTTTTTGCTTCTTATCAACGGGTGTGTTTCTATTTGGTGTCTTAGAGGATTGTGCCTTAGCACGCAAATTTGCTTTCTTGATATACTGTGCCACACATGCATCATGATTAGCTGAAAAGACACATTTTTGACATGTAGGACAGACAAATTCAACATTCTTGTTCAAAACAGCAACCTTAACTTTGTCATTATAGTCATTTGAAGCTTGTTTTCTGTTCGAAGAGGAATTCTTAGTGTTGCATTCTACTTGATTAACATTTTCTTTTTCGCAACTACTCTTAAATGCAGGCCAATCCCTAGTCTTTTGTTGAGAGTTCCTAGGTAGTGGTTTACAACTACTAGCAGTGCCTTGTAATGTTGTAGAATTCATCACCGTAGACGGTGTTCCTAAAATTCCATCTTTTCGAATCTGTGCCTTTTTCCTAGCTCTTTCTAGGTAGGAATTGTGGACCATGTTGTTTGAACCAACAGATTCTTTAACAGTATTTGTGGTCACATTTGGTGAGCTATTCCTGGGGGCACACACATTAGGATTCAACTTGTTGTCCGTTGAATTTGTAGTAGCATTCCTAGACTCTTTTGGATTATCTTTTGCACTTTTGTCTATCGCCCTATATGTTTGAGATGTAGAGGCAGACGCAGTAGTGGGACTAATCCTATTAAGGCCAGGTGCTATCACATTCGATGTTTTGACAACAACTTTTCCTTTTCCTTTAGCATTAAACGTGGGTAAGGGTGTTGGAGTGACTGGTTTTGTCAAATCATTTTTCACATCAACTTTTGGAATAGATTGAGAAATAGACATTTTTGGTTTTGCTACCGGTTTGTCCGAAGTTGATGTTTTTGCAAACTTAGTTTCCTCACCCTTCCCTTTTTGACTTTCAAGCTGAGACTTCAAAAGATTAATTTGTTCTTGCATGTTTTTGTAAGAACGCTCATACGACAATTTGTCATACTTGCATTCTTCCTTTTTCTGATCAAGTTGTTTAAAATATGTAACATTTTCTTTTTCAAGCTTTGCAAACGCATTTTCATATTTTGAAACAATTTGGGAAGTCTCAGCTCGAAGTCTTTCATCATCTTCGACAGAATACATTTGATAAATAATGGACATGATATCAGTTGAAAGAGCTTCTTCAGAGAGTGCGTCATTTTGTTTTTCCAAAACTTTGATTTTTTCAATGTTTTCATTGGCTTCAATTACCAAGGATGTGTGGTCCTTGACAAATTCAGTTACTTCTTTGATAATTGCGTTCTCAACATGAATTGCTTTTGCATGTATGCCAGATACAATGGGAGTAATCTCTGTTTCGAACATCTTTTTCTGTTCAGTTTCAAAACTTTTGAACCAATCGTTGATTTTAGCATTTGTTTTGGTTGCCACAACATCTTGAAGCATTTCAACTCTCCTTTTAAGATCGGCCAATAGTATTCTAGCTTCACTTGCGGAAGTGTCGGTAGAGTACATTTGTTCGATGTTAGAAAGGTGTTTTGAAACAACTTTGAATTTTAAGGCAGCCACTGGTTTTTTGAAAAACAAAGGTGACTCCTTTTTAACAAGATGAACACCAGCAAGTTTGTTAGCTTCATTATAATCAATCGGTTTGATTTCTCTATTCAATTGCCTCATTTTGTTTCGACTCTCTTTCGTAAGCTCAATTGTTTCATACGAATCATAACAAGCAGGTGGATCATGCACATCATTTATAAGATTTCCATTAAATAGCACATTCTGTTTTTGCTGAGCTTTCTTGAGATAACAAGGGTTTTCACAACCGAGAGCCATTTTCTTTCTTGTATATAAAATCGGGTTTTTTTCATTAATTAACATATTAATCGTTTGAGTTGAATGACCCGTTTTTACAAGAATTTCTTCCAACTTTTTAATAGTTTCCTGTTTGTCAAGTACTTCATCAAGAAGTTCATCTTCTCGTTTTGAAAACTTTGAATGAAACTCGTTCTTTTCTTTTTCAAGATCAGAACAAATTAATTTTTGTTTAGAAAGTTGGTTGGTTAAATCAGAAATATCCGCTTTTAAGGATTTAATTTGCATGTTCAGTTTAACATCAAGAGTGTCGTATTTGATTTGCAAATGTTTCTCCCTTGAAACAGAATCACTGTAACCATTTTCAAGTTCTGACAGTCGTTTGTGGTGAAATTCAAAAGCTTTTTCGTTCACCTTGTATCTCTCAAGCTCAGTGGTCAATTTTTCATTAGCGGCCTTAACATCGCTATTGATCTTTTTGACCTTTTCAATCTCAATATGACAATTATTCAGTAATGATTCAAATAAAGCACGGGTTTCCTCATCATTAGCGTCATTTTGTGCAACTGGAACTTCGTTAGGATTCATATCTGGAGATGCCAAATTAATATTGCTACAATTTGGCGAGTCCATATATGAATCATAAGTAGGTTCGAGAGGCACAGAATGTGGCTTTTGTTGAGCAAACGGATTAACCTCATTACTTGAAATTGATGTCTCATGGAGTGGTTCTTTGTCATAAGTAGAAGGAATGTCAGAATTGCTGCTGCATGATGCTGATTCATGCGGACTTGGCATAGGGTCGGAGATTCCAGTGACTTCTGTAGAGTTATCATTGATTCTGGTTGAAAGCAGGAAGTCGGATTCCTCAGCAGTCAATGGTATTCCCGAGTCTCTCTTTCTGGCTAGTATCACCATGTACTGGAGCTTTTCTACCCTATCCATTGCCTGGACATTACCAGCTCTACCTATATCACTCCTTTGGGTTGTAGAAGAAGTCATGAAGCAATAATTCTCATTATGATTGACCCCATTCTGATTCACAAACTGATCCATTTGATTTCCCGTATTCTGCCCAGCATATTGCATTTGATTCCCCATTTGAATACCCGTAGCATTTCCTTGCTGATTCCCGATAACGTCAACCATTTGTCCTTCTTGACCTATATATGACTGCATGTTGTCAGTGTACGGTGAGTTCCATTGGTTGTTGTTATGTGGTGGGATGTTTAATGCTTTGGTGATTAATGCAAACGCATGTGCCAAATCAGTTGTGATATTGTTTTGGTGAGCGGCCATTGATGAAGTTGTATGATAAAGATGATGTTGGATCGGTTAAAGAACTAGGATATGGTTGGTTACGGTTCACGAGTATTGTTTAATTTAAGTCCTTTGTCGTTATCTTTGAAGAGTCGTTGAGAAACTTGAACTTGAAACTTGAGATTTAGAAACTTGGTAAGTCCACAAAATTGATAATTCCCCAAAGTTGATAAGTCCACACAGTAGATAAACTTCAAACTTGATAAATCCCAAACTTGGAAAATTACTCACAAAGTTACACAACACTAATTTAAAAGTTTATTAGAAAGAAAAAAAAAACAAAATAATTCGTCTCTCATATACTGTAATAATAATCCTAGTGCTTATTAATAGTCACCCCACCTAATTAAATAAGATAGTTGACAGCTCATAAAGGCACAAAGTCACAAACTCAAAAAGTCTACAAACTCTATTAAAAAGTTGACAGCTAGCAAATTCACGTGAAAGATGGTAAACTCACATCAATAGCATACATGTCAAAAACCAAACTCACACGTCAAAAGCAAGGTTGATATAATCTCAATATTATAATGCAACTTCAGTAGCTCAATACTATAAAAGAGACAAGTATCAACTTCAATATAAAAAAGAACACAAACTCAACAAACTCACTATGAAGAAACTCAACTAAGGAAAAGTAGATCGTCTAAGTTTCTGGTTCGACTAGAGTAGTTTTGTTCGACTAGCTAACTTGCTTCAACTAGACAACCTTTGTTTGATGAAGTTCTTGTTCGACTAGAGTAGTGGTTTGATATGATAAGTTAACTTGGTTCGAGGAGGTGAAGGTGTTCGACAACTTGTTCGACTAGAGTAGTGCTTCGACTAGAGCCTTGTTCGATCAATTTGTTCCTTCGACCAACTAGCTCGTTCGACTAGCTCGTTCGACACACAGCTCGTTCGACTAACCACTCGTTCGACTAAGCACCTCGTTCGACTAAAAAGTTGGTTCGATGAATTTCTGGTTCGATCAAGTTATCTTGTTCGACTAGTGAGAGTCGTTCGATGAAAAGAAGTGGTTCGATCAAGATATCTTGTTCGACTAGTGAGAGTCGTTCGATGACGTGAAGAGTAGTTCGACTACCAAGTGGTTCGATCAAGGTATATGGTTCGACTACAAAGTTTGTCATTCGATCAAATGACTCATTCGATTACCTCGTTTGATCAAGTAGATCCTTCGATCAAGTAGGTCCTTCAATCAACTAACTAGTTGCTTCGATCAAAGAGAAGTCGTTCGACTATGGAGTTCGTTCGATCAAAGTGGTCGTTCGATCAACAACTTCGTTCGATCAATTTGAAAGAGTGTCTAACTCGACTACCCTTGTGTCGTTCGATGAGATGCTCCTTCGATGAAATGTTGCTCGTTCTCGTTCGATGAAATAAGTCGTTCGATCACTTTGTTGCTTCGACTATACTTTGTTGTTAGATAAAAGATGGTTCGATGAAACAGTAGTGATAAAATATAAACAAAGCAAATGAAAAACACAACAAATGGAACAGAAAGTAACCAATAAAGTGGTGATAAAGTGGTTCGATCACTTTTAAACTAATGTAACAGTAACCTAAATGAATAGAACAGTAACGAGACAAAAGAAAAGAAAATATCCTAGATCTTTATATTTTGCTCTTGATACAACTTGTAAAAGCTTAATATTAATCCTTTATCACACAACAACAATATAGAATAAGAGAATTAGAAAGAAAGAAAGATGGAGATGGGATGGTAACTTCAAGAGATTAGATTGAGAAGAAAATGAGATACAAGATGTGAGAATACCCCTTGAAGCAACACCCTCAATTGAGGAGGGTGATAGGTATTTATAGTTTTGAGAGATGGATGGGCTTGGACTTGGGTGGGCTTTTACATGGGCTCTTTTAAACACTAAACATAACCTATTAGCTTAAGTCCAAGCCCATTGATTAACTTAACTAACTCAAACAACGACACATTTAATTAAACTATTACAATGACAAATGACCATCACTTTAAAATAAATCCTAACATTGAGAGTCATATACTTCTTCCTCAATTGTCCCATAAAGAAAAGCACTCTTCACATCCATTTGATACACTACAAAGTCTTTATATGAAGCATAAGCCAAGAACAACCTTATGGCTTCAATTCTTGAAACTGGGGCAAATACTTCATCATAATCAATGCCTTCTTCTTGAGTGTATCCCTGAGCAACTAATCTTGCCTTGTTTCTAATCACAATGCCTCTTTCATTCTTTTTGCATATGAAAACCCATTTAGTACCAATTCCCCTCTTTTCATTTGGCAATCTACCAAGTTCCAAACTTCTTGTAGCTTGAATTGTAGAAGATCTTCTTGCATAGCCTCCACCCAGCTTGGATCCTGGAATGCTTTATGTGCATTCTTGGGTTCTACTTTTGATAGAAAACAAGCAAACAAACAGTTTTGAAGGTCTTTATGACTGTTTCTTTGATGAATGGATCTTGCAAAGAAACCTTGTTCCTCCAAATTCTTTGACATTCTTCTTGTCTGAACAGAAGACTGCACTTTTCCAATGATTTGTTCTTTAGGGTGATACTTGTAAATTCTGATAGTTGGAATAGGACTAATAGGAATAGTATCATCCAAGTTGTTTATGTCAGCCTCTGCACCAACTTTTTCATCATCTGTATCAGCATATATATTCTCCAAAGGAGGCATCTTTGGATCAATTGGATATTTATCTTCATCAAAAGCAATGACTTCCTTATTAGCATTATCAACACTTTTATCATTGTTAGTGATGTTAGTACTGATCTCATTACTAGCAGCATTAACATCATTAGAACTGCCAATATTATCATCCTGAACATATTCATCAAACACATTTTCTTTTCTTGGAGGTTCATCAGTCTGCTTTTCCTCCTCATTTGAAGACTTAACACCATCTTCTTTATCATCTTTTGGATTTTCATCTGCTTGTTAACTCTTTGACTCTTGAGTTGAGATAAGTAGATCAGCAGTTCATATGGGTAGCCAGATATACTTCTATGCAGGTTCAGTCTCCTTACTAGCTTGCGTACCTATATCAGTATTAGCTTTTGTACCTGCATACTCATTAGATTGTGTACCTGCAACAACTAGCTCATAATTCATTGTTTTGGTTAGTGCATCAATATCAAACAACCAGTTTGGTCCACTACAACATTAGGTGAATTCTCACTAAACCTAACATGTAAGTTCTCTTCCGCAAACCTGGTTCTACTATTGAACACTCTAAAAGCTTTGCTATTCATTGAGTATCCAACAAAGAAACCTTCATCAGCTTTGCCATCAAACTTGCCTAAGTGATCTATGGTATTGGGGATAGTAACAGGACACCCAAATGGTCTTAAAAAGTCTAACATTGGTTTTCTACCATGTAAAAGTTCATAAGGGGTCTTGTTATGATGCTTAACTACTAAACTTCTATTCTGCACATAGCAAGCAGTATTAACTGCTTCAACCCAAAAAGTAGTAGGTAACTTAGAATCAGCTAACATTGTTCTAGCAGCCTTAATTAATGTCCTATTCCTCCTTTCAGCAACACCGTTCTATTGAGGAGTTCTAGCTACACTAAATTATCTCTTAATACCTTTCATCTCACAAAACTGGTTCATATCCCTATTCTTGAACTCAGTTCCATTGTCACATCTTATTACTTTAACTTTATGATTAACTAGGTTTTCTATCCTGGTTATGAAAGACTTAATAATGCCAGTGGTTTCATCCTTAGTTTCTAAAAACAAAACCCAAGTAAATCTACTAAAATCATCTGTGACAACTAGGCAATACATCTTTTTCATTAAACTTCTCACAAATGTTGGTCCAAATAAATCCATGTGCAAAATATGTAAAGACTGATATATTGAGTTCACTGCCTTGGTCTTACATAAGCTCTGTGTTGCTTTCCCTTCTGACAAGCAACACAGATTTAAATATTTTCAAAAAGTTTTGAAGGTAAACCTCTTACAAGATTTCCCTTAATCAATTTATTCATTGTTATGAAATTTAAATGACCAAGCCTTCTATGCCAAAGCTTAGATTCATCAGATGTGGCCTTTGCAAAGAGATAAGTCAAACCTCCTTTGGGAACCATATTCTTTAAATAAACACTGTATATGTTGTCTGTTCTAGGAATTTTAAGTAAAACATGACTTTCATCAGTCAACTTAAAGTCACGAGATAAGACAAAACATTCAGTGCCAGTAAAAAGAACATTGTTCTTTTTGTCACACATTTGTGAGACACTAAAGAGATTAAATTTAAGCTCTTTCACAAAGTACACATTATCAAAATCTAATTTACCAGTTTTTATTGTACCTTTGCCTGCGATTTTCCCTCCTTTGGGATTACTCCCAAAAGCAACATATCCTCCATTAATTGCTTCAAAATCTATAAAATATGACATGTTCCATGTCATGTGCCTTGAGCATCCACTATCAAATACTACTTTATCATCTAATTCCATTTGTGGATTCCCCTGCACATAAAGTAAGAAAATCAGTTCATTTTGGGGACCCAAGCTATTACTGACTTTGATCTGCCTTGTGCATCAACAAAATCATACTTCTTTAAAACTATGGATGCACTGCTGTGTCTGGAGACATGATCTAAAACTTTAACTTTTGGTTTCCAGCCCGAACAAGCTGAGGCCTTAGCAGCATAAAAATGGTTTTCCAAAACAGTATCAGTTATTGCTTTTGGCTTAGTAGTTGAAACTACTGTTTTTGCCTTAGCAGCAGTAAATGTTGTATTCTTTTGAATAGGCCTTTTTACAGATGAATGTGCTATATTTGAAAAGTGTAACCTGGATTTAGCACCATTCACTGTTCTTTTGGTGGAAGCAGTATCATCTTGTCTAGCAGTATTAGTTAATACTGTTGGTTTGAAAATATTTTGCTTGACAGTATTAACCAATACATGCCTAGATTTTATTAACACTGCGCTTGGAACTATATTTCTCTTAGCATTTGGGTGAGTATTTTTAGAAAAGCTTTGGTGATTCGCCCACCTAGCATAGTTCCAAACCGGTTTTTGATAGTAAAAACAATTATCCTGTAAATGTTCAAAACTACCACAGTGATAACAAGCATTGTTAAACATTTACCAATCACTTCCTATTCATTGAGATATCATGTTATTCCAATTCCTCAGATTCCCTCTAGGATTGTGTGTGTTGCTCTTAAGTTGCTCAGTGTAATCAACAATTTTCCTAGACAACTTATCACCAAACCTAGGTTTGACAAACTTAACCTTTTCTACACTAGGTTTAACTTTCTTACATTCAACTTTAGGTGTAGACTCAACCTGATCTTAATCATCATCAGACACCCAATCTTCAATGATAGGTGCATCAGAATTTTCAACTTTAGGCATCTCCTTATTAGACTTACTATTCTCACCTACAGACTTATCATCAGACTCAATTAAACAAGATAATTTAGGTAAAGGAGGTGGAAATTTTCCTGTAATAGAAGGGGGAACTTCATTATAACCTATACTACCACCTTTCCTCATAAGTTGACACTCAATTATCTTATTTACATCTTCAGATGCAAACTCAAGCTTATTCACTTTACATTGATGTTTTTCTTTTTCCTGATGAGCTGTATCCTTTTCTATTTAAGCCTTTTCTAACCTCTTAGTAAGTTCTTGAATTTCATTCTCTTTAACATAAAGTTTGTTTTCCAAAACATTAACCTTCTCTACAAACTCAATCTTATTCTACTTAAAGAATTCAAGTATTTGCTTAAAAGACTTTAAACCTACTTTAGAGCCTAAATTATCAAACTCTAACATTTTTAAATCTTCTAATAATTTTTCATTCCTAGCCTTAAGTTCCTCAACAGTATCTAAACAAGATTTATAAGAACAACCAGAATCATTAGATACCTCAGAGTCAGAACTTGATGAAGAAGAAGAATAGGCCATGAGTACAAAGTTTGGTCATTCTGCTGCTTGGTCACTCCAATCATATCCACCAAAACCATCACAAGACACCAAAGCTGTAGAATTTGTAGGTTCCACAAACATAGCTTTTCTTGAGCTTTCTTCATTCTTGTAATCTTGACTTCTTGGTGCCTTGCACTCTTTTGCAAAGTGTCCTTTCCTATGACAGTTATAGCATTCTATCTTTGACTTATCAAGCCCCATGTTGTCCTGCCCATTGATTTTGAGTTGCCTTCCTGTTTTCTTCAAGAATCTCCTTGCCCTCATTGTCAACATTTCCATCTGCCACTTCAAATCCATCTCTTCAAGATCATCTTGATGAAGCTGTTCTAAGTCCTCATGTACAATCTGAGAACTGTTACTTTGACCAGCCCAGAAAGCACAGATAACAGCATCACTCAAGTTATCAAAGTTTGTAGAACAAGCTGTATTAACTTGAGTACCAACAGTACTAACTCCATGAGCAGTATTAGCTGCTTCATTAGTACTGCCAGAACTGTTATTGGAGGAGGACACAAAAGCCAAGTTTTTTGTGCTTGAAAATGAGCTAGATAACCCTTTGACTTTAGGTTCATACACTTTTAGATTGTTGTACAGATCATCTATGCTCATTTTATCTAAATCATCCTTGTTTCTGTTGATGCAAATAATGTTTCTAAAAACATTATTTATATCTTTCAATTACTTCACGTTTTGAGGATGACAAAATGTGAAATCACGTTACGTTAAAATTAACGTAAACAAGTTTTTAATCGGAAGATCCCGTTTCTAAGCAAATCACTCTTAAACAAATTTACAAACTTGACAAATGATCAAAGAAGTAAATTTTGGTTTTGAGAACTCACATTTTTAATGGGACAAAATATTTTTTCAAAAATACACATGACAAATTATTTTTGAATTATTAAGAAATGTTTTAATAGAAAAATAAGTTTGAAAATCACAACAGCTATTTTCCCCCCCAAAATCAGCTCCAACCTTCCCCAAATAGCTTTTCACCAGAAAAGCCGTCCTAGTCTAGGACGGCTCCACGGTTCCACTAAATTTAGTGGAGCCGTGGCATGTTTAGTGGAGCCGTCCGTACAAAATTTTCCGTAATGTTCAGATTTTTCTTGCCTATAAAAACCAACCCCATTCACAGTTTTTAGGCACCCTTTCACACAGAAAAACTTCTGAGTTTAAACCTCTTACACCTTTCTCTTCTTTAGATCATTTAGATTAGTTTTCTTTTGTTTTAAGAGTGATCCAATCATCCACCAAGAGATCCTCTTCATTCCTCTTCTTTAGCAAGAGAAGAACACAAGTATCCAAGTTGATACAAGGTGTTATCATTCCTCTTCATTAGCAAGAGAAGAACATAAGTGTCCAAGTTGATACAAGGTGTTATCATTCCTCTTCATTAGCAAGAGAAGAACTCAAAGTATTCAAGAAGATACAAGAGTTATAGTTGTTAGGTTTTTGTAACACTTGTTACAACCTTGTTGTATCATAGCATACATCAAGTTTATTTATCTTTTGTGAGTGAGAGTAAAGATCAAGTGTGATCTTATAGAGATAGTGGATATCTCTTAAAGCCATTGGGCTTGTGTGATTGATCAAGAAGATCAAGGGTTGATAGATTAGTGTTAGCTGAGAGAGTGTTGATCATTGTGATCGTGTTGAGATCTTGGTGATATCGTGTAGCCATTGGGCTTGATTGATTGGTCACGTGGACCTTGGTAGATTGGTGCTAGCTAAGATTAGCACTCGACATCTAGCTTAGTGTCGGTAATAGGAAAATTGACATTTACGGTTTTCTCCGCCTGAAGGGAGGTTGTTGATATAGTGTTTGAAACTCTCGAGTGTGGTTCTCGGGGAGTGGAGTAGGGTGAAGAAGAGCTTCGTAGCCGAACCAATATAAATCCTTTGTCTCGGTTTGATCTTTCCAACTCTACTATTTACTTTTATTATTTACCATTTGTTAGTTTAGTGTGTTGTTCATATTGGTGTTGATTGATTACACATAGAGTTCGAATCAAAGTTTCCAATAGCAAACTTTTAAAACAAGATTTTTAATAGAAATTAAAACCGGTAAACTATTCAACCCCCCTTCTAGTTTCCCACAATTGGTATCAGAAGCCAGGTCAGTCAAGATTTAAAAGTATATTGTATTTTAAAACTTGAATTGATCAATGGATTCTGACAAATATCTAGAAGGTTAATCTATGCAAAGACCACCGCTTTTCGAAACCGATTGTTTTATATATTGGAAAACAAGATTCAAAACATATGTAAAATCAAAAGACATTGATATTTGGCATGTTATTATCGAGGGTGACTTTCAACCTATTCAAATGAATCCGGAAACTAAAAAGGATGAAATAGTTTCTTATGATAAACAAAGTGATGAACTTAATAGGAAATTAGCCAAAAATAATGAGGCTAAAATGATGATTTATAATGCTTTGCCTAAAAAGGAATTTGAAAGAATTTTCATGTGTAATACGGCAAAAGATATTTGGAAAACTTTGTTAGTCACTCACCAAGGTAATAACCAAGTCAAAGAGAACAAGATAGATCTTCTTGTTCAACAATATGAACAATTTTCCATTACAGAAGATGAGTCGATAGATAATGCTTTTGCTAGATTTAATACTATTATTACTAGTCTTAAAGCTCTTAATGAAGGTTACTCTAGCAAGAATTATGTTAGGAAGTTTCTTAGGGCTCTACATCCTAAATGGAGAGCAAAGGTCACCGCCATAGAAGAGTCAAAGGACTTGGCGACCTTGTCACTCGATGAACTTATAGGAAACTTGAAAGTTCACGAGATGATAATCAAGAAGGACTCCGACATAGTCAAAGGCAAAAGCGAGAGAGTTAGATCTCTAGCATTGAAAGCCAAGAAGGAGTCTAGTGATGAGGAATGCTCGAGTTCCGATAGTGAAGATAAGGAATATGCATTAGCTGTTAGGGACTTTAAAATGTTCTTTAGGAGGAAAGTTAGATTTCCTAGACAACCTCGCGATGAAAGGAGGTCATCTCAAAAGAATCGTGATGAAAGGAAAGGGACAAGTGATAGGAAATGCTATAGATGCGGAGATCCTAATCACCTTATAGGAGAATGTCCTAAACCACCAAACTCCAACAACCAAAGAGATTTTGTAGGAGGCTCTTGGAGTGATAGCGGTGAAGAAGAAGAGAAGAAGCTTAACGATAAAACATGCCTAATGGCTCAAGCTTCTAACGAGGTACATTCCGACTCTTCTTATTATAGTGATAATAATTCATCAATAGATGATAGTGAATTGCATGACGAATACAACAAACTATGTGTAGTTAGTACTAAGATCTTAGGTAGAAACACAAAGCTAAAATTAAAACTAAAAGAACTAGAACTACAAGTTTTAGAATTAAAAGATCATGTCAAGAGACTTGAGAAAAACAAAGAAGTAGACTTAGGATGTGGGTCATGTATAAGTCTTCAAGTAGAAAACGAAAGGCTTAAAGAAAATGCTTTAAGAATCATTAAGTTTGATGAAGGAACCAAAACACTTAATGATATACTTGAAAACATTAGATATAGTGAACATGACCGTGCGGGTTTAGGATTTGACCCAAATCAGGCTTCTACAAGTGGTACTAAACAAGTAAAATTTGTAATGCCTGAAATGTCTAAGTCTGAAGGTGACGGCACCACTAAAGGTACAGACGGCACCACTAAATTTAGTGGTACCGTGGTACCATCTGGTGCTGAAGACAAAACTGGGTCAATTCTGAAAAATAATTTAAGTCCTAAACCAAGTCACGTAGTTATAAATAGTACTAGAGTGTCTACACCAAGTAAAGAGGAAGCCAAAGGCTTTTACAAACCATTGTCATCTACCGAACATAGATTTGTAAAGCGTGACACTAGGTCGACTACTCCTCCACCTAGAAAAATAAATTCTCCCAAACCTCGGTCTAGAACTCCTCTACCGAGAGGTAACTTTAGAAGACAAAATCATCCAAGTAACTTTCCCGTAACTTGGAATGAACGTCAACAACAAAGTTACTTACCATGGGAAATGTGTCCTCCATTCTCACATCCTAAACTGACGCAACAAATGCGTAGGATGTTTAACTCTAACAACTTTGGACCCATGAGATATTGGGGATCAGATCTTTGAACTTCTGTTTTGCTAGGAAAACAAGACTGTAAATAAATTTTGGAGTCTAATAAATGGAGTATGATTTGTGATCAAACAAATCTTGCGACGAAATAGTCAAGTCGTGTCTCATATGCTTAACATTCAACAAAGGTAGTCCAATCTTCTAGTTTTAAGAGTAACACCTCAGGCACAGGTACGCTTTCTTAAAACACCCTTTGTTAGTAGAAATTCTTGGCATGAAGTAGTGTTAGTATCTAACATAGTAGGCATTATCACAAAGAAACAAAGATTCACAATTCATCATGACGAACTCAACTTGTCCAGAAATGTACGATGATCGATCTAAGATCATGCGTGACAAGTTTGAAACGAAAATGATGAGTGAATTAAGCTTCTTCCCTAGCCCGTACATAACTCAACCTAAATAAAGTATCCCCATAAACTTTAGTATACTATATATATAAGATACTTAGCTTATATTAACGCCCATATCCACAAATACAAATCTCACAAGAGATGATGAAGGTGAGTGAGTGGATATTACTAAGTTAGGGGCATAATAGGTAAAGTAGTTTACCTAACGGCAAGTAGGTCCATTATCATGAATAGTGTTTGGCTTTGTGCCCACTTGTAAGAAGTGCCCCAAAACTTATTACATCAAAGTGTTTGATGTATCATCAGATACATCAAAGGTACTACACACTTGAGATTACGATATCTCAAGGAGATTGATGTAGAAAATGTTTCTATACCAACTCTGATAATGAGAGAGTAAATGTGGATTGAAACATAGAGAGTAATGTTTGTACCTTCATAGGTTGATTAACAAACTTCTTGGTTCCCCAAGAAACAAACTACTCTTGTTGTTTCCGCGACCGAAGCCGAGTACATAAGCGCCGAAAAGGCATGACAACAAACACTATGGATGAGACAACCCCCTATGACGAGTAGCAGTCAAAATGCCATTAGACTTGACCGGGAACCCTATAGTTTGATCATGAACGAAGCTCATCGAAGTACGTCATCTCCTCCGTCACGAGAATGTCAAAAGAGAAATCTTTCCTTTGAAAAATCTCTCTTAAAAGACAACATCGTCAGTTCTCTAATCCATACGTTCTCGTCACCCCTCTTATGACTATTTGAATATTTCACTGGAAATATTAACGTCATCTTCCACGTCTCATCATATGACTTCTCAAGTCATTCCTCTCATCCCGCTCATGACTATTTCAATATTTCTATGGAAATATTAAAGTCATCCCTCGCGTCATACCTTATAACCTTTCATCTCCTCTTATGACTATTTGAATATTTCACTAGAAATATTAAAGTCATCTTTCACGTCTCATCATATGACTTCTCAAGTCATTCCTCTCATCCTGCTCATGACTATTTCAATATTTCTATGGAAATATTAAAGTCATCCCTCGCGTCATACCGTATAACCCTTCATCCCCTCTATGACCTCTCAAAAGTTTCACAGGAAACATTGAAGTCATTCTCTACAAATGACCCATGACTCTTTAAGTCATCTTTCTCACTCGTCTCATGACTTTTGGAAATTTCTCTAAGAAATTCTAAGTCATTCCCTTTCTACTCGTCACATGACTTCCTGAATATTTCACGGGAAATATTAAGTCATTCCTTGCGTCACGTATTCCGACTAATTAAATATTTCATGGGAAATATTATAGTCATCCACCAAAACACGACTCATAACTTCTATTTATTTCATGGGAAATATTAGAAGTCAACCCTCATTCAATGACAACTTAGTCAATTTCCTTGGAAACACTAAGGTCACTCCGTGTCATCCCGCTTAATCATTTTCGTCAAAAAGTTTATTAGGTATAAACTTTTTCCTCGTGTCAAAAAGTCTTGCTAAATAAGTAAGATTAATCAGCCAATAGTCAAAACAGAAGAAAAATGGCTCAATCAGACACACGGCTCCACTAAATAGTCACGGCTCCACTAATGTTTAGTGGAACCGTGGTCCCGTGCATCTGAAAAACGCGCCCATTTCCTTTCTTCTTCTGCACAGCCTTTCAAACTAACCCAAAACCACTTCCACTTACTGTCAAAACCAAACCCAAACACCATAATTCAATTAAACTCTTGCAAATCAAGATTGAGGCATTGAAATCAACAAATCCTAATCACAACAACACTAATTGTAAGTAAATCTTTATGAATTTCTTTCAATTTGAGTCTAGGGTTTGTTCTTGAGCATAAATCCGAATTGGGGATTTTCGAATTTTGCTAAACTTTTGTCAAATTAAGACTAGGATTAGACAATGTAGCATTCTCATGATTCCATAAACCTAGGATTTTCATAAACCCATTTATGTTGCAAAACCTAGTCCGAATTTAATCACTAAAATCGGATTATGATTGATTGCTTGTAGTGGAATCATGTTTAGGATGATTAAAATTGGATTAGGAACGATTTACATTGAAGCTTTTCAAACTTAAGCTTTTTGGCGCCACGATGAGTCGTTTGCCAAACACCCCAATTCGATCATTTTTCGAAAAACTTCACAAGTCTAGGATCATGAAACCTTTTTCATGCATTGTTGATGCAAATTAAAAACATTTTTGCATGCATACATGAACTCTCAAGTATGGATCAAATTATATAATTTATATGTATTGTTCGACACACTTGATTGAGCAAAATTGAAGTTAGGAGCGTTTGGGTAATCTTATTAGGATTATTTTAGAGTCAAGATTACCGCACCTCCACATTGTTTGCATTTAGGCACACACACACACATTCAAAATGGGATCACTAAAATGCAACAAGTTAACATACAAAATTATATTTTTTTTTGTAGGTAACAATGCCTCGAAACGATTGTCAAGATACCAAACCATACATTCTTCGTACATTAGAAAATCTAACCATTCCAGATGAGCAAAAAGCTTATCTTGCCAAAGTCCAAAATCGATATATACACGAAGGTCGTGTGGTCGATGCCCATTTTGTTCTCTTGGATAATATCCAAGAATGTTTTCCCACTATTGACTTTGACTGTCTATACAAAATAAACTGTCAAATTTGTCCTCGTTTTGTCCTCGAATTTTATAGTCGAGTCCGTACCTTCACTGATGATGATGGTAATGTTTTTCTTGATTGGTCAAATTTGTCCTCGTTTTGTCCTCGAATTTTGTAGTCGAATTTTGTCCTCGTCTGTCTCCGAGATTGGTCAAATTCCCGGTGTTCCTGCATATGGTCAGTGTGCATACACTGAAGACCATTCTCTTGAGTCTCTTTTCTACAATCTTGAGAATGAAGGTGCCTATCGCACTGAAATTCCCGACCTCGAGTCCATCAAACAAGTCATCCAAACACCTCGAGTCGTCCACACGTATCAAAAGTGTAATGGTTCAATTGTCCACCTTGACCCAAACCGTATCTATCTCAAAGAACTTCTTCCCAACTTTAGAAATTGGGAACTCCTTCTACGTGAGAACGTGTTGAGCCTTGCGGGCAACCGTGATCACGTATCGGCGAGTCTCGCCCACATGCTCTATTGTCTTAGTATCGAGGAACCATATAACCTCGCATACTATATGGTCAAATGGATGGCCAATATTCATAGTCGTTCGGATAAGCTCATGCCATATGGTATGTTGCTTACTCGTCTTTTCAACTGGTTCATGGAAACTTTTTCTAATCTCCGTAGTGTCGACTATGTCCTAGTCAATCCGGTCATGAAACCTCTTGATGGACCACAACGTCGCACAAAGCAATGTAAGGACAAAGGGTCCAAACGTGGTCGTAAATCCACTTCCGATATTCCCCTTTCTTCTTCCTCCTTTGGTCATGGTTCATCTTCTCAACCGATGGATGAGGACGATGATGAGTTGAACGAAGAAGGAACGTCAACGTCTCGTCCTAATACCCCCTCTCCCGACACCTACTTTCGTAACCTCGATACTTCATCATTCCAACGAACCATCGACCTTCAATTCGGCGAAACCAACCTATCTGCCGTAATGAGAAGGCAAACTACGATGTATAACCGACAAGTCTCGATGCATGACCAAACTATCGGGGTATTCAAGTCCATTGGCATGGCGATCAAAGGGCACGGGAATAAGATTAAAAAGTTAGGGAAGAAAATAGACTAGATAGGATTAGCTTGAGGAGTACTACTAACTTAAGTATTATTAAGCTATTATAAATAAGGTCATGGCAATGTCCATCATACATTAACTAGCTTGAAGTGTTCTCTTTTAACACTTCACACTTGAACATGGTTAATTAGCTTAGTTAATTAACCTTTATGTTAATTAATCTTGCCTAGTTCATGCATATTATCTTATTTTATTACATGCACTAGATGTTAAAATTGTTTGAACTCATGCATGCTTAATAGTTGCCTAAGTACATAGATGATCACATGATCATGTTAGTTGCTAGTTGAAACTAGCTTTAGGAATTCTATGTGTTTAGTGGTTTGAGGCTTTGAGATTTGCAGCCAATGGATTCCCCAGAAATTTCCCCATTTAGGCTGCCTAAAACCAGCAGACCTGGAAAGAAGGTCAAATGAAGGCCACGGCTCCACTAAATAGGCGACGGCTCCACTAAATTTAGTGGTGCCGTGGTACCTTTAGTGATACCGTGCCTCTGGAAGACGAAAAATACAATTCTCTTCCACTTTTTGACTTTCTTTCCCTGAAAATCTGCAAACACAACCTGATTCCCATGCACCCAAATCCCCAAATCCAACATCCTTTTCAACCTTGTATGTCTTTGATTTGGCTATTTAAGCTAACATCATGCATTGCCATCCTTACACCTTCACACTCACCATACAACCACCATGTCTTTCATCATAACTTAACCTCACACCCAAAACTTAATTACACCCCTTCAAGATCATATTCAAGACATTGAGTTTCAATATCCTCAATCATTCTCACCCTTTTCAACAAAAATTGTAAGTCATCTTACTCCAATTTTTCTTAATTTTGGGTCTAGGGTTTATGCATTGATGAAAATTGAATTGGGGTTTTTCAATTTTTTCTAGGAAATTTTCAATTAGAAGTCATCAACACCAAAACATTTCAAAACCTTTGGTACCAAAACATTGAGGTTACCAAAACACCCCAATTCCATCATTTTCAAAATCTCACGAAACTAGGACCATGAAATTGTTCTTTTCATGCATTGTTGATGCAAACTAAAAACACTTTCTCATGCATACAAGATCTCACAAATCATGATCGAACTACATAATCAATATGTATTCTTCGACTTATTTGCTTGAGCAAAAGTAAAATTAGGAGTGTTTGGGTAATCTCATTATTTTCTTTTGAGTCGAGATTGCCGCACCTCCACATAGTTTGCATATAGGCACACACTAGGCATGTGCATATAATGCAACTATTCTTCATACTAATTTTTCCTAAAAACACTTTGATAGGAAACAAAAATGTCTCATGAATATGATTTTGATCATCTCCTAACCGACACCTACACACACCCCAAATATCACAAGAACCCACAACTCCCGGTAACCACATTCATGCCTATGTCAATCTTGAAACCCGTCGGTTTCATGAAGGCCGTGTCGTTGATCCATCCCTTGTCTACCATCGGGACATCAACACTTCTTTTAGAGCTATAGGATTCGATTGCTTACTCCACATAAACGAGCACATTTGTCCTCGCTTTATGTTGGAATTCTTCCGACAAGTTGAACTTGTACGTAACGAGGATCAATCCTTGTCTCTTTGGTTTTGGGTCAAAAATTTCAAATTTGTCCTAACCCTTGAGCAATTTGCTCAAATCCTTCAAATCCCCAATCATGGGCAATGTGCCTATACTGAGGATTGGTGTCTTGAGTCCCTCTTCAACTATCATGAAGAGGATAGTCCATATTGTTCCTACATACCCTCTCCCACCGAACTAACCAAAATCATCCGTACTCATAAGTACTCCTCTTATCCTAATCCAACGAAAATTCATTTGGAAGAGGTGCGTCATGAACTACTTTCTTGGGCAGTCATCCTGCGAGAAAATGTTCTAAGTCTAACAGGAAATCGTGAGCAACTCCCGGCGTGTTGTGCTCATATGATCTACTGTCTCCTTACCCAGCAACCATACAATCTCGCTTACTTCTTCGCTAAGTGAATTGTACATCTCAAGGGTAACAAGAATAAATTGATACCCTATGGGATGTTCCTAACCCGCCTCTATCACAACTTCATGAACCTACACCCTTACCTTCATGGTCCTCAATACTCACTTTTCACACCAGTCATGAAACCCATAACCGAGTCATACGTGTCAACCATTCTCATTTCCGAATCCTCCACCCACTATGCACCCTTTGATGATCCAACTCATGAGAATGAGATAAATGCTCAAGACGGGAGTCTAACAAGAATGGGAGAAGGCTCAAGTCATAAGTAGTTATGAAGAGATTTATATCTCCTACTAGGGCTTATTCTTAATAGACTATATTAGGAATTAATACTCTAATTATCTTGCATGCTTAGTACTAAATCTATTACCATGCATGAATGATCTATGTGATATTTGGATGTTAGTTTATCTTGTCCTTTATGCTTGCATGCTTATGATTATCTTGGAAAATTGCTTGATAATCTTTATGTGCTAGATGTAGCATTGTAGGGGACATATTAGGAAAATAAATACTTAGTTAGTTGAGGCACTATCATTTCCAGGAACTAGTTCCCCTAGAAAACATCCCCCTAGCTGCCCAGAACTAGCCTCAATAGAAATTTTCGTGACAATAGTGTCACGGTACCACTAAATAGGGACGGTACCGTTAAATTTAACGGTACCGTGGGTCATTTAGAGGAACCGTGTCCCTGTTTGACGGATTTTTACTGTTCCTCCTAGAATCCCTGCAACCCTAACCTCAAACCTGCAAATTTTGCAACCTCACACACACCCTAAGATTCCCTTGCTACACCATAGGACACTCCCATCAACTTTAATTCAAATTTCACCCAACTTGCCTATTTAAGGCCTCACCCTTGCAAGCTTATCTTGCACTTCACCTTCAACCTCCCATCACACAAACACCATGTCTTCCACACAAGGATCCACCTCTCACATCTCCAAGAAACCTAGGATAACCGTGAAACCACCCTCAAAACCACTCTTTGTGGATCTCACAAAAGATGATGAAGCTATGACACCACCTTCCCAAGCCACTCCTTACTCACCATCACCACCTAATGCACCCTCTAAAACATCCTCTTCCTACACAACATCTTCATCATCCTTCAACACAACATCATCCATGGAGTACACACTATCCCCCATAACTCCGTTGGACTATGCCATGCCAACAAACTCACCAGCAACACCTTCTCCTATCATGGCACAACCCATCCAACCCCATCCCTTTGATCTACATAGTGCTAATTGCCTACGTTGCCTCCACAATCGTAATCTTATCTTTTGCTTAAGAGATGAGATTCACTTCATGTTCTCCTTTGTGGAGCACCTCTTGACACAACCACCACCCCCCCCCCCTAAATGATGTCACCATCTCCACCACCTCCTAACCAAAACAACTAAACATTTTCTTGTTTAGTTTCTCACCAATATACCTTTAGGACCCTTCTTGGAAATGAAGCTTGCCTTTAGTCAATAGGGATATAGGTTTCCTATTGTCTCTTTTATGCTTCTTATGTAGTCATACCTATGTATGACATTTGCTTTTATGAATGAATGCTTTCATTTTATGTGGATGCTTAGCTACTTAGTCATTCATTTTGTGGTTGGATATTTGTCTTAGGTGCTACATGTTAGATATTGTATATATGTCATCTAACCTTGTTTTGTGGCACGAATCTTTGCTCGATTCCTTGGTATTCTCCAAATGAGAGAGAGTATATGTCAAGGGGGAGCCTTAGCGACCTTTTTGATTCGACAAAAAGGGGGAGAAATGGGAGTAAACTCATTAAAAACTTGTTAAAACTAATTTTAACTTAAAATGAGTTTATATTTTGTCATCATCAAAAAGGGGGAGATTGTTGATGCAAATAATGTTTCTAAAAACGTTATTTATATCTTTCGATTACTTCACGTTTTGAGGATGACAAAATGTGAAATCACGTTACGTTAAAATTAACGTAAACAAGTTTTTAATCGGAATATCCCGTTTCTACGCAAATCACTCTTAAACAAATTTACAAACTTGACAAATGATCAAAGAAGTAAATTTTGTTTTGAGAACTCACATTTTTAATGGGACAAAACATTTTTTCAAAAATACACATGACAAATTATTTTTGAATTATTAAGAAATATTTTAATGGAAAAATTAGTTTGAAAATCACAACAGCTATTTTCCCCCCCAAAATAAGCTCCAACCTTCCCCAAATAAGTTTTCACCAGAAAAGACAAAATTTGGAGCATCCTAGTCTAGGACGGCTCCACGGTTCCACTAAATTTAGTGGAGCCGTGGCATGTTTAGTGGAGTCATCCGTACAAAATTTTCTGTAACGTTCAGATTTTTTTTGCCTATAAAAACCAACCCCATTCACAGTTTTTAGGCACTCTTTCACACAGAAAAACTTCTGAGTTTAAACCTCTCACACCTTTCTCTTCTTTAGATCATTTAGATTAGTTTTCTTTTGTTTTAAGAGTGATCCAATCATCCGCCAAGAGATTCTCTTCATTTCTCTTCATTAGCAAGAGAAGAACACAAGTATCCAAGTTGATACAAGGTGTTATCATTCCTCTTCATTAGCAAGAGAAGAACACAAGTGTCCTAGTTGATACAAGGTGTTATCATTCCTCTTCATTAGCAAGAGAAGAACTCAAAGTATTCAAGAAGATACAAGAGTTATAGTTGTTAGGTTTTTGTAACACTTGTTACAACCTTGTTGTATCATAGCATACATCAAGTTTATTTATCTTTTGTGAGTGAGAGTGAAGATCAAGTGTGATCTTATAGAGATAGTGGATATCTCTTAAAGCCATTGGGCTTGTGTGATTGATCAAGAAGATCAAGGGTCGATAGATTAGTGTTAGTTGAGAGAGTGTTGATCATTGTGATCGTGTTGAGATCTTGGTGATCTCGTGTAGCCATTGGGCTTGATTGATTGGTCACGTGGACCTTGGTAGATTGGTGCTAGCTAAGATTAGCACTCGACATCTAGCTTAGTGTCGGTAATAGGATAAGCGACGTGTACGGTTTTCTCCGCCTGAAGGGAGGTTGTTGATATAGTGTTTGAAACTCTCAAGTGTGGTACTCGGGGAGTGGAGTAGGGCGAAGAAGAGCTTCGTAGCCGAACCACTATAAATCCTTTGTCTCGGTTTGATCTTTCCAACTCTACTATTTACTTTTATTATTTACCATTTGTTAGTTTAGTGTGTAGTTCATATTGGTGTTGATTGATTACACATAGAGTTCGAATCAAAGTTTCGAATAGCAAATTTTAAAACAAGATTTTTAAAAGAAATTAAAACCGGTAAACTATTCAACCCCCCTCTAGTTTCCCACAGTTTCTTCATACCACAGTATGTGTATGCCATTCTAGTGACAAGCTTCTTAGAAACTTCTGATTTATATCCTCTTGAGGAATTATTACTTCCACAAGTGCTTATTGACTGACAAGTTTCTAAAGTCTGTCAAAGGTCTGATCAAGATTCTCAGAACTTGGAGCAGCAAAGTTCTCATATTGTTGCTTCAAAAGATTCTTTCTATTCTTCTTAGTAGCAACATTCTCTCCAAATCTCTTCTTAATAGCTGCTAACAAAGAATTAGCATCTTTGATAGGATTGAAAGTCAACTGATGTTCATTAGGAATGCCCATCATAAGAGTACTTTTGGCTTTAACCTCCAATCTTCTTTGTGCCTTCTCTTCAGCAGTTTTAATAGGCACAACAGTCTTAACACCAGTAGTAGATACTTCAGTTTTTGGTAAGAATCGCCATTCTCTATAACCTCCCATAGAGAATAATCAACGCTCTGATTGTACTGCTCTATTCTCATTCTCTATAGTTCATACTCACCAGACTTGAGCAATGGAACCTTTGATGCAGTAATCATATGTGTAGATTCTGAATCCATGTCTTTTTTTAAGATCCGAACAACTTTGAGCTTAAACAGGTTCTTCTTTATAACAGCTTCTAGATCACAAGCTCTGATACCACTTGTTGATCCCAGCTATACACTTGATCGACTCCCTTAGCTTGTAAAGGTTTAGTTATGCTAGATGAATTAACACGACTAGGTATAGAAACTGTGTTGAATTACTAAGGTTTATGCGGAATCTAAACAATAGTATTAAGAAGAACAGTTAACACAATCATAAACAAATCAACAACTTCAATATTATTAATACGAATACTTTTTAAGTATTAGGGTTTACAACCTTGAAGTCATGAATAATGTATATCGAACTCTATGCCCTAGGACCTCCTTTTATAGGCTAAGGAGTCCTAGTCGGCTTACAATAACTTTCTATTCAAGATAAATCTTTAAAGAATCTTTTCTATAATTATCTAACCGACTATACAAGTTTATCTTATCAGCAGTATTAACTAAATACTCTAGCAGTCTTAATTCTAACTCTAGCAGCAATAATCCTTTAGCAGTTGAAACTCTGAACTAGCAGCATTAACATTAAGCCTGGCAGCACTAACTACTTAGCGTATATTTCCTTGAAGTTCTCAGCAGTTATAATATACACTAGCAGTCTTAACCTTCATTAGCAACAACAACTCTATAACCAGCAGTAGAAACATACTTAGAGCTTTTTCATTGTAAAACCTGAGCAGTTGTAATTCCTTAGAGCAGTCTTAACCATTCAAGAAATAGCAACTCTTGGAAGCTTTAATTCCCAACAAAATCCCTTACTCGAAGAAAATACTCTTAATCGAAGAAAAGCTTACTCGATGAATCTCTTACTCGAAGAATATAATGTCACGAAGTATATAATCCCGTAGTAGAAGGATGAGAAGTGAGAAGTTCTGATTTCCTAACTCGGAAAGTATAAACAGAACTTTATAAATAACTGTTACTCAAAGGAAATTTCTTGCTCGAAGAATTAAAGTACTTGCTCGAAGATGGATAAGCTTACTCGAAGAACTTTAAGCTAAGTTGAAGAAATTCAAAAGTTAACTCGAAGAACGCCGAAAGTAAACTTAAGAAATCTCTAAAATCGTACTCAAAACAAGTTTTTAACCCGCAACTTCTACTTGATCTGACCTAAAACAAGCTAAACTATTAAGAAGTAACAAACTTTAAGGTTTTAAAACGAGTTTTGAAATTTTAAAAAAAAAACCTTTGTCGAAGGAATTCAAGAAAGTAAACAAAATTAAACCTAACGATTTAAAACTTTTTTTAAAACACAACCTAAGCTATCCTTTGGCGATTGATACCACTTGTTAGGTCACCATATTAATCACACATAACAAATATCTTAGAGAGAGGAAGTAAGTAGAGAGAAAAAGTGGAAGGAACTTGTATAAGGGAAATGAACTTTGTTAAGACATGAACCAACCCCCTCCTTGGAGGGTTACATGTCTATTTATAGGAGAGGATGCTAGGGTAACACCCCTAGCTCCTTCCTTACATTCGAATGGGCTTCACTAAGGCCCATGGACTTACATATTAAGTCTAATAAAAATAACAAACATATAAGTATAAATAATAAAGCAACCTATTACAAAACTTGATGACCGACACTTGATATAAATAAAAACGTATTCCCAACACCCTTCCTCTTCTAATAATAATTTAGATATTTATAAATTGAAAAAGGAGAATGAGGAATTAATAGAACTTAGGTAAAATATTTTGAGAAATATTGAAAAACTTGCAAAGGAAAAACATCAACTTGAGAAAGAGACTAGTGAACTTGAACAAAAATTAAGGCTACTTAAATTTAAGAAAAGTAGTAATGATTTAAACATAATGTTAAGTCAACAAAAGCCCTTCCATGGCAAATAAGGTGTTGGTTTTTCTAAAAATAATAAAAACACAACCACAAGTCTAAACAAACCCATAGTGTTTATAAAAGAAGGTCAAAGTGAAAAATCTAATTTTACCGAGTTTGACGCGCTGGCTAGCCACCAGCGCGCCAGGAGTCTGAGTAAAATGGGTTCGTCATTAAATGCTTTTGCAAAACCATTTTTCCCTCAAGCTCCTTTTGCAAATACTCGAAACAATACTCTTCATGACTCTATAGAAATTACCAATGTTGAGCGTAGTAGTAATTTAAATTCTAAGTTGATTAGTATGAGTAATTTAAGTGATGATAATTGTAGTATTGTGTTTACCAATGGGGATTGTACTATTAGTAAAAACGGTAACATATTAGCTAAAGGTCATAGGAGAAACAACTTTTATACTTGATAGTTGAAAATTACTCCAAACAACACATATGTCTTGCATCCATGGTGGATATCTCAACGTTTTGGCATAGGAGGTTAGGTCACGCCAATATGAGGTTAGTCTAAAGTCTAGCTTCCAACAAGCTAGTAAGGAATTTTCCAAAGTTGAGTTTTGAAAGACATTAGTTTGATACATGTAGTCTAGGGAGTCAAGGACATGCAAACAATAGGAATAAGAATGAAGTGTCAACTAATAGGGTTTTAGAGTTGCTACACTTGAATTTGTATGGTCCATCTCCAATCAAAAGATATGGAGGAAACTTCTACACCTTGATGATTGTCGATGATTATTCAAATTACACTTTAGGTATTATTTTTAGCATCTAAAGATGGAGTCCTAGAAAAATTTGATATATTAAGCTAGAAAACCTACTTGATTGTTCTATTGTTTCAATAAAAACAAATCATAGTAGTGAATTTGATAAATTATAATTTGGTAGCTTTTGTGAACAACATGGAATATCTTATAACTTATCGAGCCCGTTCACTTCTCAATCGCTTGAGATTGTTGAAAGAACACATCGTAAGTTACGAAAGATGAGTCGTGCAATGCTTGATGAGCAATCCATTCCACAAAAGTTTTGGTGTCATGCCCTAGATACCGCGTGTTATATCATTAAGAAAGTCTACATTAGGAAGGTTATTAATAAAACACCTTACGAGATACTTAGAAATAGAAAGCCTTCCTTAGAATACTTTAGGGTGTTTGGTTGTAAAGTATTCACACTTAACACCAAAGAATATCTCACCAAATTCGACCCAAAGTCGTATGAAGGTGTGTTCTTAGGATACTCTCAAACTAGTAAAGCATACATAGTGCTTAATAAGGAAACAATGAGGATTGAGGAATCTCTCAATGTGACCTTTGATGAGAGCATGCCCGAACCTAAATCATCTCCTTCGATAGAAGATGATGTGATCAACGAACAAATAGTTCAAGATCAAGAAAAGTCGCCATCATTACAAATTAATTTTGGATGAAGGCAATCCTAAGAAAGTGAGAGAAGCGAGGGGTCATCCTATAGAACAAGTCATTGGTGACTTGAATAAAAGAACACTTAGGTCACAAACTAAGCAAGACTAGGTTTTGGCATGACGTTTTTCAAAACTCCAAATTTTTTTTTGGGATAGGTTTAGGTGTTCATGGTTGACATGCATCTTAGGAGAAAAATCTTTTAAGATAGAGTTAGATGTCTAGGAGATGTTTGCATTGTCCTACTTAGGTACTCTTAGAGCTTATGTGCTTATATGACTAGGAATTATGTGAAGGTGTTAGGTCACAAAATTGTAAAGACACAAGTATATGAATGAGAGAAATAAGATAGAGATAGAGCTTGGTCGATTTAGATGATAAGAGAAATAATATGGAAAAGGTTTCACTAGAATATCAAATAAACCAACAAGAATAATGTATGTTTACATGTAGTATTTATAGGGAAGGAAGCTAGGGCAACACTCCCTCTTCCTTCCATTCACACGAAATGGGCCAGACTAAAGCGCATGGGTTTTAGTCTTAAGCCTACATACATATTACTAATATAAACTATACAACCTATTGCAAAATCTAATGACCGACACTTGATAATAGTAAAACGTATTCGCAGCAATCTCCTCCTAAGGGTCGGTCATCAACGGTTGCTTGACGTCTTCATTCTTTTCTTTTACTTTCTCGGTTTTAGACGTCTTCAAAAACTTGAAGTCATTGTTCTATATTATTCGTTCTTTGTTATTTTCTCTTTGTTGTTTTAGTGATCAAGTGATTCTATTCTCTGCCTTTCATCAATGTCTTTGTCTTTAGTGTCTTTACGTCTTTCCAACATGCTCATACTTCCTTTGACTTTGAATCTTCATGCTTAAATGATTCTCTTTTCTTTGCTTTTGATCTTTGTCTTTCAACTTTGTAGATTCTTTTTCGTGACGTAGAATCTTTCTTTGAACTCTGCTTTGCTTTGATCTTTGTGTGAACTTTCTTTGTGATGTTAGTATGAGCATGTGAAAACTGATGTAGTGTTGATGATGGTAATGGAGGTGGTGGAACTCCCGGTCTTCATAAGTACCTGCATGAAAACAGTTAGCAATAAATCATCCGGCACTTATAGGTTTGGACTTTGAGATTTTTAACAGCATAGTGTGAAAACTTTCTCTAATCCTTGCCAAGGCTGTTCCTGAACTGGATACCCCAAAGAGGGCTTACACAGATACACCGAAGTGTATCAACGATTTAGGTGAACCGCTGAAGTATACCGAAGTGTCACTCTACGACTGTAGACCGTTTGAAACCACTGCGAACACTAAGCGTAAACCACAAGGGATTACCGAAGTGACTTGCTGTCAGGGCTGTTTGATGTTGACTCTGGCAGGAATTTTCATTCAATCACTGAGAATCACAATTGTAAATTCCCTCATGAATGTTCTTAGCAAATTGCTAAGATCTGCGTAGGACTCTTGTTATTTACAACAGGTGTCCTTAATGTTGAACAACCAGTGTAGAAATATTAAGTGTTCCTAAGAGATCTTTTAATATATCTCTCGGCTCTAGACTCAATTTAGTGCGCTTTTATTTTAAGTCGTCGGAGGCATGGAGCAGATTGCCTCCTTTTCAATATCAACACATTTCGGAGTGAAAGGTCAGTAGATTAGGAAGGGTTCTCCGTGAGAAATGAAACAAGCACATTTTGAGAGATACTTGAGTGGTTAGAAGGTTAAGTGCAGTGCGTCACTGGGTCCATGACGTCTTTGTCTTCAATACCGGTGTCACTTTAGTAACATCCAGTAGCATATGAGTTGAACTCGGTTTCTGCCCTAAGGTTGATCATTTGGAGGGTTATTTCTTTTCACTCTTTCGTTTACTTTTCTTTTTAATTTTTCAGCCCCTTTGTTGATGCAAATAATTTTCTAAAAACTTTATTTATATCTTTCGATAACTTCACGTTTTGAGGATGACAAAATGTGAAAACACGTTACGTTAAAATTAACGTAAACAAGTTTTTAGTCGAAAGATCCCTTTGTACAAAAATCACTCTAGAACAAATTTACAACTTGACAAATGATCATAGAAGTGAATTTGTGCTTAAGACTTCACATATTAATGTGACAAAGCATTTCTTTCAAAAATATACTTTACAAATTATTTTTGAATAATTAAGAAATGTTTTAATGGAAAAATAAGTTCAAAATACATAACAGCTATTTTTCCCCCCAAAATCAGCTCCAAACTTCCCCAAATAAGTTTTCACCAGAAAAGACAAAAAGAGGAGCGTTTTTGTTTGGCACGGTACTACGGTACAACTAAATTTAGTGGTACCGTGTGTGGTTTAGTGGTACCGTGTCCCTATAACGGCCAGATTTTTTCTGCCTATAAATACCAGCCCACTTCACAGATTTTGGGCATCCTTTTTCACACAGAACTTTCTGAGTTTAATACTCTCACCACATCTTTTCTTCTTGATCATTTAGTTTAGTTTTCTTTTGTTTAAGAGTGATCTAATCATCCAACCTAGAGATCCTCTTCATTCCTCTTCTAGTGTAAGAGAAGAACTCAAGGTATCAAAGAAGATACAAGAGTTGTAGTGGTAGTTAGAGCACTTGTAACATTTGTTACACACTTGTTGTATCCTTGTATACATCAATATCATTTTTCTCTTGAGAGAGTGTGAGAGAAGATCATTGTGATCTTATAGAGATAGTGAATATCTCTTGTAGCTTTTGAGCTAGTGTGTTGATCAACTTGATCAAGAGTTGATAGAATAGGTTGAGTCAAGTGAGAGGTGATCATTGTGATCTTGTGAGATCTTGGGGATCTCTTGAGTCTTGTGTGTTAAGTGTGTGAAGTAGAAACGATCGGGTAGATCGTGGTAGATTGGTGCTAGCTAAGATTAGCACTCGACATCTAGCTTAGTTTCGGAAATAGGATAAGCGACGTGTACGGTTTTCTCCGCCTAAAGGGAGGTTGTTGACATAGTGCTTGAAATTCTCGAGTGTGGTACTCGGGGAGTGGAGTAGGGCAAAGAAGAGCTTCGTAGCCGAACCACTATAAATCCTTTTGTCCCGGTTTGATCTTTCCATCTCTTCTCTTTACTTTCATAACTTATAATTAGTTAGTTTAGTGTGTTGTTCATATCGGTGTTGATTGATTGCACATAAGACTCGAATCAAAGTTTTTCAATAGTAAAAGTTTTTGAGACAAATTAAAAACCAGTAAAACTATTCAACCCCCTTCTAGTTTTCCACAATTGGTATCAGCAGCCACGTCAGTCAAGATTTTAAAGTAAATTGTATTTTAAAACTTGAATCGATCAATGGATTCCGACAAATATCTAGAAGGGCAATCTATGCAAAGATCACCACTTTTTGAAACCGATTGTTTTATTTATTGGAAAACAAGATTCGAAACGTATGTGAAATTAAAAGACATTGATCTTTGGCATGTTATTACCGAGGGTGACTTTCAACCGATCAAAAGAATCCGGAAACTAAAAGGGATGAAATAGTTCCTTATGACAAACAAGAACTTAAAAGAAAACTAGCAAAAAATAATGAGGCTAAAATGATGATTTAAAATGCTTTGTCTAAAAAGGAATTTGAAAGAATTTTCATGTGTAATATGGCAAAAGATATTTGGAAAACTTTGTTAGTCACTCACCAGGGTAATAATCAAGTCAAAGAGAACAAGATAGATCTTCTTGTTCAACAATATGAACAATTTTCCATTTCGGAAGATGAATCAATAGATAATGCTTTTGCTAGATTTAATACTATTATTACTAGTCTTAAAGCTCTTGATGAAGGTTACTATAGCAAGAATTACGTTAGGAAGTTTCTTGGGGATCTACATCCTAAATGGAGAGCAAAGGTCACCGCCATTGAAGAGTCAAAGGACTTGGCGACATTATCACTCGATGAACTAATAGGAAACTTGAAGGTTCACGAGATGATAATCAAGAAAGACTCTGATATAGTTAAAGGCAAAAGAGAGAGAGAGAGTTAGATCTCTAGCATTGAAATCCAAGAAGGAGTCCAGTGATGAGGAATGTTCGAGTTCCGATAGTGAAGATGAAGAGTATGCGTTAGCCGTTAGAGACTTTAAAAAGTTCTTTAAGAGAAGAGGTAGGTTCGTTAGACAACCTCGTGATTACAAGAAGACATCACAAAAGAACCAAGTTGAAAAGAAAGGGACAAGTGATCGAAAATGCTTTAGATGCGGAGATCCTAATCATCTCATAGGAGAATGTCCCAAACCACCGAAAACCAACAACCAACGAGCTTTCATAGGAGGCTCTTGGAGTGATAGCGGTGAAGAAGAAGAGAAGAAGCCCAACGATGAAACATGCCTAATGGCTCAGGCTTCTAATGAGGTACATTCCGACTCTTCTTATTATAGTGATGATAATTCGTCAATAGATGACAATAGATTGCATGACGAATATAATAAACTATGCGAAGTAAGTTCTAAAATTTTAGGTAGAAACAAAACACTAAAATTAAATTGCATGAACTTGAAGTGCAAATTCTAGAACTTAAGGATCAAGTCAAAAGAATTGAGAAAAATAAAGAAGTAGACGTCGGATGTAGGTCATGCATAAGTCTTCGAGTAGAAAATGATAAACTCAAAGAAAATGAGTTAAGAATAGGTAAGTTCGAAGAAGGGACTAAGGCACTTAATGATATGCTTGAAAACATTAGGTTTAGTGAACATGACCGTACAGGATTAGGATATGACCCAAACCAAGCTTCTACAAGTAGTACTAAACAAGTAAAATTTGTAAAGCCTGAAGTATCTGAATCTGTAGATGACGGCACCACTAAAGGTACAGACGGCACCACTAAAATTAGTGGTACCGTGGTACCGTCTGGTGCTAAAGTCAGATCTGGGTCAATTTTGAAAAATAACTTAAGTCCTAAACCGAGTCACTTAGTTATTAATAATGTAGAAGTACCTATTACTAGCAAAAAGGAAGTCAAAAGTATTTACAAATCCTTGTCAACCCCCGGACTTGGTTATGTAAAACTTGATGTTAGATCAAAGACTCCTTCACCTAGAAGAACAAATGTTCCTAAACCTCAGTCAAGAACTCCTCTGCCGAGAGGTAACTTTAGAAGACAAAGTTATCCAAGTAACTTTCCTGTAACTTGGAATAACCGTCAACCACAAAGTTACTTACCATGGGAAATATGTCCTCCATTCCAACATCCCAAACAAATGCGACAAATGCGTATGATGTTTGACACTAACAACTTTGGACCCATGAGATATTGGGGACCAAATGTTTGAGCTTCTATCTTGCTAGATAGAAGTGGTTGTGAAAGCAACTTGAAGTCCAACTAGTTGAGTATGATTAGTGGTTGCACTAATCTTATGATGCAAAGTCAAGTCGTGTCTCGTATGCCTAGCTTTCAACAAAGGTAGTCTAGTCTTCTAGTTTTAAGAGCAACACCTCAGGCTAAGGTACGCTTTCTTAAAACATCCTTTGTTAGTAGAAATGCTAAGCATGTAGTGTTATTAGAATCTAACATAGTAGGCACTATCACAAAGAAACGAAATTAACATTTCATCAAGACTCAAATATTTGTCGAAGACAAGTATGACAAACTCAACTTGTCTAGAAATGTACAATGATCGCTCAAAGATCATGCGTGAGAAGTTTGAGATGAGCATGATGAGTGAGTCAATTTTCTTCCCTAGCCCTCTCAATATATCACTCGAAGATAGCATCTTCTTAAGTTTCTTCCCTAGCCCTCTCAACATTGTCGATATCCTAACCAATACGTTCTTCACACCCATCTTATGACTATTTGAATATTTCTTCAGAAATATTGAAGTCATCTCTCATATCTCGTCTCATGACTTTCTAAATATTTCACTGAAAATATTGAAGTCATTTCTTACGTCTCGACTCATGACTTTTTAAGTCATCCTTCTCATCCCACTCATGACTATTTCAATATTTCACTGGAAATATTAAAGTCATCCCTTACATCCTACCTCGTGACTCGCTCAATATTTCACTAGAGATATTAAGTCACTCCTCTCATCTTTCTTATGACCACTCGAATATTTCACTGGAAATATTGAAGACATTCCTTACGTATCGTCCCATGACTTTTCAAGTCATCCTTCCCATTCATCTCATGACTCTTAGATATTTCACTTCAAATATCAAGTCATTCCTTACTTCTCGTCTCATGACTTCTAAATATTTCACTGGAAATATTAAGTCATTCCTTACATCTCGTCTCATAACTGTTGAATATTTTACTGGAAATATTAAGTCATTCCTTAAATCTCGTCTCATGACTTCTAAATATTTCACTGGAAATATTAAGTCATTCCTTACGTCTCGTCATATGACTTTTTAATATTTCACTGAAAATATTAAAGTCATTTCTCTCGTCTTGCTTCATAACTCTATGAGTCATTCGTCTCATTCCGCTCATGACTAATTAAATATTTCACTGGAAATATTGTAGTCATCCTCCATATCTCGTCTCCTGACTTCTACATATTTCACGGGAAATATTAAAAGTCAATCCTCATTTTCCTCCAATGACAACTTATGCATTTCCTCGGAAATACTAAGGTCATTCCTTGTCATCTCGCATAATCATTTTCGTTAAAAGAGTTTATTAGGTATAAACTCTTCCCTCGTGTCAAAAAGTCTTACTAAATAAGTAAGATTAATTCGTCAAAACTCAAAACAGAACAAAAATGAGTCTCAGACATACACGGCTCCACTAAAGTGGCACGACACCACCAAATTTAGTGGTAGCGTGTATCTGCTGAAGCCCATTTTTCTTCCTTTTTCCCTCTGCACACCCATTTCAAACAAGAATACCCACTGTGAACTGCTGTAAAAAACGAACACAGCTCCCAAATCCTACTATACTCTTGTAATTCAAGATCGAGGCATTGCAATCAAAGAATCTTAATCACTACAGCACAAATTGTAAGTCAATTAACTTTAATTTCTTTTCAATTTGAGTCTAGGGTTTGTTCTTATGCATAAAATCAAATTGGGGTTTTTCAATTTTGATTGAACTTTTGTGCAATTGGAACTAGGATTAGACAATGTATAACTTGCATGATTCCCTAAACCTAAGATTTTCATAAACCTACTTACATTATATGATTTGGTCCAAATTTACCTAGTTAAATCGGATTAAGATTAATTATTTTTAGTGGAATCATGTCTAGGGTACTTAAAATTGGATTAGGAATCATTAATATTGAAGCTTTTCAATTTTAAGATTTTTGGCGCCAAGTTGACGCAATTCGCCAAACACCCCAATTCCATTGTTTTTTGAAAAATGTCTCGTATCTAGGATCATGAAACCTTTTTCGTGCATTCTTGATCCAAACTAAAAACGATTTTGCATGCATACATGATCTCACAAATGTTGATCAAAATACATGATTAATGTGTATTCTTCGACACATTTGATTGAGCAAAAGTGAAGTTAGGAGCGTTTGGTTAATCTCATTATTTTTGTTTTAGAGTCGAGATTACCGCACCTCCACATTGTTTGCATTTAGGCACACACACACCAAGAATGTGATCATCAAAATGCAACAAAGTTAACATATACATAATTATATTTTTTTAGGTAACAATGCCTCGTATGGATTATCAAGATACCAAAGAATACATTCCCATTCTAATCAATGATCCAAACATCCCTGATGAGCAAAAAGCTTATCTCGTTAGAGTCCAACATCGATATATACATGAAGGTCGTGTAGTCGATGCTCATTTCGTTCTCTTGGATAACATCCAAGCTTGTTTTCCTACCATTCAATTTGATTGTTTATATAAAATAAACGATCAAATTTGTCCTCGTTTTATCCTCGAGTTCTATAGTCAAGTCCGCACCTTCAATGATCTTGAGGGTAATGTCTTCCTTGATTTTTGGATTCAAAACCAAAACATCATGTTGTCCATCACCGATTTTGGTGACATTCTCGGTGTTCCTTCGTATGGTCAGTGTGCATACACTGAAGACCATTCCTTAGAGTCACTTCACTATAATCTCGAAAGTGAAGGTCCTTATTGTACCGAAATCCCCAACCTTGAAACAATAAAACAACACATCCAAATTCTTCGAGTCGCCAACACGCATCAAAAGCGTGATGGTTCCATTGTCTATCTCGACCCCAATCGACTCTATCTTAAGGAGATTCTTCCCAATCTTAAAAGTTGGGAACTTCTTCTACGAGAAAATGTGTTGTGTCTTGCGGGCAACCAGGATCATTTTCCGGCTAGTCTTGCTCACATGCTCTATTGTCTTAGTATCGAGGAGCCATACAACCTCGCATACTACATGGCCAAAAGGATGGCCAACATTCACAGTCGGACCAATAAGCTCATGCCATATGGCATGTTGCTTACTCATCTATTCAAGTGGGTTATGGAAAATTACCCACATCTTAATAGTGTCGACTATTTTCTAGTCAATCCCGTCATGAAACCTCTTGGTGGACCACAACATCGCACAAAGCAACGTAAAGACAAAGGGTCTAAACGTGGCCGTAAATCCACCTCCGATGCTACTTTCTCGTCTTCCTCCTTCGGTCATGGTTCGTCATCTCAACCTATGGATGAGGATGATGATGAGGTGAACAAAGAAGGAACGTCTCATCCTCGTACTCCCTCTCCCGACACCTTCTTTCGAAACCTTGACACGTCATCATTCGAACCAACAACCGACCTTCCCTTCAATCAAACCAATTTAACTTCCGTAATGAGAAGGCAAACAACCATGTACAATCGACAAGTGTCGATGCATGAGCAAACAATCGGGGGGTTCAAGTCTATTGGAAAAGCAATCAAGGGGCTCGGGAACAAGATTAAAAAGTTGGGGAAGAGAAGAGATTAGATAGCACTAACTTAAGTAGTATCACTAACTTAAGTATTATTAAGCTATTATTAATGGGGTCATGGCAATGTCCATCTAACATTAACAAGTTTAAATTGTCTTAACATTTCTTACTTGACATTGGTAACTTTGATTAGTTAATCAATCTTAATGTTTTATTATTTTCATGAACTTTATCTAGTTGATATTTTTTGTTTTATATTTCTCATGCATGCACTAGATGATAAAATTGCTTGGTATGATGCATGCTTAATAGTTGCCTAAACTTAGATGATCACATGATGTTATTAGTTGCTAGTTGAGACTAGTGTTAGGAAATCTATGTGATTATTCTTTAGTGAATTGAGGCTTTGGGATTTGCTGCAAATAGTCCACTTAGAATTCCCCATTTAGGCAGCCTAGAACCTGCAGAACTGGAAAAAGAGTCAACTGCCGGCCACGGCTCCACTAAATAGGGCACGGCACCACTAAATTTAGTGGTACCGTGGGTCATTTAGTGGTACCGTACCATGGGAAGACGATTTTAACTATTCTCTTCCACTTTTTGACCTTCTTTTCCTGAAAATCTGCAAACACATGCTGATTCCAATACACCCAAATCCCTAAATCCACCATCATATCCATCCTTGCATGCCTTGATTTGGCTATATAAGCTCTTATCATGCATTGCTCTTCCACCACCATTCAACACACACCATACACTTATCATGTCTTCCACCATGGCTACTACTTCACACAAAGCTAAAAGGCCAAGGTTCAACCTCAAACCAACCAATGAGATAATTCTTATTGATCTCACTTTGGATGATGACGAAGATGTCCACACACCACTAACCTCAACCAAATCAAACTCTTCAATCTCTACACCCCTAGCTCCATCAAAGGCCAACTCAACTAGGCCAACCACATTATCATCCTCCTCCACCTTTCGGATTACCACATCCTTACCTCCACCAAGTCCTCCACAACCTTTGGCACTTACACTCACCCTATTACCTTCAACTCCCTTTGAGCTTGAGACTAACACATCATCATCTTCCCTCTCACCATAACCACAACCACTAATGGGTCATCCCATTCTTTACCCCATACAACCACATACCCTAAGTTGTCCTTGTTGTCATCACAACCAACACCTCATCATGAGCCTTAGGGATGAGTTAAACTTTAGGTTCTCATACCTTGAATACCTTCTCACACCACCACAAGGACCCATCATCCCTCCTCCTCCACCAACCAATAGCCCAAACTAAACATGTTTATGTTTAGTTTTTCAAATAAAAGCTTAGGACCCTTTTGACATTTGAAGCAAATCTTGAAGTCTCATATCACTAATGATGTTTATGTGCTTTCTTGTAGTTTTTTTTGTTTCTATGATGTAGTCATACCTATGCATGACATTTGTTTCATGAATGGATGGGACTTTTATGTGGTTGTTTTTATTTCTATGCTTAGCTACTTGGCTAATCTTTTTATTTGTGGTTGGATATTTGTCATAAGTGCTACATGCTAGATCTTGCATATTTGTTATCTAATCTTGTTTTGTATCACGAATCATTGCTCGATTCCTTGGTGTCCTTCAAATGAGGGGGAGTATACATCAAGGAGGAGCTTTAGCAACCTTTTTGCTTCGACAAAAAGGGGGAGAAATGGGAGTAAACTCATTAAAAACTTGTTAAAAATAATTTTAACCTAAAATGAGTTTATGTTTTGTCAACATCAAAAAGGGGGAGATTGTTGATGCAAATAATGTTCTAAAAACGTTATTTATATCTTTCGATAACTTCACGTTTTGAGGATGACAAAATGTGAAAACACGTTACGTTAAAATTAACGTAAACAAGTTTTTAGTCGAAAGATCTCATTTCTACACAAATCACTCTAGAACAAATTTACAACTTGACAAATGATCATAGAAGTGAATTTGTGCTTAAGACTTCACATCTTAATATGAAAAAACATTTCTTTCAAAAATATACTTTACAAATTATTTTTGAATAATTAATAAATGTTTTAATGGAAAAATAAGTTCAAAATACATAACAGTTATTTTCCCCCCCAAAATCAGCTCCAAACTTCCCCAAATAAGTTTTTACCCGAAAAGACAAAAAGAGGAGCATTTTTGTCTGGCACGGTACCACTAAATTTAGTGGTACCGTGTGTGGTTTAGTAGTACCGTGTCCCTATAACGGCCAGATTTTTTCTGCCTATAAATACCAGCCCACTTTACAGATTTTGGGCATCCTTTTTCACACAGAACTTTCTGAGTTTAATACTCTCACCACATCTTTTCTTCTTGATCATTTAGTTTAGTTTTCTTTTGTTTAAGAGTGATCTAATCATCCAACCTAGAGATCCTCTTTATTCCTCTTCTAGTGCAAGAGAAGAACTCAAGGTATCCAAGAAGATACAAGAGTTGTAGTGGCCGATTAATCGCCGATTGATGAACTCAAATAAGTACATTTTATTACCATCATTTATCCTATGTATTTGACTTGTTTTACTATATTATATATGAGAATTGATACTTAATTGCTTACTTTTCTAATGCTCAGGTAAAAACAAGTATTTGGTGAAACTAAGCGATTTTGGATTAAAAATGGAGCAAAACAAGCAAGATTGGAAAAGTCTACTGAATTGAAGAGATTAAGGACCATTGCCTGACTTTGAAGAATGCGCCGCATGGATTTATCCCATGCGCCGCATATGAAACCTTTGTCAACGAGAAGAACCAACTTGTTTTACTCCAGATGCGCCGCATGAAGCTCCTGATATGCGGCGTATCAATCTCAAGACTTCACCAGATATCCAAGATATTGAAGAATATTCGCAAATATTATAATCCTGGACCCCACGCGAAGTTACCTTGATACGCCGCATCGGACCAATCCGATGCGCCGTATCGGCCATATACAATCCTTACCAAGAATTCAAGAGATCAAGTGAAGATTAGAAGCTTAATGAAGAAGTCAAGATTACAAGTCGACACTTGAAGATGCTTTCGTATTTTGGCCATAAAATCTTCATCCGGACTCCGTTTTAGGTGATTCAAGCGGCCACGGAAAGAGAAAAAGGAGACCTACCTGTATTTGAAGGAGATGCGGCGCATCTAGTCCTTAGATGCACCGTATTGGGAGATGAGGCGCATCTGGTATTTAGATGCGCCGTATTGGGTCAGTTTCAGACTTGGAGGCTATGTTTACTTATAGATGCGGCGCATCTAACTCTATAGATGCGCCGTATCGACCCAGATTTCAGAATCTATAAATACCGAACTCATTAACGAATTAGGGCATCTTTGGGAACCTTTAGGGTCATTCCCAGACGATCACAACCCCTCCAAACAGCAGAAGATCACCCTAGAAGACCAAATTATCCTTGAAGAGTATCTCTAATCATTGTAACGTATTCATTATGCTTAATACTCTATTAATTACGATTATGTTTATGCACTTTGTTATAGAGATTATGGGCTAACACCCTTATGTGTTAGGCCATGTTTATGATTATTTGATATTTTGATATGTTTCTAATTCGATTGGTTGCTAAGTCTTCGTTTTAATTATTTATGTTAGTAGTTTGTTTTATTGTAATAGTAAGCTTTAATTCATCAGGATTGGTGGCTTGTGTAATGTGACAACGGAAAGATTGCACTCCCTTTAATATTGCTTTCCCATCAATTAAAGTTTATATGTTGATGTCTTTGGTTACTACTTATTAGTGCATTGATAACCTCTGTGTTTATTAGTGGCCTGCGCATTTGACTACGGAAGAGAATGTGGCTCCCACGGTTATAGCTAACCTGATCAGTTAAATATAACTTTTAGACATAAGTAATCATTAAGGGATTTCTCGCCGATAAGATTAGAGCCAACGAGAAAGGATTAATTACATACACTTCATATAAAACTAGCAATAAAACAAGTGAAAAGCTATTTAAACATAAACACAATTATTAAGCAGCTTTATGCGGATTCCAATGGAATCTAGACTCTAGGTACAAGAGGTAGGATGGACCGCGCCTAGTCTTGAGCACCAATCACTGCAGGTCTTAGAACTTATTAAAACTTAATCATATATGAAACTTGGTTAACACACTCTTCATATCTTTGGTATTTTCTATTGTTTGTTTATCTTAGTTTAGTTAGAATAAAACCAAACTCGTGCTAGTCTCTCAGGCTGAACCCCCCTTTGCGTTAGTTTAGGAGAGTCGAATACCTCTAGAATTAGTATATTAGAAATCTCACTCTTAGTGATCGACACCCTACTTACCAACTAAGCTACATTGATCGGGTACACTGCCCGTTAGTGTTGTTATAGGTTAAGTCGGCAAAATATAAATGTAAAACTTGATAAGGAATAATCACCTATACAACGACACATCACCGATATATCGCTTATCGGCCTTCGACCTTGTAGAATTTTGCATATCGGTAAAAAAATCGGTCTGGGAAAAAAAAAGGCCAAAAATCGTCCGTACCGTATCGGTCAGCTTTAAAAAAAATTTAGGCATTCTACTTAATTTGGGGATCGTTTATTTCACTTATAACACACAATGAGCCTCAGAATTAGAATTGGAGCCTTTTATTGAGGTTTGGAAATATAGTAGGCTTGGAATCAGTTACGATCTTTAGTTTGGTCTTCAGAAATACCCAAAACATGCAAAAAATGCCAATCCGATTAATCACCGATTAATCCTGCCTTGGCCGATTAATCGCTGCATGGTGGTCGACCACCATGCTACCGATTCACGATTTTTGCAACATTGGTTGAGTGTGTGAAGTAGAAAGGATCGGGTAGATCGTGGTAGATTGGTGCTAGCTAAGATTAGCACTCGACATCTAGCTTAGTGTCAGAAATAGGATAAGCGACGTGTACGGTTTTCTCCACCTAAAGGGAGGTTGTTGACATAGTGCTTGAAACTCTTGAGTGTGGTACTCGGGGAGTGGAGTAGGGCGAAGAAGAGCTTCGTAGCCGAACCACTATAAATCCTTTTGTCCCGGTTTGATCTTTCCGTCTCTTCTCTTTACTTTCATTACTTATAATTAGTTAGTTTAGTGTGTTGTTCATATTGGTGTTGATTGATTGCATATAAGACTCGAATCAAAGTTTTTCAATTGTAAAAGTTTTTGAGACAAATTAAAAACCAGTAAAACTATTCAGCCCCCCCCCCCCTTCTAGTTTTCCACACCCTTCTTTCTCCTTTCATTTCTTTACTCCTTTTTTCAATCATACCCAAGGACTTTCTAGTGCTAAACTATTAGTATTGTCCTTGGGTAGATCCCTCCGGTTCTGGCGGATCATAGGACGTATTTCCTAACCTTAGTCACCTTATAACTCTATGACTATCCTATGTTGCCATAAATAAATCATTTGAAAAATCTCTCAAAGTGTTTATGATTATAAAACATATTTAGTTAACACTTTGAGAGTTTTGCATTTTTTAGAAATAATCCCCCTTCAAATGTGCTTATAAGTTATAAATAGAAATTTACACATGTTGGGTGGAGTTTGCACTTTTGAATTGATTGAATCTCAGTAAACATGACCAATTCGAGACACGCTTACATCACTAGTTAGACTTGCTTGAAATTATTACCCATCCTGGTCACATTCAAAGAGAATCTCTCAAAACGGTACACTCTACTTAGACAAGTCCTATTCGAGACACGCTTACACCACTGGTTAGACCAGCTTAAAATTATTACCCGTCCAGGACAAGTTCTTTCGATTATTAACATTTGAGTTTCGTCAATTCATGGGTTAAATCTGAGTCGAGCTCATACGAGATTCCACATTAGTTACCATATTTTAATCACTTTTGTTTTTCTCCCCTTCAAAAATAGCATATTGATTTTGTTTTTGGAAAACTTTTGATTAAAATATGCGTTTTGAGGTTTACGAGAAGAATCCAATAAGAACTTTTTGTTTTGAACAAAGAGTGTTTCAAATACTCCCCCTCAATAAGTGAAATAACTTTTTGAGGTTTTAATTACAAGAGGGAATACTTGTTCTTTTGAGCAGAATTATGAAAACACTTTTAAAAAATTTGATTAATTCTACTCAAAAGTAAGAAGCTTTCGCTCCTTATATTAGGATTGAGGCACTGAAGCGTACCTCAGGGTCCTTTCTTTATAGAGTATGGGTTGTGCACAAGCCATTGGTTTAATACAAAATTTATTTTCTTTTTAACAAAGCACTCCCCCCTCAAATAATGTTAACTTATTCGAGGGATAGTCTTTATGAGCAGAACTTTAAATCATATTTTGAAAAAATACTTTTTGAAAATTCATGAAATGATTATGCTCAAGGTTTTAGAAAACACAATCAAGTATTATACAACAAATAATGCATGATTATCAAATTAGACAAAACTTCATGAACCCATTTAAGACGGCGCCAATAGGGTTACCAATTTTTTTTATTTTTTTATTTTTTTTTATTAATCCATTTGTTGGTTGTGTCAATCTGATTTGAAGATATTGAATTCCAACGAGGATTGAAAACTGGTGTTTCATTTTGAAATAACACTCGTGGAATCAATGAAAATTTAAAACTCTTTTTCTGTTGAAAGTTGTTTGAGAAACCCGGTGTCTCTCTTTGAGTTTTAAAATCTGAAGAAGAAGATTTCCATCTAGAGATGAACCTCATGGGTTCTTTTTGAAGAGTTGTTTTTGTGATAAATGGAAATCTTTCGGTATTTGGGATGTTCAAAGTAGAGTCATTCTTATATTGTAGCCAAAGCATTCCAGATTTTGAAATTTTGAAAGGTTTTGAACGACTTTGCTTTGGTCTCCACACTTGCTTTACCAGTGTAAAACGAGAGTGTGGAGTTTGAAAAAAACTTGTTTCTCGTCATTTGAATCTTTTTTCAAGTTTAGCCTTTTGACACATTTAGCCCTTTGACCTCTCTCATTTGAGCCATAAGACCTCAAACACCGCACAATAATATCTAGTTAATTTTATACTTTGAAAATAAGTAAAAAAAAATAAAAAAAAAAAACACTCACGAGAGATTGGTGCAGCAGAGATCATGAGCATCACAAATTTTCAACGATTTGAAAATATGCAACTACATGAACGAAATAGTTTTGTAAAAGTTGAACATTTTTCTCCCCCTCAAAATATGTTCCATAAGAAACATTTTGACAATAGTTGAAATTTTGACGAAACATATTTTGACTTTAAATGGGATGACATGTACTTGCCCATAAAAAAATGCATGAGGCACAAACAAGCATAGAGATGAATCAAAAAAACTGATTCTAAATCTTCCTAAGTGCTCAGAATTCTCAAATTAACACACAAGATCACAGATTAATTCATTCTTTCACTCGAAGTTTTCCGATTATTATCATGGTTTGGGGTTAAGAATGGAGACTTTGCACGCATGTTAGCATCATAATGCATGAACATTTTACAAACAAACACCCTAGCAATTGCAGCAAAGATATCGACATCTTAAACCCTAAATCACTTGATTTCAAACCTATGTTGTTTCTAATCGTGCAAACACACCAATCGAGCATTCTTTAGTGTTCTCTAAAGCTATATGAACTGATTAATTAGACTAAAAACACATCAAAAAGAAATGCCCCAATCGATAATTACATAAACCCTTGTTTCTGATTATGCCTTTTTGACCTTTGAAATCATTTGGCACAATTAAGGAACGATTAGAAGACAACCATGAAGAAATTAGAAACTCACAATCGTGAAAAAAGATCGAGGATCAAAAAAATCGTTAGTCTAAATCGTTGAGGTTTTCGATTATGTGTGATACTTTTGAGAATATTTGTGGAAAAATTTGATTAGTGTCACTAAGTGTAGAGTAAAGTTTTACTGTTTGACACTTGTAGTCCCCGAGCCCGTTTTATTTTTCATGCAAGGTCCTTTTTCCTAAGTTTAAGACTTTTGTGTAATTTACTCATTAAAGGTTAGTTACTTTTCCATTGGAAGTCCAAATATGGTTAATTGGGATCATTGCAGAAAAATATCTTTTCTCCCCCTCGAACTAGCATTTATTTTGTGAAACTTTTTTGCACATATTAATTCGAGAGATCATAGAACTTTTGAAAATGAGATTTTAATCCGAATGATGAAGAAACAATTTTTCTTGAAGACTTATAATAAGGTGTGCAAATTTCATGATATTGTGAAAATTTTCTCCCCTTCAAAGCATGTTCCATTTTGACAATGTAAAGTGAAATTTGTTTTAATGGAGGAACATAGTTTTGAAGATAAGAAGTTTGTACACGGAGAAAGAAGATTCTTTTTGTAGTTTTTGAAAGTTTTATATTTTTGTATTTTGTTTTTGTTAAAATATTTACAAAATGTTTTGGTGTTTGACTTTCTCAGTTGTGTTTAAGAAAGTTTTTTAAATCATCTGGAGGAAAATACCGCATACCAATTTGGTGACCTAACAAGTGGTACCATCGCTAGAATATTGTTTGAAGTGTTCTTTAGTGTTGTTTTTGTTCGAATAAAAAGTTTTTTTTTGTTATTTTTTAAGGTTTTTGCTTCTTTCATGTTTATTTCTTGGTTTTTAGCACTTTTTTTGCTTACAAACTAGTGTCATAAACCTTTGTGAACAAGAAAGTTTTAAACTTTTTGGTTACAACAAAATTTTCTTGTAATTCGTACTTGTTATGTTCTAAAATTTCTAATAGTCAAAATTTTTTGTTAAATAGTTAAAGTTTGCAACTTTCTTATTGTTTGAGTGTTTATAAGGTTAGAAGTACAAGAATCTTAAGGTTTGAAACTTGTTTTAAGTGTCTTCTTGAGATCTTTGAAAAACTGCCAAAAGTTTCTAATAGTAAAACCCTAAAGTTTCTAATAGTAAGGTTTGACCAAAATTTCCAATAGTTAAACACTAAAGTTTCTAATAGGTGTTCTTGGAATCTTCTTCAGCTTTGGTGGATTACTCAGTGTCCTTCTTTCTTATACAAGTGAGAAAAACGCTTCGACTCTGGGAAAACTTTTTAATTCATACGAATTAGAAAGTATTATTAGAAATTTTTTATAAAATTTCGAATAGCTGTGGAAATTTTCGAATAGTCACAGTTTCGAATAACCAAAAATTTCGAATAGTGGACTTCAAAAGTTTCCAATAGTGGACTTCAAAAGTTTCTAATAGTGGACTTCAAAGTTTCAAATAGTGGACTTCAAAAGTTTCTAATAGTGGACATCAAAGTTTCAAATAGTGGACTTCAAAAGTTTCTAACAGTGGACTTCCAAAGTTTCGAATAAGGACTTTCGAATAAGCACTTCAACTTCAAACAAGGACTTTATCAAAATAAACACATCATAACACTTCATTCCATCTACAAGATCCATCATTTTAACACAACTCTACAATGTCTCAACCACCATACTTCAACTATCTTCAACAGTAGTATCTTCAACAATAGCAGTATCCTCAACAACAGTAATATCCTCAACAACAACTATTCATGCAACAACATCAATTCTATCCACAACAACAATTCCCTCAACAACAACCATACCAACAACAACCAATGCAATCCTTCCCAGTCCCTGCAAAACAGCCACACTGGTTTGATCAAATGTGTGAGGCCATCAGCAGCCAACAATCTAGACATGAAGCTGGATCACTTGACACACCTCCAATGCTCACTCCTGGAAATTATGTTCAATGGGTAAGTAGATTCTTAAGGTCCATTGAACTCAAGAAACCACATGGCAAATATCTAAAAAAGGTTATACTTGAAGGTCCTTTCCAAATGCCAACTACAACGGTTCCAAGAGATGCAACTGCTATTCCTCCAAGACCTGAAACCGTGACCCCTATTCCTGAGACTCAACTTACTGCAGAGCAAATACTTCATCGTGAAGCAAATGAACTTGCAATGTCATATATTCTTCAAGGAATACCTAATCCGATTTTTCGAAGCATTGATGCTCAGAAAACAGCTAAAGACATGTGGGAACACGTTCATCTCTGATACCACTTGTTAGGTCACCAAATTGTAAACACACTAGTATATGAATGAGATAAATAAGATAGAGATAGAGCTTGGTCGATTTAGAATAAAAGAGAAATAATATGCCAAAGGTTTTACTAGAATATCAAATAAACTAACAAGAATAATGTATGTTTACATGTAGTATTTATAGGGAAGGAAGCTAGGGCAACACTCCCTCTTCCTTCCATTCACACGAAATGGGCCAGACTAAAGCCTATGGGTTTTAGTCTTAAGTCTACATACATATTACTAATATAAACTATGCAACCTATTACAAAATCTAATGACCGACACTTGATAATAGTAAAACGTATTCCCAACAGAAGGCATGGAAGGAAGTTCTAATAATTTATTTACGAGAGGAAAGATATATATCAATGCATTATTCAAACAATAGTTGATTATTTCCTAGATTCTACATGTCTATTCTATGTGTGATGAACATGAAAATTTGACACAAAATATCTTACTAAAAATTAATGAGATTGAAAGTCATTTGTGTCAAATTACCAAGATTAGATAAATTTTGGATCACAACTTACACTTGTGTTGAAGATTTTATATCTACATCTACTTGTTCAATTTATGTGAAAAACTGCATGTTATGTGTTTAGGGTAGAAAAGAAAAGAAAATTATTTATGCAAGCATGCAAACTACTCACGTAGTTGAAAAGAATTCCCGTGGTTTGAATTCGGTATGGTATTGCATAAGAAATTAAAATACCCAATTAATAGACTTAATAAACTAAGCGTTTCATCCGAAATCTAAGAAACTTATTTTGTTAATGCAAGTAACAAATAAGGATTATTATAGTCGACACACTACACAACAAACTATGAACCAGAAATATCATGCATTGTATATCGACTTTCTATACTAATGTGTGATGGTTTATAGGATCTAGCTTGTCTATTCATTAATAAAATATACACTTGATCGCTACACACAACCAACTACATTCTTGAGATGTCTTGCATGAAATACTTGCACTTGGTTCATGTATGATGAGATGTTGGTTCTAAATTGTGTTTGATTGAATCACTTTATTTCCGAAACTTGATGATCAAGGGCCTTTACTCATCAACTATGATGAATCTATGTATGACTTTCATAATGCATGCATGCAACAATCATAGGAACTAATATGAGTAACTTGATCATCCAAATCAACCAAACCTAAATCTAATCCAATCTAAATCACTCCTATCAATAAGGCATAATTATCCTTCCCATGCACCACTTTCTTTCCTTTCATCTCAACTAGTACTACCTAGAAGGAATCTAAGTACTAATTAGTATTACTCATTGGTCAATAGATCCTCATTATTCATCACCTTCCTTGCATTTGAAATCTTCTACCTTCAAAAATGGCAACCAAATATTTCATGAAGCGGGTGAATGAATCTTCTAACACCAATGCTTATGAACCGTTTGAAAACCGTGAATATCGTGAAGGTCGTCATTGTGACAAAAACTTCATGTGTGTTACTAACATAAAACAACCTTTCATTCAATCAAAATGCTTTACCTTCATCAATAACCTTCCACTTACCATCTACCCAAGGCACCTTCAAGAATTACATGCTAGATACTACTTTGACAAACCTTCCGTAACTCTCAACTTTCACATGTATGGCCACGGCTATGCTTGGAATCTATGAAAGTTTGGAAGGGTGTTGAATGTATCTTCCAAGGGTTCTTTGTTTTATACTAGATCAACCGAAACTAAGGCTTTCATGCAAATTAAGCATTATCATCCAAGTTCCTATGCATGTGAACCCCCTATTAGTGGTGTACTGATTCAAAACACCATTTTGCGTCCCGCGTTTCATTGTGAGGGAGTGCCATTACAAATCTCAACTTCATCACAACTTGATGGCATGGTCAGAAGTTTTGTTGACAAATGTGTTTGTAAAGATTGGGGCACTTGAAAAATTGCCTATCATTGCTGGGTACATGCATTATTGCATTAAGACCAATACCCCATTCAACTTTGCTTATTTATAGCTAAACGAATGGATGGTTTGGACTACAACAATGAGGCAATTCCATATGCTAGGATCATGACAACACTATTTGAGTACCTCAAGAACAAACATCCCAATAACCCTTCGCGGATGCTTGAAGTGGAGGAATTGACTCCAATGGAAGAACCTTTCACAACGGACTCTCTTGATCTAGAAGTCTAGGAATGTGTTGTAATAGGATCTATGTGACCTTAGCCTATGTTGTTAACTATCTATACTTGTATGACCTATGGCTTTCATGAATAAATTGTCATGGAATGAAGTATCTTATGTTTCTATGTGTGTACATGTAAATCATTTTTATCCTTGCTCAACATATGGTCTATTGAATTCATAAGGGTCTAATATTAATAATAATAATAATATAAATATGTATGAACTAACCCATGTTGCAAGTATCCAAACGGTCACCTAATCCATTTTGAACTTCCACATGTGGGGATTGCTTTGTTTGTTGTTGGTTGTTTCTTGTGTAGCTAGGACACCGCAAAGGTGTGGCTCTTGACCCATGGATCCCCGCCTAGGAACAAGGGGGAGCAACGATCTAGAGGGAGCTTGGCTCAAGTTATATCTAAAGTTCAAGTCCAAGTGATATCCCGCCTTTTTAATTCGACAAAAGGGGGAGAAAGAAAGCAAAGACTGAAGACCAATTCAAGATAATGATGGCTTCACCAAATTACAAGGCAAGGTTAAGATGCAAGCTACACCAAAGGGTGTTCTTAATCTTCGCTACGATTTATAATTTTATTTGCTTTCAGAATTTATTTGTCATCATCAAAAAGGGGGAGATCGTTGGGAAAACATTAGTTAGGTATCCTTATGTTTTAATGATGACAAAAAAAACCTTCGAAACACATAAAATCACAAACGCTTGGCAAAATTCTCCCGACCCAATAACTAGGCCTGGCACTCTGCCGGCACTCTGAAGCGCCAGCGATGCGCCAGCCCAATGTATTGGTCGGGATGAATTTTGAAATTCGGCTTTCCCCTTGCCCGAAAACTTTGGATCTTTCAATACAGGTATGAATATGTTATGTGCTTCCTTGGGAACACTTGAAACAAGTTTTAGAATTAGAGGGATCCAAATTTACAACCTCCCATTTTTGGCAAAATGCCAACTCAAGTATTTTGATAAACGCCTCTAGCCAAGGCTTTTCTAAACCTATGGAGCTTATATATTTCACGTGATATCAAGTGTAAGTATTCATATGGCCATAATCCGTGTTCACGTCTTCTCTAATCACGTAACGGGTTTACTTCCTTATTGGTCAAACTAAGTCAGAGGTCCCTTTACGTAAATGCATTCTTTCCCATTATGGGATACGCTTTACAATGATGCAAAGCACTTATCTTGTCTGCATCAAGATGATTATTGATTATGTCGAGTCATGGAAATTCACGTGTTATGAGATTATGAACACTCGACGTTGAGTTACTTGAGATTATAAGTAACCTTTGATTTTCTCAACCCATAATCATCTTTGTCAACTCTTTCCTTTCTTAATGACATTGTGATTAAGCCATAATCAATCCTTTGATTATTCTCTACACCAAACTAATACTCCAACCATTTCAAATTCCTCCCAAATCTTATCCTTAACATTCTCTTAATATTCCCTTACACCTTTAGTACTTCCATGTACTTCTTATCTCCTATATACCCACACCATATCTTCCAAACATTCCCTTCTCAATATTCCAATCTAACCACTAGGATTTCTCCACCACATCACCCTCTTCATCCAACCATCCATTTCAAAACACAAATAAACCTTCACCACAAACCACCTTCATTATCATCTCCAACATTCAAAATTCAAATTCTGAATCCAATCCAAAGGCTCCCCATCAATTCACAATCACATCCTTATCCAACTCACTCTTACACACATATAACTCACTCCCTCACATACAACCTCTCTCACTCTCTACCTCTTCTCAATTCAAATTTGAATTCCTCACATAGGCTCCCCATCACATCCTTCTTACACATGCCAACTCAACCTTATCTCTTCACTCTCTCACACTCCAACAACTATATTTCAAATTTGAATTTCAAACTTAGGCTCCCTTCCATCACATTAACTCTAACTCATCCAAACTCATCTCAACCTTCCATCTCACCCTCCTCTCCAAGTTTGGAATATTCCCTTGGATATTATCTTAACCTAACCATGCCTTCTCATCTTACTCAATCATGGTTCACTTTAACCCAACCTCACTCTCTCTTCCCTCTCACACATTTGAATTTCAAATTCAAATCTTTCCTCTCTAACATCCACACTTCCTTTCCAAGAAAAAGAATATTCCCTTGGCATATTCTTCTCTTCTCTCTATGCCAAGTGAGGAATACCCAAACTACCCCTATCAAATTATCCCTTCTACTCTTCTCTCTTGATAATTGGTTTTAACTTAAACACTTCACAAAACATTTTTACAAATTGGCTATTTGAGTTGGTAGACCTTGAGGATGAATAATGTAAAGGTCTAAATGTGTGAAGTACAATTGGGGGTTTAGCAAGGTTGGGTATTTAAAAGACCAAAACCCAAAAGAGAAAATACCAGACCTCCTGGCACATCGCTGACGCTCCGACACACCAGCAGCTCGCCAGACTCTGAAGTTGTTTTCTCATTTTGTGTCTTAGCCTACAAATACCCACCCTTGCCTCTTGTATTCCTCACCCCTTTCCATTATTCTTTCTCTCTTATTTCTTTTCTCTCAATCCTCTAATTCTATCTTATGTTCTTAATCTATCACATAACATAATTTGAAAGAACACATTCCTTGCAAGGGAAGAATCACAAGAACCTAATCCACTATTGTAATTGTGTAGAGGGTCTTCTTCTCTATACCCTTTCTAATACAATCGAGTCTCTAGGTTAGGTTAGGGCTTGATTGAACAATCAGACACTTATTCATTCGATTTGGTTGTAAGGGAAGTCTTGTGTCGACGTGACCAAGCCTAGATCATTAGGGATCTAGTTGGGGTTTGATACTTCCGGTGGGAAGTCTTTGTGGTCTTACTGGTCTCTGTGGTTAAGTCGAATCACGAGTCCTTGAGGGTGGTTTCCGATGGCGGAATAATGTTGGGGGGGTAGCTCTTCTTAGTGAGCGTCGATCTTAGTGCATATCGATGGAGCGAAGTTGTAACAGTTTGTAGTCCACCGAAAGGATTATACTTAGTGAATAGTATAGTGTCGTGGATTCGCAACTGGACGTACGGATGGTATAAACCCCCCATCCCGAACCAGTATATATCGTGGTGTCTCTTTACATGCTTTATATACTTTGGTTGTGATTGTGGTTGTTGTATTAGTTGTATAACCACTTATTGATCTTTAAGGCTTGAAGTCTTTAAACTTCGGAGAAGCCGAAAAGACCGTATTCACCCCTCCCCCCCTACGGTTCTACATAAACCACTTGTGTTTGTGCTTCCAAACCACACCTAAACAAACAATCTTCTACAAAAAAACTCACCTTCTAAACTTACCTAAAAACATGACCAAAGCACCAAGTGAAAGATCATCCACTAGGTGTCTACCAAGAAAAACTGCACGAATTGTGTATGAAATATCCTCAACCGAAGCCTCACCCATCAAAGCACCTTCTAGTAGAACACCACTCTCAAACTACATCCAAACTCCTCCTTCAAATAAGCCAACACCACCACAACTTGCTTCCGCCAAAACAACCTCACCACAACCAACTCCTTTTGAACCAACACCTCCCATTGAACCTACATTACCAAACACTCATATCTCCACTCAAACGACAAAACCTTCACCTCTTGAAACTAGAATCCTTTCTTTCACCACACCTCATTCATCACCTCACCTCTACTTTAACTCATTGGAGGACTTACCTCGTAGACCTTCTAATCGACCACCATTACCCACATTCTCATCCATTGAGAGAATGTCAACTCAACCAACATCCCATCACCTAGATGTTGACATAAACATATGATGTGTTTTTTTAGGTCTATAATAAACTACCAAGTTTTAAATTTATTTATTGCCGAACTAACCTATAGACTCTAAACACTCACGAGCAGTGTACCCGATCAATGTAGATAGTTTTTAGGTAAGCAAGGGTCGTTCACTAGGAGCGAAGCTAAAGTGATCTAAAGGTATTCTAATTACTAAACTAACTAAACTAGAAAGCAAGTAAATATTTTTTGGGTTTTAGCCTGAGAGGCTTTCACGATTTTGTGTGTTTAATTAAACTAAATACGAGAAAATAAATATTAAACTAATTAAAAGCAAATTAAAGATAGATGAAGATAGATAGGAAGAACGGGTTAGCCATGTCTAATCTATTTTATAGTTATACATGCTTATGTCTACTTGTTTTAATTCATTCAATTGTTTTGTCGCCAATCCGATTATTAATCCTGTCACGATTAAATAACCTACCATCGTGATGGGAAAGAGGACATGATCATAGTGACTCGTCTAGCATCAATACTAACTTATTGCTTTGAACCATCTAACCTAGTTCGGTATTACACACTACTAGTTCTATTAGGTTGTAGACACGTTCCGTTTATGCCAAACAATGATTCCTAATAGAGATTCGGGTTAACACACATATAACTCAACCTAAGCAACCACAATTACAGGTAGTTAAGTCACATTAATTAAAGTTATAAGGATCATAACCTAGTTACATAGACTTCTACTAGTTATAAGCAATAAACGAGTTTTTAACGACAAGCACCCAATCCAATAACAAAGCAAACCCATCGACAAAATCATAAAAACTAATAAAACTTCATAAACATGGCTAACACCTAAGGGTGTTAGCCCATATTCTCTGTAACAAAATACAAAAATATAATCAAGAAGAATAGAGTATTAAACATAAAGAATATGATACGCTAACCGAATGATTAAGTAGTATAACAATGATAAGAGATGTTCTTCAAGTATAATTGGGTCTTCAAGGGTGATCTTCTACTGTTTTGAGAGGCTTTGATCGTCTGGGAATGGCCCCAAGGGTTCCCAAAGATGCCCTAATTCGTTAATGAGTTCGGTATTTATAGATTCTGAAATCTGGGTCGATACGGCGCATCTAGAGAGTTAGATGCGCCGCATCTATAAGTAAACGTAGCCTCCAAGTCTGAAACTGACCCGATATGGCGCATCTATAAATCTGATATGGAGCATCTCCCAATACGGCGCATCTAAAGACCAGATGCGCCGCATCTCCTTCAGATACAGGTAGATCTCCTTTTTCTCTTTCCGTGGCCACTTGAATCAACTAAAACGGAGTCCGGATGAAGATTTTATGGCCAAAATACGAAAGCATCTTCAAGTGTCGACTTGTAATCTTGACTTCTTCATTAAGCTTCTAATCTCCACTTGATTTCTTGGTAAGGATTGTGTATGGCCGATACGGCGCATCGGATTGGTCCGATGCGGCGTATCTGGAGTAGAACAAGTTGGTTCTTCTTCGTTGACCAAAGTTTCATATGCGACGCATGATAAAATCAGATGCGACGCATGCTTCAAAGTCAGGCAATGGTCTTTAATCTCTTCAATTCAGCAGACTTTTCCAATCTTGATCATTTTGCTCCATTTTATGTCCATAATAGCTAACTTTCACCAAATGCTTGTTTATAACTGAGAATTACAAAAGTAGGCGATTAAGTATCAATTCCCATATAAAATAATACAAAAACAAGCAATATACATAGGATACATGATGCTAATAAAATGTACTTATTTGATGTCATCAAATATCCCCCCACTTGAACTTTACTTGTCCTCAAGTAAACCTTAGATTAAACTTATGAAAATGTATCCTAAATAGGATGTATTTTTATAATTAAGCACTTATTCGTTTCATCATAATTGCACAACCAAACACTTAACGAATTAGAAATAAAATAAAATATTTCGATAAAAGCAAATCTAATCGTTTAACTGTCCAGTCGTGACGAATATTCTATCATAAGCTTGGCAAGTATACGCATCTCCCCCACTAAAGCTAAGGAGTAACAAGTCTAAAGCGGTAAAAAGGGTTTGTTGGTTAAGGGTTGATCATCCTTTTTAATCTCTATCGATCTCATATTCCAGAAAAAGCGACAAAACTACAAATACATGATCGAATCCACGACCACGATACTTGCAATTGCTCAAATCCTTAACTCGAATAGGCTAAAGATAGGACCAAGTAATCTTCACCAATAATATTATATCAAAAAGGGCGACAAAATCATAAATACATAGTCGAATCCACGACTACGATACTTAAGATTGCTCAAATCCCTAATCTCAATAAATCAAAGGTTTGGATGAAGAATGATATAGGGTATGGATAATATTTGGGATATAAATTGGTGTAAAATGAAAAATAAACAAAACAGATAAATTAGAATCCTAAGTGTGGTAAATTACTTTCCCAACCATCCCATGAATAAGACTCATATCATTGAATAACTCACGCTTTAACACTTGAAACACACGCTTTAGGTAGACACGAATTATACTCAACAAGATCTCAATCAAAGAATAACCTTAGTTGGCGTTCCCATAACGGCCAACTCCCATTCAATCCATAAATATAGTACAACAATAATAATGATAACTTTACATAACTTTACAACGTTGGTAAAAACAAACTTACAACTTCTTATTTCTTTTTTCTCATTTTTTCCTTTTTTTTTTTTTTTTTTTTTTTTTTTTTTTTTTTTTTTTTTGACAAAATATTAACATAAACATAGATGTGTAAAATTTCACCACATCACTATAACGATAACTCTGGATAATTTTTCCATACTTTTCATGATTTCAGAAATAACAGTAATAGTGAAAGTAGTAAACACACGAAAAATAACAAGACTCAAATTATACAATATCTACTTTCACTCCAATTGCATTGTGCAATTTCCCGACCTTAACCATAGATAATGAATTACGCACGCGAACACAGTTAATTGTAAGGAAACACACTTTGCCTAAAGTAACTAACCACGGACTTTAATCTACAGCGTAGGCTAAGGTGTAAGGGTGTAACGAAACATTTTAAACATTGGTGTAAGAAACGAAAGGAATGGCTCTGAGGGTTTTTCTAGGGGTATCTTACTCTAAAAATGAGAGTAAACAAAGGGTTTATACGGGGGTTAACTAACCAGTGTAGTTAGTTAATAACACAAAACATATAATAGGCTTTTTGGGTGAAATCCTAGAAATTTACCAAGTTAGACAAGTCACTCCAATTATATCAATAATACTCATTATGGTGGTCTCGAATAGTATACAAGCCAAGTTCTAAAGTTTACAAGTCACCGGCACACTCATAGATTTGTGAATTTTGATAAGTTCACAATTTTTGAAAATAAGGCTATTTGTGCAGCTATGCAACTTAGATTAAACAAAAACATGCTAAAAAAATTAAATTTTGATAATTAAGCATAGATTAAAGCATATTTTTGAAAATTTAGGACAAGTAACGTTCTAATTCTCCATCCCCCCACTTAAGTTAAACAACGTCCTCGTTGTTTGTATTTAAAATTAAAAACAAGAGATAGAAAGAATTAGAACGGAGAACTCCCCTAAGATTTGCTCGGTATGATCTTCCAATGTAAACGTGCGAGCGTATATAATGCGGGAGTCCATCAACTTCTTCAATTGTCCAGACCTGTAAAAATATAGAGACCACAGAAAAAGAATCTCGAGAGCATCTCGTTAATCATTGGTTAGGAAAATAAAAATACGAAAAAAATTACAGGTCAGAGTGTCGATGCGCCGTATCCATGGAATATTGGATACGCCGCATTAACAACCTGTAGGAAATACTAAAATGCACGTCATGGGTTAATGCGACGCATCTACTAAAAGTGCATGCGTCGTATGTGACCAACTGACAGAAATACGAAAATAAAAATAAACTAAAAACAAGATAAAAGACAAGCATGGGTTGCCTCCCAAGAAGCGCTTGTTTTTGTTAGAGTCACGAGCCTGACTCCACCCTTATTTACTAGGCAATAGGGTATTTTTCTCCCCACTTGCGGTCAAGTGCGGGTGATAGTAGCAATAAGCACCATAACTGTGTAAATTTGCTACTAGAGATGGATAGAATATGTAAAGATAATACCTTGGCAATATGTGTACTTCGTTCATTACCTTACCCGGTTTGGTTGTTAAATTGGATGACATGAACATTACATGTGAGAGAGTAGTATGTTGAGGATCAATGAATCTCCCTTCTTCTTCGTTTGTTCTATTGGTAGTAAGGCGTCCCTTGACTTCCATAAAAGATGAGAAAGGGTCTTTGGCGAGTAAAAGTTCGGGTTCCTCTATATCCTTCATAGGATTGAAATCATCCTCTTCAATCATGGTCGTGTCCATCAGCTCATCCTTGAATTCTTTTTCTATTTCAACCAAAAATGGGTTGATAACAGGTGCTTTATATTCATCATTAGTTGGTGTAGTAAATTCCACCTCATCATTCTTTCTTTTGCAACCTGTTTAGGAAAACTAGCAAGATTATTAGTAACGGGATTAATAATATTAAATAAATTAGTACCACTTTTTGTTGTAAGTGACTCCAATTCATCTTGTGAGTCTCCATCTTCAACTAGTGGTCTTGCAATTTCATCTTTATCCCGAATAGCCGCCTCAAATAAGTCATCCCACATTTCTTCAAAATCCTTTGTGGGGTCGTAATCTGGCTCATCTGTTCCACACATGAATATTTCATTTTGTTGTGGTAATTGCGGTATGGCATCGTACACAATAGAATCAAAACTTTCAATATGAGAATACTCATTATCTTCATCCGATGGAATATCATCATGGTGTTTTTTATATGATGAGAATATATTTTCCAACTCGGGTGAAAAATCACAAGTAATAGCACCATACACCATTGTTCCACATTCATCTTCATTTTCATCATAAGAACTTTCGGATGAATAAGCTTCTTTGTAAACAATTGCCGGATTTTCTTTCAAATCAAACACTTGTGACTCTTCTTCATCTTGGGCAACTTTCAAAGAAATAACATCATCAATAACTATTGCCAGAAACCTAATTGCACCAAAATCGTATGATTCTTCTTCATCATCATCATTGGATAAAGTCCAAGTGTGTCTAAATGACAATGTCTTTCTTTCTTTCCCTGACTCTTCCTGCTTTGATAATAAGTACTCTTCCATCATGGGTTCTTTATCATTGATGACTTGTGCACCATATCTTGCCATTTCCCAATCATAAACCTTTTTATTGCTCAAGGATCTTTCATTGTTAAGCCTAAGATATTCTTCCATAGTTATGTCCGGATTATCCATCATCATTATTACCTGAAAGATAAACAACCAAGAACAACAGTAACCGAAACAAAAACAATAAAAACTAAAACGAAAAATAAAAATTAAATAAACAAAAATAAAGAAAAACGATAAAAGAAATTGGTTACAGAACGTCAATACGCCGTATACAATTGACCTGTATACGCCGTATTGATATAAGACAGATACGCCGCATCCACAGACAAGGATACGCCGTATTGCCTTTCTGAGACAGAAACACACAGAAACAAATAAAACTAACTAAACTAAAATACCAATAAATCAAATTAAAACTATCACTCCCCGGCAACGGAGCCAAAAACTTGATGTATTTTTTTTTAGGTCTATAATAAACTACCAAGTTTTAAATTTATTTATTGCCGAACTAACCTATAGACTCTAAACACTCACGAGCAGTGTACCCGATCAATGTAGATAGTTTTTAGGTAAGCAAGGGTCGTTCACTAGGAGCGAAGCTAAAGTGATCTAAAGGTATTCTAATTACTAAACTAACTAACCTAGAAAGCAAGTAAATATTTTTGGGGTTTTAGCCTGAGAGGCTATCACGATTTTGTGTGTTTAATTAAACTAAATACGAGAAAATAAATATTAAACTAATTAAAAGCAAATTAAAGATAGATGAAGATAGATAGATAGCAAGAACGGGTTAGCCATGTCTAATCCATTTTATAGTTATACATGCTTATGTCTACTTGTTTTAATTCATTCAATTGTTTTGTCGCCAATCCGATTATTAATCCTGTCACGATTAAATAACCTACCATCGTGGTGGCAAAGAGGACATGATCATAGTGACTCGTCTAGCATCAATACTAACTTATTGCTTTGAACCATCTAACCTAGTTCGGTATTACACGCTACTAGTCCTATTAGGTTGTAGACACGTTCCGTTTATGCCAAACAATGATTCCTAATAGAGATTCGGGTTAACACGCATATAACTCAACCTAAGCAACCACAATTACAGGTAGTTAAGTCACATCAATTAAAGTTATAAGGATCATAACCTAGTTACATAGACTTCTACTAGTTATAAGCAATAAACGAGTTTTTAACGACAAGCACCCAATCCAATAACAAAGCAAACACATCGACAAAATCATAAAAACTAATAAAACTTCATAAACATGGCTAACACCTAATGGTGTTAGCCCATAATCTCTGTAACAAAATACAAAAATATAATCAAGACGAATAGAGTATTAAACATAAAGAATATGATACGCTAACCGAATGATTAAGTAGTATAACAATGATAAGAGATGTTCTTCAAGTATAATTGGGTCTTCAAGGGTGATCTTCTACTGTTTTGAGAGGCTTTGATCGTCTGGGAATGGCCCTAAGGGTTCCCAAAGATGCCCTAATTCGTTAATGAGTTCGGTATTTATAGATTCTATAATCTGGGTCGATACGGCGCATCTAGAGAGTTAGATGCGCCGCATCTATAAGTAAACGTAGCCTCCAAGTCTGAAACTGACCCGATATGGCGCATCTATAAATCTGATATTGAGCATCTCCCAATACGGCGCATCTAAATACCAGATGCGCCGAATCTCCTCAGATACAGGTAGATCTCCTTTTTCTCTTTCCGTGGCCACTTGAATCAACTAAAACGGAGTCCGGATGAAGATTTTATGGCCAAAATACGAAAGCATCTTCAAGTGTCGACTTGTAATCTTGACTTCTTCATTAAGCTTCTAATCTCCACTTGATTTCTTGGTAAGGATTGTGTATGGCCGATACGGCGCATCGGATTGGTCCGATGCGGCGTATTTGGAGTAGAACAAGTTGGTTCTTCTTCGTTGACCAAAGTTTCATATGCGACGCATGATAAAATCAGATGCGGCGCATGCTTCAAAGTCAGGCAATGGTCTTTAATCTCTTCAATTCAGCAGACTTTTCCAATCTTGATCATTTTGCTCCATTTTATGTCCATAATAGCTAACTTTCACCAAATGCTTGTTTATAACTGAGAATTACAAAAGTAGGCGATTAAGTATCAATTCCCATATAAAATAATACAAAAACAAGCAATATACATAGGATACATGATGCTAATAAAATGTACTTATTTGATGTCATCAACATACCACCACCCATTGCAAACTTGCCTTCCTCTCCTCTACCCTTAAATGGCCCATTTTGTGTTATGAAAAGATATCAACCATCTCAACCACCTCAATCAAACAATGACACACTTCCACCCACACATACTTCTCAGCCAACACCCGTGGTACATCCACAACCTTTCCATATAAGTGCTTCCACCTCAAACATGCCTCAACAGCCTTCTGTCTTAGGACCTCAAAAAACAAACCATGATGATACTTGTGATCATTGTCAACATATCCAAACCTTAGTTCCTGAACTACGTGATGATGTACGTTTCATGTTCTACCATCTCCTTGAATGTCTTGAAGATGTCACCAAACCTAACCTTCCCGAAAAACCTTGAAGTGCAAGCACAAGTGGTCTCCCTATTATTAGTCTTAGGCCTAACTTTAGTTACTAGGACTTTTTCATGTTGAGATCATTTTCTTAGTTTTAGAGATTTGACCTTTGTTGTATCATTTCTCTTATGTTTATTAAATAAATCTTCATGACTATGTGCTTATGTGAACATGTTTGGTGTGTTTATTACTTGTCCTCATACCATTTTCTACCCTATTCTACTGCTAACAAAACTGCAGGTAGCCGGATCCCTAAGTTTATGCTTGGCGGATCCTTTCTGAAAAGGATCCGTGGGATCTAGGCAAACAGATGACTAACAAAATTTTTATGCAGCCATATTTTGGACAAAGGGACAACATATACTTGCTTTCTAACCATTGTTTTGTAGATTTTCAAAAATACACATGGAGCACTCGACGCCCTCAATGAGGGGGAGCTTTCCTCAAAGCAAAAACATTGCAAATAATTTGCAATGATCACGTTTAGTGTTCCTAATTACTTGACGCCCTCATCAAGGCGGAGCAAACGTCAAGGGGGAGCAACTAAGCACTTTTTACCCTCTTTGCTCCATATTTACATCTTTACTTTTCTTAAAACTTGCATTCGGGTTAGTTGCTTTTCGACACTCTTTTTGTTTCGATAAAAAGGGGGAGAAAATTGTAAAAGCTTAAATTCAAACTTACGAATTTTATTATTTTACTTAAAATAATTTTATGTTTTGTCATCAACAAAAAGGAGAAGATTGTTAATACAAATAAACCTTAAAAACGTTTATTTATATGATCTTCTAATGTTTTGTCGATAACAAACGTAAAATCATTTTAACGAGATAGATAAAATACGTAATGCTTTGAGCCAAAAGCTTACTAACTCATTTCATTTAACAAGTAAACCTTAAACATATTTAGTTTATACGTTCACATAAAACCAAAACCATTTTATAAAAACACTAAAGTAAACTAGTTACTTACATTTTATAAAATACATGTTACTTGTAAATTAACTATAAAAGACTTGGACTATCCATGACCCAAAAACCAAGTCCATAACCCATAACCCATGGAGCTTAACCCATAACCCATGACCCATTGCATGACATCATGCATGACATTCATAATGGGTAAAACCATGACCCATGACCCAAAGTTAATAACCCATAACCCAAAGTCCATGGCCCATGACCCAAGATATCTTTGACATCATTCATGACATCACTTGACCCATGGACCTTGAGCAATAGCCCAAAACCCAAAATTGTAACCCAAAATCCAAACTGGTACTACTAGATAGCCGGATCATTTGGATTACACTGGCTGGATCCCTTTGGGAAGGGATTCGCCGGATCCGGGTGAACAGTGGACAGCTTTGCCTATAAATAGTGAGTCATTTCTCTCTTGCCTCTCACCCCTTTTAGACATACCTTCTCCCTATGTTCTAAACTCTCTAACCTTAGATCCAAGGATCTTTCTATGTTGTCTTTCTTGGTGATTCTCTAGGTTCCTTCTAAAAGGCGAGATCACGACCTCTCGAAGACTTGCAAGCTCGTGATATGAATTGCTAGGATTCTCCTCCTCCAAGATCACAGAAGTGCATCTTGTTCTTTCTTTTTCTCAAAAGGGTGTTGTAGATATGTTGAGTCGCTAGGTGTAAAAGGACGTTGGATCCTTTAGTCTTGTTGTGATAGTTGTATTAGTTTGGTCCACCGTGCTAAGGACCCGGTATCTAGCCTTGTATCGGATAAAGTGTGGGCGACGAAGGTTTGGCTTTACCTCGTGAAAAGGCCCGGTATCTAGCTTTGTACTGGATAAAGTGTAAGCGACGTTGTGAAGGCTTCTTCGCCAAGTGAAAGGAGTTTGTGTTGTGAAGTGTTTACGAACTCTCGAGTAGGTAACTTAAGGAGTGGAGTAGGGCAAGGAAGGTGACTTTGTAGCCGAACCACTATAAATACTTGTGTTATGGTTGTGTCTCTCTATCTCTCTCTCATAGTTTAGTTTTTATATGTTTTACTGCTATCAATATCCAACACGTCAAAACTAGATTGACATAAGTCGATCTATAAGTTTTAAAAAAAAGTTTTAATCGGTAAAACTATTCAACCCCCTTCTAATTTTCTACAAGATAATTGCTGAAAATAAGCATGTTTTGGTTACTTGGCATGTTTTCTGATATCTTCTAAGAGTTTTGTGATCATATACAAATTCAAGTATGTAAAAGTTAAAACCCTATAAATCACACTACTTAAAGAAGATTTAGATAATTATTTTGGTAATACAATTTATGTAATCTTTCTTATGTCAGAAGTCAAGCATAGTATATATTTACAATTTGCCCTAGACAAATACATAAAGTTCCGTCACAAAACAATAACGTGAACCAAAACTAAAAAACCCCGCCGCAACGTGGCGGGCGCCGTCTTCCTCGTTACATAACCATGACAAGGTCAATATTACAACAATACAAAGATTATATGGATCTAACACTCAAATGTTGTTGTTCGAGGTACAAATGACGTTGACTTTTTTCAAGAACATCATTGGTCAAATTCAACTGTATGTTGTTACGAAGTCCACGTCCAAGATGGTACGAGGTCTATTTCAATGGTTATGTTGGAAAGCACAATGTTTTAAAAACCGGACCGGACCGGCCGGTTCGACCGGTTCGACCGGCCTCCGGCTGGTCGGCCGGTTTAAAAAACCCCGGTTTTTTATAGTCCCGTTTACTGTAGCGAACCGGCCGGTTTTTCCGGTTTTGGCCGGTTTATCCGGTTCGACCGGTCCGGTTCAACCGGTTTTGACTTTTTGACTTTTTTTTTTTTTTTTTTTTGTTGGGCGGTTCGGCGGTTCAACCGGTCCGGTTCGACCGGTTCGACCGGTGACGGAAGCTTGGCCGGTTCGACTAAAAAACCGGTTCGAGGTTTAAAAGGTCTATTTCATTGGTTATGTTGGAAAGCACAAGAAGAGGGACTGTAATTTATGATAAATATGCTCACAAAAAGACAATAGCAACATCATGTTATGCACATAACATTAGTATGTAAATGTGAACTTGTGAAGAATGTGGATAAGGGAATTTTCTTTTCCATTTTTTTGGCCAAAAAGAATAAATAAATAAAAAGGTAGAACTAAATAATAATTTGAGAAAGGGAAATATAATATAAAAGAAAAAGTTACAATATAATTTAGATAAATATCATTATAATTTAGATAACTATCATGAAATCATTTCTTTTGAACCGCAAAGTATCATGAATTCATGACACCATGAAACACCATTAGTTGCCGTTGTAGAGATTTTTCTATTTGTTATAGTTAACAAAAATATATGACTCTCCGTATCTTCTAAAGTATTTAGTTGAATCATGCTCGTTTAAAGGGTGTTTGAGAGTGTGGCTCGTACTAAATTCTCTGATTATTTCGTCTTAAAAATGCAATAATCTAATGTGTGGTGTTTGGGAAAGAAAAACAAAAACATGATTATTTGCGGTTTGGAATCATTGAAACACGATTTTGAAAAAGCAGCTACGTACGTACTTTTTCAAAGAGCACTGCTATGCATTCCTACAATTTCATCCTACTTATTCTCCTAGATCACATAAAATTTGATATGTGTAATCCACTATTTATCTCTCTTAATCTCATTCATTGATTGTTACACTGGTAAGAAGATTTGTAGCAACATGAAGTAGGAATATTTATCATTTTTTCCTTTTTCAAAACGTAGTTCTCCTTTCTTTGTCAATTTACTGAGTCACCCTCATATTATATGAGTGTTTTTGCTACTGTGAGAAAAGTGAAAAAAAACAAATGTTAAGGAAGAAAATGACTGAGCAGCTGAAAGAACAAAAATATGTTAAAGAGATGTAGTAAAGTATACACAACCCTATTTTTAACTTCCCATACTTTTAATTAGGTAGTAACTAAAGCCCAGTCACACAAAAATCCTATTTTTCTAAAGCCCATTAAGACAAAAAATTGTAGTAAAAATTTCTAACAAAATTATTGGCCGTGCATTTGAAACCTTAAAAAAGTAACAACCAAGATTAAATACAACAATTTTATGAATAATATGTATAAATATTTTGTCTTAAAAATTATGTAAGTTATAATATGCTAAACTAGAATAATTCTAGGACGTATACTAGTGTCCTTTTCTGTTATTTTACAACTTAAGTTTTTTATTACTCTGGTTTGCCAAACACTAAAAAACTGATTATCTGATTATTGTGATATCAAACAGTATAATCAAATCTAAACACCAAATTTCAAAATCACGTTTTGTTACTGTTGATTATTTGATTATGCGATACCAAAATGCATTATCTATTTTAGATAAGCAACCCCAAACACCCCCTAAGAAAACTCTACTCAAGCTTAATTTGAAAGTTCAATACTATTATGCGACTCTCCAATGAATCATAAGCTAGAAGGAACAGACTCAGGGTTTGCAAAAGGGTGTTGCTAAAAAAAATTGTTTGACTAAATAAAGTTATACAATAAGAAACGAAAGTAGCACAAAAAAAATAAAATAAATAAATAAATAAAATAAAATAAAAAATAAAAAATTAATGGAGGATGCACGTAACAAAAAACAGCCATTTGTGAAAGATATTTGCAGTTTGTGATCTAAAATCTGGTGTAATATGTGCCACAACCGACACCAATGTAAGTCCATCTCTGAAGATTACTTAATATTATCTATCTATATTAAAACCCAACTCTGCCAAATGCAATAAAATATTGTTTTTTACTGTTAATGCTACAGTAGCCAAGCTTTTTTTTTTTTTTTTTTTTTTTTTTTGGTTTTTGTTTTTGTTTTTATTATTTTTCGTACCAAACAGGCTCGAAAAATTATGAAACTTGCGCCATTATTAACGAAATAATTTTCCCAACAAAAAAGAATATAAATATGCAATACTTTCTCGAAATCAATATATTTGTCTTTGTTTTTGTTTTTATTATTTTTCGTACTAAACGGTCTCGAAAAATTATGAAACTTGCTCCATTATTAACGAAATAATTTTTCCAACAAAAAGAAGTTGGGGAACACCCCACCCCCTCCCCCCGCAACGCGGGGGGTCGTCCCACTCGTTAACTTCAATAACTTGATAGAAGTTTGATGAAGTGGTGTTAGTGTATATTTTATGCCTGAATGTCTACGCGGTCAAACATGGCCAAATCAGATAAACATAGTTTTATTGCTCTCACGTAGTTAAATTAAATCAATATTTTGCTGAACAATCTTTTATATAATAAAACAAAATTCCTAGTGGGGACTTTTACATTTCAAAAAAATCAAATAATACCTTATTAAGTAATAATCAAATTATTATTATTATTATTTTCTTAAATATTAAATAAGAAAAGCCTAAATATTTCTAAATTTATCCATATTCTACAAAAAAAAAAAAAAGAATGTGATTTGTAATCATTCAATAAAAACTTACAAAAATATATGTGTCAAAATATAAAAAATTATAACCTGAAAACGGTGGAGCAAGTTTTTCAAAGATTTGGGCTGAAACTTAAAATTAGTATCATTCCCACTAAATATTTGAAGTCCCAACATTCCCAAATTCCTCCTCCATCAATCAAACTCGATCTCTTATCATTCATTCATGCACAATCATTAACGCAAGAACATCTCCTCCAAATCTAATTAATATTTAAACCCACTACATTCGTAAATAACCCTAATTCAATACCTCAATCAAAGTACAATGGTTTTGAAGGTCCTATTATAATAATTAAAACCCGAAATTAAAAATAATAATTTATTTAAATGATTAAAAAAAACCCCGCGCGTGCGCGGGCATTATATCTAGTTGTCAACTAAAAAACTTCTAGCAGATGCATAAAATATGAAGTAGAAATTGATTTATAATAAGAGTTAATTACATAAATTGTCACTATGCTTTACCGGTTTTTGCAGATTTAGTTATTGAACTTTTTTTTCACCAAGTTCAGTTATTAAGGTTTCAAATAGTTACAGATCCAGTAACCTAAGTGACCATTTATGTAATTTTAGCAAAATCACAGTGACCATTTATGTAACGAAATTGAATTAGATCTCTAACCATTTGAAACCTCAATGACTTGACCTAGTAAAAAAAAAGTTCAGTGATTAAATGTGCAAAAACCGACAAACCATAGTAACCATTTATGTAATTTACTCTAATAATAATTTAAAAGTCACAAGCAAAAGTTCAATAAACGTAAATGAGCAAAAAGAAATAGAAAAAGCAAAAAGTTTTAAAAAATGTTACTATATTAACCAGTGTTGCAAAAAAGCCTTATAAAGTCAATTAATCACCGCCTATGCGCTACAAGGCCACCAACCTTTTTGATTTGTGTAAATCGGTCAACCATAATCAACGGCGGTCAATGACGGTCAATAGTGGTCAAAGTTTCCGAAAATCTGCAAATCTTGCCGAAAATATCCAAACGTCGCCGTAAAATTATTTTAATAACTTATAATCATTGTTTATATCTATTATAAGATGTTTTTTTTAACGAAAATCTAGTTGAAATACCTAAAACTTGCCGAAAATATCCAAAACTTGTCGGAAATGCTAATCCGATTAATCCCGTCTAAACCGGTTACAAGCTGTTAGATAATGAAAACCCCGTAGTTTATGATTTTTCATTGAGACAAAATATATAGAGGTAACCCTAGAAACCCTAAACTCACAAATGGGTTTGAGCTTATTTATCATCTAGTACTCTCCCGCAATTCGAGCGGCAAAATTGCTAAAGCACGAATTGAAGGAAAGAATTTAATTATTAAAACATGAACCTAAACATAAACACAAAACTAAAGATAGTTAACCATTAACGCAATAAAAATATAATTTATTGATGAAGAATTTCGGCAGCAAGCGAAATCAATTCTTCAAGCAACAACGAAGGCAAATCAGTAGCAAAAGCAAATAACATATTTGTTAATGAAGACATCCAACAGCAAGCGAAGGTTAATCTTCACCATGCAGCATCAACACAAGGAAAGAAACAAAAATAAAAGCAGAGCATAGTTTTTTTCTTTTCTTTTTTTTTTTTTTTTTATTTGGGGGGGGGGGGGGGGGGGTGGATAAATTGTGGTGGCGAAGGTTTGACGGGTGACAAAGAAGAGGCGGCTCAACTTAGCCACCTGGGTCTTAGAATCAGACCCGCTCCGAAACCATGTTTGATAATGAAACCCCGTAGTTTATTATTTTCATTGAGACACAATATATAGGTAGCCGTAGAAACCCTAAACTCACAAACGGGTTTGGACTTATTTATCATCTAATACAAGATACAAACATGTCAACTATAAACTATTGATTCGCGATTTTTGCATCTTTGGTATTAACTACTATTAAGTGAAGATAGGTAAAAGTAAAGAAACATGGGTTTGATGTCCAAGCCTACTAGCTAGCGTAATAAAAATTGCCTGAATGTCACTATATAAATGAAGAGCTAATTCTTAAAAAGTCCTAATCATAATAAAAGTATAAAACCCAGTGATTGGTAGAACTGAAGCTCTACAATCAACATTCGGTTCATTTGAAGCAAGACATTAGTTAAAAACAAAGAAATATTTACAAAAACATAAACTTAATCCTAAGCTAGAAATACATAACTTTCACATAAACATAAACATACAAAAATATTATGAAAGATCCTATCAAATCTTCTTCGACAAATGTCCATAACATGGAATATCAGGTTGATAAATCACCTTTAAAAACCAAGAAAAATAAACAAAAGTTAGACAAATTAACAATTGTATGAAATTCTTATCTGAAGAATAGACAAAATAATATTTGATATCTAACCATGAGGATTGCAATGATCTATTGAGGATTGATAGAGCACGATGAACTCACCAGCATTTTTACTCGTGTTGCCATTTTCACTTAATAGATCATTGCAATCCTCAAGGTTAGATATCAAATGCTCTCTGCTCATCTTATCTTTAAGCTGCCAAAAAAATCAATATCTGATACACATCATGTAACAAAGTGTCCCACTTTAGTATAAAAAATGAATTTTTCTTTTTGCCCCGTCTAAGGTAGTTCCAAGTAGGCTTCTAAGCTGAAAATGAAATTGGTTGGCACAATCCTCATCCAGGAGGATGAGTACCAAAGAGGGAGTGATTGTAACACCGAGGCAAATCCTTCATTGGCCGTGGACTGGAGAGAAGATGAGTTCATAAGAAAACTTTCCTCTTATAGTGAACCAACACCTTTTGAAGCGTGCTCGAGTGAGAGTAGTATCACGATACGTAACCTCTTAGAAATCTTTCACCTAACTTCCAAAGCTAAAGACGTGAGCCAGCGTGCAAAGTACACAATATTGTGGGAGTGGAGAAAAGAGGAATTCCACTCAGCTCGCAATTCTTCACCTATATTGTCGATTTCCTTTTTATTCTATGAACTTTCTCTTTGATAGACCTCCAATGGGTTATTGACCTTACGAGATATGATTAAACGGGTGCATTTCAAAATTCACCCTAATATTTTGCTTCCTTAGCTGTACTAAATCTACGTATACACGTGAAGAAGATCGCTAGCCATGGTAAAGTAAGGTATCATATATAAACTTTTAATAAGAACTCTTTTACGAGATGCAACATTTTCGTGAACGTTTATTTTGCATTGTATCATCTTCCATAATCACTCACTTACTAACACGATTTTTACCAATTACGGATGTTTCTTTAGATTTAAATCATTTTTGGCAATCATCATATTTTTAGCACCATGAAGGTTTTATGTTGCTCATACCATTCTAAGAATAAATGACATATGTGTTCCCTATAATCTATCTATTATACTATAAGATTGAGTCCCTATATTCAATGTGTAGTATTGATGACACAATTTGTAGAGTTAAAATCGTGTGATTGAATGCTTAATTGTTCGACTTGAGTAATTGCGAGCATGCAAATAGTTGGACCTGAGTAATTGCCAGCATGCAAAGAGATATGTCGTTATATTCAGGAGGCTATACGATTAATATACAGTTTCAATCTTTGTGGAATACAAACAATCTGTGAGTTATTTCAGTCTCTATATTCAATGTGTGGTATTGATGTCACAGTTTGTATAAAATCATGTGATTGAATGCTTAATTGTTCGACCTGAGTAATTGCGAGCATGCAAAGAGTTGGACCTGAGTAATTTCCAGCATGCAAAGAGTTATGTTGTTATATTCAGGAGGCTATACAATTAATATATAGTTACAATCTTTGTGGAATACAAACAATCTGTGAGTTATACCATGATCATTGTCTGATCAGTATAAAAGAGATAGGCTCTCATTTATTTTCCATAACCGAAACCAAAATCGTTTATCTTCCAGCATAACTAAGGCTAAACATAACATGTCGAACAAGCATTCAGATAGCCTGGCAATGGAGGTTTCCTAGCCAAACGGTGGTTTGTACCTGGACCAACTGGATGTGGGTGTCACTAGCACCATTGTTGTGATGATTTGAAGAGTTTGGGATGTGAATGCTACCACTGGGTGCTATTTGAGCACCGACTTCGTTGTGTCTGGTGCAAGGGTAACATAGGATTACATTTATCATCACAAATAGAATAGGTTTACCTAAAATGCTAATATAAGATTTTGCAGGGTAAGGCATTGCATTGTACTTCAAGGAGTACCATAGCTCACAATTTTGTGAAGCTAAAAGAAGGGGTTGTGTACTCCATCAAAAACTTTGTTGTGAAGCCAAATAAGGAAGGGTATCGCATCATAAAAGAGGATCCATTCATGCTTGAATTTGAAAGGTCCACAACGACCCGGAAAGTTTCAGAGAAGTATGATGGTTTTGGCCGATATTCATTTGAGCTAGAAGAGATTGAGAACATTGAACCTACAAACAGCAAGTATTTGATTGGAACAATTTTTTAACAATTGAGTTTACTAACAACTTGTTGGGAATTATATTTTTATAGATTTGATGATACAAAAACAAGAAGAATGAAACATTAAATCTGGTTGCTGGAGTGGTTAATTCTGGTGACTACCCAGTTAAGTCTGGTGGTTAAGTCTCCTCAGTTAAGTCTCCTTAGTTAAGTCTGGTCGTTAAGTCTCCTCGTTAAGTCTGGTAGTGTTAATCAGTTAAGTCTGGTTGTGTTAATCAGTTAAGTCTGGTAGTGTTACACAGTTAAGTCTTCTAGTGTAAAGTCTGATGATTACACAGTTAAGTCTTCTAGTGTATCAGATGCTACTGTGAGTCATACTACTACTGGATGGATAAGGATGAAGAAGATATTTTGTATTTGAGTCAAGTATATCAAATAGATAATATCTAGATATGTTTTCAGTCAACAAATTGTAAAAGATACATGTTGTATCTTATTGACTGACATACACAAGCAAGTAGTAGACAAATCTTATCAACTTTGTAATGATCTCCTTTGTACTATAAAAGGGAGATCATACCCCTTAGATAAAAGGGTGATTAGTGGCTAGATGTTAATCACCAAGGTGCTTCATACTTACAAATTACAACAACACCAAGTGTGTTAAAATGTAAAGCACCAAAAAGAGTGTGTGTGGGAACATCGGACATGGGGTCTGATGTTGTTAAGTTTGTTTAGCCTCAAGGATCTTTGATCCCTGATTAGAGTGTAATGGTACTACTATTAATCAAGTAGTATTGGGGCTAGTTGGAATAACAAACAGAGAAGTTGGCAAAACCTTCTTGTTGTGATAGTATTGTTTCTTTCATTTGAATATTCTGCCAATAATATCATCATGCTAGTAATAGACAAAATCCTAGATCAAGGCTTAACACCCTAGAGCCCATAAACGATCACAAAACTTATTGTTAGCTAGATAGTATAAAATAAGTTTTCCACAATTGGTATCAGAGCGGGGGGTTCTGGATCTAGGAAAAGAAAAGGTTTTAGCTAAAGAAAGAAGAAAAATTCGGATCTGGTTCGTATTTTCGTAACTCACTGCAGGGCTGTTTTCAAAAGGCGATAACTCCTTCGTTAACCGTTGGATGGGGCTGAAATTTTTACTGGAGGTTCTTGGTATATCAAGGTAGATTCTCACCGGAGGGATCTTTAATCTGAGCCTTAGGTTGCAAGATATGCATCGTTGAAAACTGCTGCAGAAATAGTTGAGGTATGGTCGAATTTTTTATTTTCTTTCAAAGTTCACATACAAAGGGGAAGAATCACACACAGAAGAGAATCGGATCTTAAAAGAGAAAAAGGCTTGTTTATCAAATTATTGTTGGTGAAAAAGGTCATTTGTTGCTTATTTGAAGTTGAGGTTGAATTTTTCAAAATTGTGTTTTATCATACCTTTTCCTTGAAGGTAACTTGTTTGTGCTGCAATTTTATATGACTACGAATTGACAAACACTTAAAGGAGTAACGTTGTAGTGCTCAGTGTCTCATAGAAGATGAGTTTATTGTCAAGAGATTGAGGTCTCTCTATGCCAAGAGATTAGGTATACGTTCGAAGTTAGTTTTAGTACAGGACATAAGACACAAGGTTGGTTTATTTAGCTTAATCAACAAGTTAGTAATGGTTGGTTTTTCTTCATCAATCATAAAAGCCTACAGAATTGGAGATTCGAATGGTTAACATATGGGTTTCAGGGGAAGCTTAAATGTTCTAGTGTTTAACCATTTATTGTATTTGTGCAACACCACAAGGGAAAGTTATTGATTTTTATTACTGTTGATTAGTATTGCTACTGATGGTTTAAAATTTTACTGTCTCAAGTTCATTTTTAGTGCGGAAAGCTTAATGGAGGGTAATTTGAGATATTAGAAGGATAGATTGGATTTGTAGTATTAGTTTGTAGTTGTAATGATCATATTTGTATACTTTTCACTACTAGAAAAAGGGCTATTCTTGACTCCAAATGCGCGTCAAGAAGAGGTCTTATGACGCGCAAATGCCCGTCAAGGATGGACCATTCATAAAGCTTCATGACTCGCATTTGTGCGTCATCCCTCTATGACGCGCACTTATGACCCACGTTTTATGACTCTCCTTTTTGCGTGTCATAACCAAATTTTTTATTTAAAAAAAAATTAATTTTTTTCAGTTCCTAATTTTCTATTAAATGACAATTAAAAACCTGATAATACAAAATTAAAAACACAAATATCAAAATAACGCATTTCATATATATATATATATATATAATTATATATATATATATATATATATATATATATATATATATATATATATATATATATATATATATATATATATCATAGTAATTCACAAGTTAATTAACGACAAAAATTACATATCGATAGTAATTCACAAGTTAGTTTGACAGCTTCCACATCGACCACTGAGTATACAACAAGACTACCCGAGTCATCCGTGCAGTTCTCCTGAAGCAGTAGTTCGACATTTTGGGACGAGTTGCTAGCCACCTGTTCCCAAAATAACAAAAAATGTAAATTATTTCTTCCAACTACCACAATATATAAGCTGAGACAGTCTGCAAAGGTACTAGTGCAGGGCAAAATGGAGGGTTTTCAAGGGCTGAAATGGTTACTAAAGAAAAATGCTAAAAATTAACAAAAATGTGGAATCAGTAAACAAGCAGCCCAAGTTTGAATGTCCCAAAGGTGAGCTTATGATAGCTTAAAATGGCTGAATTAAAATTCTACAAAGTACCCCTAAAATCTACAAAAACTGAAAACTCAGGTCTGCAAATTTAACTAAGGACTGATAAAGAGTGAACTTGGGAACTAGGCCTATGACAAGTCAATACAAACTGAAAAAGATATAATGAGGACCTAAAGCCGATACGATAAGCCAATTTTGATCCTAGATCAGCAGTTCACAATTAAGTTTCATCCCAAACGATAAGAGAATTTACATTCCACAGTAGTAGGGTTCACAATTAAGTTTCATCCCAAACACATTACCACAAAAAAAAAAAAAAAAAATAGAAAACAATAGACGATAGGTTCAGAAGGTGAAGACTACACACACCTTCACCGAAGATGAAACACGAATACTACTACCATAACAAAATAAGCACGCTCACCACATTAACAATATAATAAGATCAGATGATTACCAATCTGTTAGCGGTTGAATCCCAAAGCTGCACATCAGAACTGTTTAAGCCAACTAAGATGTGACGACCATCGGGTGCCCATTTAACACTTGTAACAGGACCGCTTTCATCATCAACTGTCACGAGTTCTGATGTGTTACCATCGGTAGCATCCCATAGATACACTGTGTTTCCAAGAGCAATCGCGAGAACATTGCTGCTTCCCCAATCCAACAAATTCAAATAGTAATCGTCAACGAGATCAGGTGCATCCAATGTTCTTTCAGAAGTCTATATAAACCAAACACAAAAAACACATTTCAGTACTAAACTCAAAAATCTAAATGTAACAATAAATTTAGCTAAAATAGATGGATTATTACCTAAGGAATGTATCTACGGGCTTTGACTGTCTTCGGCTGATGGACCGGTGCAGCAAACAAGTCACTGGGAATCGCTTCCACAGGCGTCGGAGGCTTGTTCCGGGACGGTAACGATGGGGCTTCTTCACTCCTCCGGTAGTAGGAGCTGACTTCCTTGCAGCCTGATACCAAAACATCAAAATTAACACTACCATAAAATTAACAATATCAAAAGCATCAAAATCAAGTCAGCTCATATCTCAAAATATTCATATCATATCTCAAAATATTCATATCATATCTCAAAAAAAAAAAAGAAAAAAGAAAAAAAGAAAACGACCATGTAACATATTCATATCTCAAAATACAATATCTGCAAAGAGTATAGAAAGAGAACCTATTTGCTTGCTCACTTCAATAAGTTGCTCACCTGAATCTTTATAATTACGAATGGCTATTTGATTCTCTGCCATAACAAATGCCAGAATACTATACATATCGGATATTTTGAAACAAAGGACTGAGCAAAATGTTTCACCAAGAACATTTAACAATTATATTCATTCAGGGCTTTTATCAAACAGTTTGTGTGCGGTCTTTACATCAACCAAAATTCAGCAATTTTTAATATATTTATCCAACTAATTCAGTCAAACACAATCTTCAATCAGTAAACAAACCAAATTGATTAAATCCTAATGAACTTTCAGCTCAAATCAACAATCACTTTCAACAAAAACTCATCCGAATTGATTAACCAGCAAATCGAATCATTTCATCGCTAAATCAACAATTAAGCAGTGGTGCTTGTGTAATTTAAGCATAGAAGCATGAAGAAGCAAATTCTAATTTAATGAATTTATACGAAACTCACAGCTTAGGTTTAAAGATATTACCGATTTTGACGAAAAATTAGCAAACTATAAAAATCACACTCAAGTGTGACTGTAATCTTCACTTCCTGCCACTCATCAATTTGAATCAACATAACTCTTCGAAAGCTTCGAAAAACAGTAACAATGGAGGAATAGATGGCCGGCGGTTTCTAGCTTGAGACGAAGAGAGATCGAGTGAACAGAGATGGGATGATTAGATATAGAAAGTTTTTGGATTGGATTGAGAAGAAGAGAGCTACGTTTTCCGCCATTGATTTTGTTAAGCGTGTGTGTGTGTGAAAATGGTGTGGTAAATGGTCTTGACAAATAAAAGGGGATTTGAAAGTTTTCAAGATTTTGTCAGCGGGAAATAAATAAAAGGGTATTTGAAAGTTTTCAAGCTTTTGTGGTCCGTGTTTTTATAAAAAATTTGAGATATGACACGAATTTTATGACACACAAAAATGCCTGTCGTCTAGCCTTCAGATTTTACAATTTATGACAGTTTTTTAATGACTTACAATTTTGCGTGTCATTATATTGTGTGTGTCAAAAAAAGCATGTCATTAAAGGCCCTTTTTCTAGTAGTGTTTTCTATTTGTTGATAACAAAAAGGGGAAGAGATGTGGTGGATAGCATAGATTAAGGGGAAGACAGTATGGTTTCATTCATGGTGAGATTTGATTATCTCAATTTCTCTACTTCTTCTAGGGAAATTCGTACAAGAATGTGTTTGTTTTGTAATCATCAAATAGGGGAAGATTGTTGGGAATTATATTTTCATAGATTTGATGATACAAAAACAAGAAGAATGAAACATTAAATCTTGTTACTGGAGTGGTTAATTCTGGTGACTACCCAGTTAAGTCTGGTGGTTAAGTCTCCTCAGTTAAGTCTGGTCGTTAAGTCTCCTCGTTAAGTCTGGTAGTGTTAATCAGTTAAGTCTGGTAGTGTTACACAGTTAAGTCTTCTAGTGTAAAGTCTGATGATTACACAGTTAAGTCTTCTAGTGTATCAGATGCTACTGTGAGTCAAACTACTGCTGGATGGATAAGGATGAAGAAGATATTTTGTATTTGAGTCAAGTATATCAAATAGATAATATCTTGATAAGTTTTCAGTCAACAAATTGTAAAAGATACATGTTGTATCTTATTGACTGACATACACAAGCAAGTAGTAGACAAATCTTATCAACTTTGTAATGATCTCCTTTGTACTATAAAAGGGAGATCATACCCCTTAGATAAAAGGGTGGTTAGTGGCTAGATGTTAATCACCAAGGTGCTTCATACTTACAAATTACAACAACACCAAGTGTGTTAAAATGTAAAGCACAAAAAAGAGTGTGTGTGGGAACATCAGACATGGGGTCTGATGTTGTTAAGTTTGTTTAGCCTCAAGGATCTTTGATCCCTGATTAGAGTGTAATCGTACTACTATTAATCAAGTAGTATTGGGGCTAGTTGGAATAACAAACAGAGAAGTTGGCAAAACCTTCTTGTTGTGATAGTATTGTTTCTTTCATTTGAATATTCCGCCAATATTATCATCATGCTAGTAATAGACAAAATCCTAGATTAAGGCTTAACACCCTAGAGCCCATAAACGATCACAAAACTTATTGTTAGTTAGATAGTATAAAATAAGTTTTCCACAATTGGTATCAGAGCGGGGGGCTCTGGATCTAGGAAAAGAAAAGGTTTTAGCTAAAGAAAGAAGAAAAATTCGGATCTGGTTCGTATTTTCGTAACTCACTGCAGGGCTGTTTTCAAAAGGCGATAACTCCTTCGTTAACCGTTGGATCGGGCTGAAATTTTTACTGGAGGTTCTTGGTATATCAAGGTAGATTCTCACCGGAGGGATCTTTAATCTGAGCCTTAGGTTGCAAGATATGCATCGTTGAAAACTGCTGCAGAAATAGTTGAGGTATGGTCGAATTTTTGATTTTCTTTCAAAGTTCACACACAAAGGGGAAGAATCACACAAAGAAGAGAATTGGATCTTAAAAGATAAAAAGGCTTGTTTATCAAATTATTGTTGGTGAAAAAGGTCATTTGTTGCTTATTTGAAGTTGAGGTTGAATTTTTCAAAATTGTGTTTTATCATACCTTTTCCATGAAGGTAACTTGTTTGTGCTGCAATTTTATATGACTACGAATTGACAAACACTTAAAGGAGTAACGTTGTAGTGCTCAGTGTCTCATAAAAGATGAGTTTATTGTCAAGAGATTGAGGTCTCTCTATGCCAAGAGATTAGGTATACGTTCGAAGTCAGTTTTAGTACAAGACATAAGACACAAGGTTGGTTTATTCAGCTTCATCAACAAGTTAGTAATGATTGGTTTTTCTTCATCAGTCATAAAAGCGTACAGAATTGGAGATTCGAATGGTTAACATATGGGTTTCAGGGGAAGCTTAAATGTTCTAGTGTTTAACCATTTATTGTATTTGTGCAACACCACAAGGGAAAGTTATTGATTTTTATTACTGTTGATTAGTATTGCTACTGATGGTTTAAAATTTTACTGTCTCAAGTTCATTTTTAGTGCGGAAAGCTTAATGGAGGGTAATTTGAGATATTAGAAAGATAGATTGGATTTGTAGTATTAGTTTGTAGTTGTAATGATCATATTTGTATACTTTTTCTATTTGTTGATTACAAAAAGGGGAAGAGATGTGGTGGATAGCATAGATTAAGGGGAAGACAGTATGGTTTCATTCATGGTGAGATTTGATTATCTCAATTTCTCTACTTCGTCTAGGGAAATTCGTACAAGAACGTGTTTGTTTTGTAATCATCAAATAGGGGAATATTGTTGGGAATTATATTTTCATAGATTTGATGATACAAAAACAAGAAGAATGAAACATTAAATCTTGTTACTGGAGTGGTTAATTCTGGTGACTACCCAGTTAAGTCTGGTGGTTAAGTCTCCTCAGTTAAGTCTGGTCGTTAAGTCTCCTCGTTAAGTCTGATAGTGTTAATCAGTTAAGTCTGGTAGTGTTACACAGTTAAGTCTTCTAGTGTAAAGTCTGATGATTACACAGTTAAGTCTTCTAGTGTATCAGATGCTACTGTGAGTCATACTACTGCTGGATGGATAAGGATGAAGAAGATATTTTGTATTTGAGTCAAGTATATCAAATAGACAATATCTTGATAAGTTTTCAGTCAACAAATTGTAAAAGATACATGTTGTATCTTATTGACTGACATACACAAGCAAGTAGTAGACAAATCTTATCAACTTTGTAATGATCTCCTTTGTACTATAAAAGGGAGATCATACCCCTTAGATAAAAGGGTGATTAGTGGCTAGATGTTAATCACCAAGGTGCTTCATACTTACAAATTACAACAACACCAAATGTGTTAAAATGTAAAGCACCAAAAAGAGTGTGTGTGGGAACATCGGACATGGGGTCTGATGTTGTTAATTTTGTTTAGCCTCAAGGATCTTTGATCCCTGATTAGAGTGTAATCGTACTACTATTAACCAAGTAGTATTGGGGCTAGTTGGAATAACAAACAGAGAAGTTGGCAAAACCTTCTTGTTGTGATAGTATTGTTTCTTTCATTTGAATATTCCGCCAATATTATCATCATGCTAGTAATAGACAAAATCCTAGATCAAGGCTTAACACCCTTGAGCCCATAAACGATCACAAAACTTATTGTTAGCTAGATAGTATAAAATAAGTTTTCCACAATTGGTATCAGAGCGGGGGGCTCTGGATCTAGGAAAAGAAAAGGTTTTAGCTAAAGAAAGAAGAAAAGTTCGGATCTGGTTCGTATTTTCGTAACTCACTGCAGGGCTGTTTTCAAAAGGCGATAACTCCTTCGTTAACCGTTGGATCGGGCTGAAATTTTTACTGGAGGTTCTTGGTATATCAAGGTAGATTCTCACCGGAGGGATCTTTAATCTGAGCCTTAGGTTGCAAGATATGCATCATTGAAAACTGCTGCAGAAATAGTTGAGGTATGGTCGAATTTTTTATTTTCTTTCAAAGTTCACACACAAAGGGGAAGAATCATACACCGAAGAGAATTGGATCTTAAAAGATAAAAAGGCTTGTTTATCAAATTATTGTTGGTGAAAAAGGTCATTTGTTGCTTATTTGAAGTTGAGGTTGAATTTTTCAAAATTGTGTTTTATCATACCTTTTCCTTGAAGGTAACTTGTTTGTGCTGCAATTTTATATGATTACGAATTGACAAACACTTAAAGGAGTAACGTTGTAGTGCTCAGTGTCTCATACAATTGTGGAAAACTTATTTTAGACTATCTAACTAACAATAAGTTTTGTGATCGTTTATGGGCTCTAGGGTGTTAAGCCTTGATCTAGGATTTTGTCTATTACTAGCATGATGATAATATTGGTGGAATATTCAAATGAAAGAAACAATACTATCACAACAAGAAGGTTTTGCCAACTTCTCTGTTTGTTATTCCAACTAGCTCCAATACTACTTGATCAATAGTAGTACGATTACACTCTAATCAGGGATCAAATATCCTTGAGGCTAAACAAACTTAACAACATCAGACCCTATGTCTGATGTTCCCACACACACTCTTTTTGGTGCTTTACATTTTAACACACTTGGTGTTGTTGTAATTTGTAAGTATGAAGCACCTTGGTGATTAACATCTAACCACACTTTTTATCTAAGGGTGTGATCTCCTTTTTATAGAACAAAGGAGATCATTACAAAATTGATAAGCCATGTCATCTACTTGCTTGATCAAATATCTAGATATTATCTAAAGTATATAAGTGACTCATATGACTTTATACAAATAATATCTTCTTCATTCTTATCCATTCAGCAATGGTATGACTCATATCAGCACCTGATACACTACAAGACTTAACTGTGTAATCACCAGACTTAACGAGGAGACTTAACTGGGAGAAGACTTAACCACCAGACTTAACTGGGAGAAGACTTAACTGGAAGACTTAACTGCACCTGCAACAGCTTCATTAGCGTATTTTGCTTATCATTTCAGTATTCTTCATGTTTCATTCTTCTTGTTCTGTGCTCATCAAATCTATGAAAATATAATTCCCAACAATCTCCCCCTATTTGATGATTACAAAACAAACACGTTCTTATACGAATTTCCCTAGACGAAGTAGAGAAATTGAGAAAACTAAATCTCACCATGAATGAAACTATACTGTCTTCCCCTTAATCTATGTTATCCACCACGTCTCTTCCCTTTTTTGTTATCAACAAATAGAGAATATTACAAATATGATCTTTACAACTACAAACTAATATTACACATCCAATCTATCCTTCTAATATCTCAAATTACCCTCCATGAAGTTTTCCGCACTAAAAATGAACTTGAGACAGTAAAAATCTAAACCATTAGTAGCAATACTAATCATCAGTAGTAAGAATCAATAGCTTTCCCTGTGGTGATGCACAAATATAATAAATGGTTTAAACAATTGAACATTTAAGCTTCCCCTGAAACCCATATGTTAACCATTTGAATCTCTAATTCTGTGGGCTTTTATGACTTTTGAAGAAAAACCAACCATTACTAACTTGTTGACGAAGCTTAATAAACCAACCTTGTGTCTTATATCTTGTACTAAAACTGACTTCAAACGTATACCTAATCTCTTGGTATAGAGAGACCTCAATCTCTTGACAATAAACTCATCTTCTATGAGACACTGAGCACTACAATGTTACTCCTTTAAGTGTTTGTCAATTCGTAGTCATATGAAATTGCAGCACAAACAAGTTACCTTCAAGGAAAAGGTATGATAAAACACAATTTTGAAAAATTCAACCTCAACTTCAAATAGGCAACAAATGACCTTTTTCACCAATAATAATTTGATAAACAAGCCTTTTTATCTTTTAAGAACCAACTCTCTTCTGTGTGTGATTCTTCCCCTTTGTGTGTGTAGTAACAAATAATGCTAACCCGAAAAATTTGAACTTCAGAAACACCTCTGCAGCAGTTTTCAAAAATTTATACCTGACAATCTAGAGCTCAGATTGAAGATCCCTTCTATGAGAATATACCTTGATATATGTAGAATCTCCAGTAAAAATTTCAGCCCGATCCAACGATTAACGAAGGAGTTATCGCCCTTTGAAAACAGCCCTGCAGTGAGTTACGAAAATACGAACCAGATCCAAATTTTTCTTGTTTTTCTGCATTCTTCAACAAACCAAAACCTTGTGACATACTAGATCGAGAGCCCCCCCTCGCTCTGATACCAATTGTGGAAACTTATTTTAGACCGACTTACATCTACTAAAATAAGTTACGTGGTCGTTTATGGACTCTAGGTTGTTACACCTTTGATCTAGGATTTTGTCTATGACTAGCATGATGATAATATTGACGGAATATTCTTTGAAAGAAACAATATTATCACAACAAGGTTTTGCCAAACTTTCTCTTTTGTTATGAAATCAGCCCCAATGCTATGTGATCAAGTATAGCACGATTACAATCTAATCAGGGATCAAAGATCCTTGAGGCTAAACAAACCTAAAAACATTAGACCCCATGTCTAATGTTCCCACACACACTCTTTTAGGTGCTTTACATTTTAACACACTTGGTGTTGTTGTAATTTGTATGTATAAAGCACCTTGGTGATTAACATCTAACCACACTTTTTATCTAAGGGTGTGATCTCCTTTTTGTAGAACAAAGGAGATCATTACAAAATTGATAAGCCTTGTCATCTTCTTGCTTGATCAAATATCTAGATATTATCTAAAGTATATAAGTGACTCATATGACTTTATACAAATAATATCTTCTTCATTCTTATCCATTCAGCAGTAGTATGACTCATATCAGCACCTGATACACTACAAGACTTAACTGTGTAATCACCAGACTTAACGAGGAGACTTAACTGGGAGAAGACTTAACCACCAGACTTAACTGGGAGAAGACTTAACCACCAGACTTAACTGGGAGAAGACTTAACAGGAAGACTTAACAGCACCTGCAACAGCTTCATTAGCGTATTTTGCTTATCATTTTAGTATTCTTCATGTTTCATTCTTCTTGTTCTGTGATCATCAAATCTATGAAAATATAATTCCCAACACAACTAATACTTGATTAGCCATGTTTTATATATACACTATTCTATGTGAATTGATGCGTGCGATGTGTCGTTGCGGTTTAGTAGTATTAATGCCTACTCAAGTTTTAAATTTATATTTAGCCGACTTATCAATAACACACACACTTAACGAGCAGTGTACCCGATCAGTATGAATATAATGGTAAGTAGAGTGTCGATCACTAAGAGTGGAACGTATTATCTAGTTATTCTAATCAGTATTTTAATATATTAAGTTAGCTATACAATCTAATCTAACGCAAGGGGGTTCAGCCTGAGAGACTGGCACGATTTGGTTGCAATTAAATAATAAACTAAACAAATTGACACGAATCAGCAAGTAGCACACACGTACACAGATAAATACTCGAGACAATAAGAGGGTTGTCCTTATGATAAGTAGTTTGTCACTTGTTTTATTGCTAGTGTTATATGAAGTGTATAGTTCGATGCAACGCACCGAGATTAAGTCCTTTCTCGTTGGTTCTAATCTTATCGGCGAGTAAACCCTTAATGATTACTTATGACTATCCTATTTATCTTTCTTCCTACTTTTCTACAGACCATAGAATGCATAGGCGATCTAATAAATAGGCGAGGGCAGAGGCATGGCGACCCGATCAACGTTCAGCTAGACACAGAGGTTATCAATGCACTAATAAAAGTCACCAAAGACATCAACATATAAACTTTAATTAATGAGAAAGCAGTTTTAAGGGAGTGCAATCTTTCCGTTGTCACATTACACAAGCCACCAATCTTGATGAATTAAAGTTTACTAACACAATAAAACAAAACTACTTAATGAATTAAACACATGCAGCACCTTCTTACAGCTCTTGTATCTTTGTTTTGGTGTGTCTTGTGCTGCTGCCTTGACTGAATTCGTCCTAGGTTTCTGTACTTCGGCTTTCTATGTGTTGACTAAAAGCTTCGGAATTCGTCTGGTCTTGGGGTATTTATAGTTTCTGTCTGAGGGTAGGATGCGGCGCATCTAGTAAGTAGATGCGGCGCATTGACTTAACTTCGCGTGGGGTCCAAGATTATAATATTCAGGAATATTCGTACACCGCCAGAAGATGTGGCGTAACTCCATTCTAGGATGCGGCGCATGTCCTCTTGTATCTTAGATCGTATCTGGTGAAATATTGATAGTGATGCGGCGCATGTCATAAGTGAGATGCGGCGCATCTAGAGCAGAATAGTCTTGATCTTGTACATTTCGGTAGACTCTTAACTTCTTGCATGTTTTGCTCCATAATTAGTCCAAAATCGCCAAGTTTCACCAAATGCTTGTTTTTACCTGAGAATTACAAAAGTGAACGATTAAGTATCAATCCTCATACATAATATAATAAAACAAGTCAAATTATTAGGATAAATGATAGTAATAAAATGTACTTATTTGAGTTCATCAAATATCGCCCCACTTGAGCTTTACTTGTCCCTAAGTAAACCTTAGAATTAAATCTTATGAAAATGTATCCTAAAAGATATTAGGATTTATTTTTATATTTAAGCATGTATTCATTTTTGCCATAATCACACCACTAAACACTTAACGAATTAGAAGTAAAATAAAATAATCTGATAAAAGCAAATCTAATCGTTTAACTTTCCAGTCGCGACGAATATTCTATCATAAGCTTGGCAAGTATACACATCTCCCCCACTAAAGCCAAGGAATAACAAGTCTAAAGCGGTAAAAAGGGTTTTGAGGTTTAAGGGTTAATTATTCTTAATCACTATCGATCTCAAATTCCAGAAAAGGCGACAAAATCACAAATACATGATCGAATCCATGAACACGATACTTGCAATTGCTCAAATCCTTAACTCGAATAGGCTAAAGATAGGTCCAAACTTCACCAATAATAATATATCAAAAAGGGCGACAAAATCATAAATACATAGCCGAATCCACAACTACGATACTTAAGATTGCTCAAATCCCTAATCTCAATAAATCAAAGGTTTGGTTGGATAAGGAATAATACAGGGCATGGATAATATTTGGGATATAAATTGGTGTAAAAATAAAAAATAAACAAAACAAATAAATTAAAATCCTAAGTGCGGTTAATCACTATCCCAACCATCCCATGAATAAGACTCATATAATTTAATAACTCACGCTTTAACACTTGAAACACACGCTTTAGGTAGACACGAATTATACTCAACAAGATCTTAATCAAAGAATAAACCTTAGTTGGCGTTCCCATAACTGCCAACTCCCATTCAATCCATAAATATATAACAACAATTAGTGGTGATATCGACCACTTACATAACTTTACATAAGTTGGTTTAATCAAACATCCAACTCCTCCTTTTTCTTTTTCCTTTCTATTTTTTTTTTTTTTTTTTTTTTTTTTTTTTTTTTTTTTTTTTTTTTTTTAACATAAACATAGATGTGTAAAATTTCACCACATCACTATAATGATAATTCTGGATAATTATTCCATACTTTTCATAACTTCAGAAATAACGGTAATAGTGAAAGTAGTAAACACACGAAAAATAAACTCAAAGATATACAATATTTACTTTCACTCCAATCGCATTGTGCAATTTCCCGACCTAACCATAGATAATGAATTACGCACGCGAACACAGGTAATGTAAGGAAACACACTTTGCCTATAGCAATTAACCAACCACGGATTTTAATCTACAGGGTAGGCTAAGGTGTAAGGGTGTAACGAAACATTTTAACAAAGGTGTAAGAAACGAAAGGAATGGCTCTGAGTGTTTTTCTAGGGGTATCTTACTCTAAAAGTGAGAGTAACAAAGGGTTTATACGGGGGTTAACTAACCAGTGTAGTTAGCTAATAACACATAACATATAAGGCTATTTGGGTGTAATCCTAGAAATTTACCAATTTAGACAAGTCATTCCAATTATATAAATAATACTTATTATGGTGGTCTCGAATAGTATACAAGCCAAGTTCTAAAGTTTACAAGTCACCGGCACACTCATAGATTTGTGAATTTTGAAAAATCACAATTTTTGAAAATAACGTCATGTGTGCAGCTATGCAACTTAGACTTTAAACAAAAACATGCTAAAAATTTTAAATTTTGATATATTAAGCACATTTTAAGCATATTTTGAAAAGTTTAGGACAAGTAAATGTTAAGTGTTCTAATTCTCCAATCCCCCCACTTAAGTTAAACAACGTCCTCGTTGTTTGTATTAAAGGTTAAAAACTGGAAAATAAAAGAATTAGAACAGAAAAACTCCCCTGAAATTTGCTCGGTATGATCCTCCATTTGTATAAGAGCAAAAATCATCTTTCTTGTGGATTAGAACGTTTAAGCTTCATAATAGATGTATCCACAGGAAATGCAGGAATCTATAATACCACCAAGGCTTTAAAACACACCTAAGGTAAGAAAGGTTCAACTTGCATAACACATTAGTAGTTAGGTAAAAATAAAACATAAAAATTAAAAATGAAAATCATCAGGTCAGTCGATGCGCCGTATCTTATGGAAGAAGATACGCCGTATCGAGCCTGGAATAAATACGGATCAGAATAAAAGATGCGCCGCATCCTTAACCAGGGATGCGCCGCATTAAAATAAACTGATAAAAAGTTTTAAATTCGAAAATAAAAAAAAAATGCAGAAAAATAAAGATATGACCATTGCAGGAGATGCGTCGCATCTCAGGATTGAGATGCGCCGTATCCTCTGCGGCCTGAAACAAAAATAAAGCGAAATAAAGGATAGGATGCTTCGCATCTGTTTACCAGATGCGGTGCATGTGTTCGCCAACCAGACTGCTAACAGTCTGTTGTAAGATGGCTCATTCCATGGTTCATCTCTCACTTCCTCTCGCACTCTCATGCTGAACTTAATGCCAGTCTTTGTCAAGCATATTAAGAAATATAAACTGAAACATCAAATACATAAATGAGAATATAGATTAGTATAATCCAAAAAGAATAATAATAATGTGCATGGAACAATGTCAATAAACACGTGGAATCAAAAGATCAAGGGTCAGTGTGGTCGTGTGGGTGGGTCCCTGAAGTGCTGGCATCATCGGTCCTAGGCCGGACTCTGCGAGCATATGCACGTGTCACTCCCGCAACATGAGTACCATCTGAACGGGTGTGGGTAATACCCTGCTGCTCCAAAAGTCTGCTCACACTCATAACCATCCACTCTGAATCTCTCCTCATACCATCAACAATGCCTCTCAAGGCTCTCAACTCCCCCTCGACTGCCTCGACTCTCTGACTCAATGTGCGTACATGTACTGGTGGGGGCACTGGTGCCTGCGGCTCCTCCTGATGGGCTGGAGCAGCAGCCGGAGGTCCCTGAGGGCCTCCCTGCTCCGCCTCTGGTCCTGCAGCTCTGGCGGGCCCTAATGCTACCCAAACGTACTCTCCTATAGCCAACTGACAGATCCCAAGTCTAACCAAATAATCCCTGTCAATAACTGGGAGACGAGTCACCACAACCTCCAGCCCCGCTGGATTCTCCGCTCCAATCACTCCAAAATGGCGGGCCAGCCTCGAAACAAAATGCCCGCCAGTCATATGGCTCCTCCTATCTCTCCCTGCGGCCGACCGGTGGAGGTAGTGTGCCAAAAAGTGGGGGATGTTCACCGAAAACCCCTCATCCATGCTCCTCAAGAGGAAGAGGTCCAGAGTGGTCACCTTCTCAGGTGACTGACCCCTCCCAGCAATGGTAAGTGCTATCAGACGGTGGCACAGCCTCCTCATCGGCTCCCTGATCAAAGTGTAAGAGGGGGTAGAAGTAAGGATGTCACCCCCCGAAGAAATCCTATCCCAGTAATCACTGAATAATGCTCTGTCAGGGACCGCTCTCAAACTATCATCCCAATATCTGGCAAACCCATCTAACTCAAGCTCCTCAACCATATGCAAACCCATGGCCAAAATGAACTGTCGCATAGACATCTGCCTCGGCACGCCACCCAGTCTAAACACAAGGGTGTCCGCAATATCCAACCCAGTATCCGTCTCTCTGTAGTAAAATGTACTGAAAAACTCCATCATGAGCTCCCGTACCAAGGGCTCGTCAATCCTGAACAGTCTCTCCCAAGCACTAGATCTGAACACCACCTCCTCATCATCTCCAGTAACTATCATCTCCATCCTATGCTGTAAACTCTCAGCAGCATGTCCTGCCCCAATCAATCCCACATCATCAAAATCCAAAACCTGTACCCTAAATATCCTCCTAAAGTAAATCGACTCAAGTCTCCGTAAGTAATCCTCCAAGGTGCCAGGGGTTAGTCCTATATTCTCGAAGCGTAACCACTGATGTCTTTGTTCAACTTCTGGTAATGCCATCTGAGATAAATTTTCAAAGTTAGTAAGCAGTCTGTAAGTGAGATAGATACGGCGCATCTGATTTAATCAGTGCGGCGTATCTGCACAAAGTATAAGGGATGCGGAGCAAGAAATGAGATACGGCGTATGAAGATGCGCCGTATCTAGATTAAGTAATACGGCGTATCTAAAGTTTATCAAATTGGGAATAGGTCGTTACGCCGCATCAATTAACCTAGATGCGCCGCATCTAAAAGCATATCAGTATAAATAAAGGGGATCAGGCATGCTTTTCAAGAATCCGTATCCGTGACGTAAACTACCACTAAATATCACAGTATCATTTACCCCTTATATCAGTTCTAATAGCTCATTACATTTTACTAATCCACCTTCCCGCTAAATATTCAAAATCGAATTCATTTTCCCAAATTTTCGTTCAAATCAAACTCGGCCAGAAATTTGATTATTTACGCAAGTTAAACACGGGGGAGATCATCTAATACTAGCCCTAATCATATCTCTATATCATTTAAGCAAAAATCAAATTAATCATATAAACCCTAATTTTTGTATTAACCAAGATTAAATCGAAATAGAATAATTACCTTAATTTGATGATTAGGTGATGGGTTATAGATCGGATTAGAGGCGGATTTAAGAATAATGATCGGAATTAGAGTATAACTTTTACTGTGTGTAAGTCCTTAACTGTGTGGGTTTTTCTGGTAAAGATTTTAGATCCGGCGCATTCCCGTCGTATTTATAGGGCAAAACGATGCGCCGTATTGAAAATTGGGATGCGCCGTATCTATTTAATCTCGTTGACTAGTCAATGAATCCTAGTTGGTCAGAGATACAGCGCTTTGGATAATTAGATCCGCCGTATCGCTATATTAGTGAACAAAATTTAGATGAGGAACGTACCTTGGCCTCCGCAACACGATTCTTTATTCATCAAATTGGGGTAAAACGGTCATACCATATGATGTAATTTAATTCAAAATAAGAGCAATAGGCATAAACGTTTTATTAACAATTGTAATCTTATTGTTTTGAGGATAAGGATTTATTCCGAGGTTAGGAACAAATATCGTTTTAAAGCGTACAAAATTAAGATTACAATTTGAATCAGATGTATAATAATGATAATAAAATTGAGATTATAATGTGGAGAACTTCCCTTTGGGCTGGTTGAATAATCGAAGAGGTTACGTTTCATCACTCCAGCTAGCTTCTCTCGATTTGGTTCAGAATGTAATCTATCATGGTGATGCTTGAATCATCCTCTATCCTGAAAATAAACAACTTGCACACGAGAGTAGCGGACCGATCAAAGTAAATATCAAAAATCAACTATATTTATCAAATTATATTCGTCGTATTAACAAAAGTTAATGCGCCGTATCTTCGTTACGTTTCAAAATATAAGATTTTTGATTCAGAAGATGCGCCGTATCGATAAAAATCGATGCGCCGTATCTGTTTAATAATTCGAAAACTGTTTTTAATTAAAATAATAGATACGCCGTATCTGCTGAAGCAGATGCGTCGTATATCGTTAACGTTTAGAATTTTTTTTTATCAAAAACAGATACCCCGTATCTTGGGGAAAAGATGCGTCGTATCGAATTATTTAAACGCGTTGTATTTTATAAAAATTAAACGCAATACGCCGTATCTATGAAAATAGATGCGCCGTATCGTTCGATTTAGCTCAGTACAACAATAGCAGAACACAAAAAATACGAAAAATTAAAAACAAATAAAACACACGAAAATAAACACAAATAAAAGCAAACAAATAACACACAAAAACAGAAAATATGCAAAATAATACAATGAATGCAAATTAATCTAATACACAACAAAATTAGCGGTTAGATAAAAAAAATAAAAATAAAAACCTAATTAAAATACTAATCAAATTAACAGATAATAACAATTCACTCCCCGGCAGCGGCGCCAAAAACTTGATGCATGCGATGTGTCGTTGCGGTTTAGCAGTATTAATGCCTACTCAAGTTTTAAATTTATATTTAGCCGACTTATCAATAACACACACACTTAACGAGCAGTGTACCCGGTCAGTATGAATATAATGGTAAGTAGAGTGTCGATCACTAAGAGTGGAACATATTATCTAGTTATTCTAATCAGTATTTTAATATATTAAGTTAGCTATACAATCTAATCTAACGCAAGGGGGTTCAGCCTGAGAGACTGGCACGATTTGGTTGCAATTAAATAATAAACTAAACCAATAGGCACGAATCAGCAAGTAGCACACACGTACACAGATAAATACTCGAGACAATAAGAGGGCTGTCCTTATGATAAGTAGTTTGTCACTTGTTTTATTGCTAGTGTTATATGAAGTGTATAGTTCGATGCAACGCACCGAGATTAAGTCCTTTCTCGTTGGTTCTAATCTTATCGGCGAGTAAACCCTTAATGATTACTTATGACTATCCTATTTATCTTTCTTCCTACTTTTCTACAGACCATAGAATGCATAGGCGATCTAATAAATAGGCGAGGGCAGAGGCATGGCGACCCGATCAACGTTCAGCTAGACACAGAGGTTATCAATGCACTAATAAAAGTCACCAAAGACATCAACATATAAACTTTAATTAATGAGAAAGCAGTTTTAAGGGAGTGCAATCTTTCTGTTGTCACATTACACAAGCCACCAATCTTGATGAATTAAAGTTTAATAACACAATAAAACAAAACTACTTAATGAATTAAACACATGTAGCACCTTCTTACAGCTCTTGTATCTTTGTTTTGGTGTGTCTTGTGCTGCTGCCTTGACTGAATTCGTCCTAGGTTTCTGTACTTCGGCTTTTTATGTGTTGACTAAAAGCTTCGGAATTCGTCTGGTCTTGGGGTATTTATAGTTTCTGTCTGAGGGTAGGATGCGGCGCATCTAGTAAGTAGATGCGGCGCATTGACTTAACTTCGCGTGGGGTCCAAGATTATAATATTCAGGAATATTCGTACACCGCCAGAAGATGCGGCGTAACTCCATTCTAGGATGCGGCGCATGTCCTCTTGTATCTTGGATCGTATCTGGTGAAATATTGATAGTGATGCGGCGCATGTCATAAGTGAGATGCGGCGCATCTAGAGCAGAATAGTCTTGATCTTGTACATTTCGGTAGACTCTTAACTTCTTGCATGTTTTGCTCCATAATTAGTCCAAAATCGCCAAGTTTCACCAAATGCTTGTTTTTACTTGAGAATTACAAAAGTGAATGATTAAGTATCAATCCTCATACATAATATAATAAAACAAGTCAAATTATTAGGATAAATGATAGTAATAAAATGTACTTATTTGAGTTCATCATGAATTTTTCAATTTGATTATTCTAATTAGTAATTGCATGCTTGGCAGATGTTGCAGGGTACGTCACAAACGTCGGGAGAACAATCCAGCAGAAAACAGGCTTGAGGACGTTGGATTTCTATCATGCTAACAAGAGGTTATTTAGGTTTCTCCAAACTTGCTGTGCATATACCTGAAATTTTAATTACCATTAGGCAGCATCTATTCCAAACATGAGCAACACCCTACTTTTTTGTGTTATTATGTAAAAAAGAGGACAGTCAATTAGAGTAACACTATGGGAGGACTGGGTGACGTGTTGATAGAAAATAAGACAAAACCTCAATTGTTAAAAAATCTTACCAATCAAATACTTGTTGTTTGTAGGTTCAATGTTCTCAATCTCTTCCAGCTCAAATGAATATCGGTCAAAACCATCATACTTCACTGAAACTTTTCGGGTCATTGTGGACCCGTCAAATTCAAGCATGAATGCATCCTCTTTTATGATGCGGTACTCTTCCTTATTTGGCTTCACAACAAAGTTTTTAATGGAGTACACAACCCCTTCTTTTAGCTTCACAAAATTGTGAGCTATGGTATTCCTTGCAGTACAGTGCATTGCCTTACCCTACAAAATATTATATTAGCATTTTAGGTAAACATATTCTATTTGTGATGATAAATGTAATCCTATGTTACCCTTGCATCAGACACAATGAAGTCGGTGCTCAAATAACGCCAAATTGTAGCATTCACATCCCAAACTCCACAAATCATCACAACAATGGTGCCAGTGACACCCACATCCAGTTGGTCCAGGTACAAACCACTATTTGGCTAGGAAACCTCCATTGCTAGGCTACCTGAATGCTTGTTCGACATGTTATGTTTAGCCTTAGTTATGCTGGAAGATAAACGATTTTGGTTTCGGTTATGGAAAATTGTTGTTCCCTTTCACACTGATAGTAATAACAAAAAAGTTAAACTACCCGTGTTCCATGACTTAGTAATGTACTTAAAAACTTTGTTAAAGGATAAACGTAAAGTAAAAGACACAAGGTTTTATACTCAAGTGTTTGTGGAATAACACTTGGGATTGAATGACAAGTATGGTATGACTCCTCACTAAACTTAAGCTAAGTTTAAGTAGCAATTAACTAAACCTACTGAGCTGTCTCTGTGTTAGGAATATGAATATTCAGCAGAAGACTCGGTCACCCCGAGTACTTATTAGATCATCATAGCTCATAAGATTATCAGTAATATTATTAGTAGCTTAGTTATTAATTACTATTGTGGAGTGGGTCGGGTCTTTACCCTCTGTCAGCTCGCTCCACAGTCCACTAGGGACATAATATGTAGTAGTATATATACCCCTTCCCACACAAGGGAAGGGTGGGACCTTTTCAATCTAATACATCACTAGTTACTTTCTCTCTCTAAAAGGCTCCCACTTCTCTCTAGAAATCTTACTCAATTCGATCCATACAAGCCTCATACAAGTGATTCTTGCATTGTGAATACCCTACAATTGGTATCAAGAGCCATGGTTAGGTCCATGAGAGTTGGTATTCACGGATTTGTGTAGTTCTTGAGGTTTTCTTGTTGGTTCGATTTGTAGTTTTTAGTGTTTTTGGATTCGGTTTGTTTTGTAGCATAAATCTCATTTTGTACTTTGTTTAGTGATTAGAAGTTGTTTTACTTTGTATTTTCTAGATTAAGATTAGTATTAGAGTGGTATTTGGTGTTTGGATTCACAGATCTAAGAACCGTGTGGTGATTTTGGAGCAATTCGTGGGTTTTTTGTGGAAGTGTTCTTGAATGCGGTTTGTGTAGTTGGGACGATCTTGAACGCGGTTTGTGGTACATCGGTTACGCGGTTTGTCTTTTTTACTAGTTTAGGCAAAAGGACAAACTGCATTGAAAGTGACAGGTTTGGTAGTTTGTGCCAACGCGGTTTGTCTCTACGGTGCGTACGCGGTTTGTATCTTCTGTGTGAACTCGGTTTATCTCTAAGGCGCACACGCGGTTTGTGTCAACGCGGTTTGTATATCCGGTGTGAACTCGGTTTGTCTCTTTGGCGCATACGCGGTTTGTGTCAACGCGGTTTGTATCTTTGGTGTGAACTCGGTTTGTCTCTTTGGCGCACACGCGGTTTGTGTCAACGCGGTTTGTATCTTTGGTGTGAACTCGGTTTGTCTCTTAGGCACATACGCGGTTTGTGTCAACGCGGTTTGTATCTTTTGTGTGAACTCGGTTTGTCTCTTAGGCACATACGCGGTTTGTGTCTACGCGGTTTGTGTCTCCTGTGTGAACTCGGTTTGTCTCTTAGGCACATACGCGGTTTGTGTCTACGCGGTTTGTCTAGGCGGTTTGTGTCTTGGTGATTTTAGAAATTCCCGCGAAAGAGTCGATTTCTCGGTTAAATCACAAGATCAGTAAAATCCCGTAGTTACTATGGCTACCACATCAAGTACATCATCAGATGATATTCAAGCAGCAGGATCTGACACTCGTCCACCTATGCTAGATAGGACGGATTATGAGTCTTGGGCAAAACGAATTAGACTTTACTGCTTGGGAAAAGATAATGGTGTTAACATTCTCAAGTCAATTGACGAAGGACCTTATCAGATGGGTACCACCAGAGACGTTGTTACAACTGGTGAAGATGGTACTGTAACTTGGGGCATCGACAGACCTAGAAACTACAATGATCTTAATGAAGAAGAAAAGAAGAGGTATGATGCCGATATTAGAGCCTCCAACATAGTTATTCAAGGTCTTCCAAAGGATGTATACAAGCTCATCAATTTTAACACTGAAGCCAAGGCTGTGTGGGACAACGTTAAAATGTTGTTGGCAGGGTCAGAACTCACAAAGGAAGATCGTGAGTCACAGCTGTATGATGAGTTCGAGCATTTCAAAATGAACCCAGGAGAAAATATCACAGATTACTATGTGAGATTTCATAAGTTGGTGAATGATATGAGGATGATCAGAATGACTATGCCCAATATCCAACTTAACTCAAAGTTTGTGAACAACATGACTCCGGAATGGGACAGATTTGTTACTGCCGTCAAACTCAACAAAGGTTTAAGGGAGACTAACTATGAACAGCTGTATGCTTACCTGCAACAACATGAGAAGCATGCTGCCTATGATCGGGTGCTGAGAGAAAAGTTGAATCCTTCAACTACGAATGACCCACTGGCTTTCATGACAAATGTACAACCAACAATCCAATCATCATCCAATCCAAGCTATCACCAACTTCACTCACAAGTACCTGCTATGAGTTCACAACTTGACTCAGGCTATTCTCAGACCGACAAAATAATTGACAACCTCACCAATCAAGTATCTCTACTGGTTCAACAGTTTCAAGCATCACTCCCTCAGACCAACAATCAGTTAAGGAATTCTTCCAACCCACGCAATCTAGCAATGGTGGAGGACGGGAAAATTGTGGTCCAGAATGTGCAAGGGAGAGCTGGTAGAAACATGGGTCGAGGTTATGTGCAGAATAGAGCAGGGAATGCCAATCAGGGGCAAGGGAAACAGATCAAGTGTTATAATTGTGGGGGGCTTGGACACATTGCTAGAAACTGCAATCAACCTAAACGTCCTCAGAACTCAGATTACTTCAAAGACAAGATGCTGTTAATGCAAGCTCAAGAAAATGGAGCTGTATTGGATGAGGAAGAGTTATTGTTCTTGGCAGGAGATGGAGGAAATACTTTTGATGAAGATGTGGATGAGAAACCTGTTCAGGATCTAGCACTTAATGATCCTAACATCTTCAAGGCAGATGACTGTGATGCTTTTGACTCTGATGTGGATGATGAACCTACTGCTCAAACAATCTTCATGGCTAACTTGTCTTCCCTGGCCTCATCTCGTCAAGCCGGCCCTTCTAATGCATCCGTGATATCTGAGGTACTAAAAATTTATGACACATATAATATTGTCGAGGGACAACAGATTCCCGAAGAAGTACATCAGGCAGTTGTTTCTGACTCAAGTGATGTTGATATGGAAAATAGCAATATTGTCTCATATGAACAGTATTTGAATAGCAACAACTCGCCTGATGTACCAAATGGTGAATCCATTGTCAATAATGATGTGTGTGCTGTGAGTAATGTATGTGCCTTAGATAATGCGGGTAATGTAGATAATGCATGTGTGTATCATGTGAACAAATTGCCTGTCCCTGATGATAACTTGATCACTAGACTAAACATCTATAAAGAACAAGTTGCTATGTATGAACAGCGTGCTAAGTTTGAGCTTAATGATCGTGAGCAGAAATTAGAATGTCAAATGAGTACACTTATTAAAGATTCTAGAGTGCGAGAAGAAACATTAAAATTAGAGTTAAGTTCTTTGAAAAGTCAGCTAGAACAGTCTGTCATACAGAAACAAGAAGCACAAAAGTGTGTAACAACACTTAAGCAAGAATTCAAACAGAAAGAAAAAACTCTTTTAAATGATTTCACTAGACTCAAGACGTTAAAAAATAAGCTTGAAGATAAGTTGTACACACAAAATCAAACCATACAAACTGCTCAAATGATTCATAAGCACAGAAAGTTGAGTGATAAGCACAGTAAAATCATGATAGGTGAACCTAAGTCAACCATCCTTAGGGACATGAAAGTACTCCAACCATCGCTATATGATGGTAATGTGATGCTTATGCCTATTCATGACCAACCTGAGCATATCTACACTGATGAAGAGGATGAGTTGAGTGATAAAACGAAAGAAAAAATGAATGAGAAAATGAGGGATCCCGAGTGCATAGCCAGACGAATAATAATCAAACCCCATGATTATTATGAGGAAAATCGTTTGACTGTGTTTGCTCCTCAAAAGAAGTTAACACCTGAGCAGATATTTTGGAAACAAGATAATGAAAAACTTAAGGAAGAAAAACTTAAGGCCAACACCCCCCTCATTAGAAAAGTTGCGTCCATAACGGTGTATCCTCCCAATACACCTAGGAATTTGGTGCCTTTGTCTCTTCCCACTGAATGCAAAACCTTTATTAGCTTATATGTGCTTTGGCAACTGTTTGCTGATTTTGATAAAACATGTAAGAAGAGAATCACACCCACTGGCATTACTGAGGGGGAAAGGTGTTTTGAACATGCAAAAAGGTGTTACTTAACTGAGGTCATGCCATTCTTTAAACTACTTAAAGAACACTTTGAAGGGTTGCAAACTGCCCTTAAAGCCGAAATAAATGAAATGAAAGTAGTGTTTAAAGATATGGAAAATGAGGTGAATGAACATGCAATAGAACTTAAAAGTCGAGAGATTGAAAGAAAAAACATACTCATTACTAACGACAACTTGATTGCTAAATGTATTGCACAAGATGTATTTTACACTGTCACTGATTCTGCATTGTCTGCTTGTCAATTTAATGAGTATGCTATTGCGTTAAATGTCACCCAGAATCGTGTTGTTGAGCTTGAGGGGGAGAATTTGAAATTGCTTGAAAAAATTCAAAATGATGACCATGATAACATGGTTAAACGTTTTTCGAAACTAGAAGTTGATTATCTGAACTTGCAACTTAAACATCAACACTTAGAAGAAAAATGCAAAATATCAAATGTCAAGACATCCACGGATGCTCCTGAGTTTGATACATATTTTGAATTAAGCAAACGTGATGAAACAATTCAAGCTCACACGAACACGATCCGACTGCTGAGGACCCAAATTGCCCAATTGAAATCCAACAAGTGTGAAGTATATGGCACCAATAAACCTTCATCTTCAGATTCTCAGAATTTTCAATATCAAAACACCATAAATAAGTTACATTATGAAAATGAGTGTTATCGAGAAGAAAATTCAAAGATTAAACAACATTTCAAAGAGTTATATGATTCTATTAAAGTTACAAGAAGCAATCATAATGATCAAATAACCTCTTTGACAAATGAAATTGAGAATCTTAAGGCTCGGGTGAAAGGTAAAATGCCATGCACCACTTGTAATTGTGATACACCAAAGGCTACTGATTGTAAAAAGTATGATGTTGATGTTGGGCGTATTCCGTTTAAGCTTAGAAATAACAGCCTTGCCCATCAAACATATCTAGATCATCTTAGAGAAGGTCTTGACACACTTCGTGAGGTAGTTGAAGAAGATAGGAATGATAAGCCACTTGATCAAGCAGTTGTCTATGCATGCAAACTCACGAAAAGGATTCAGGAAAACTTAGAATATGCCATAGGCTCAATTCCTAAGTTTAGAGGCCATAGAGATAGATTTGTTGCATCATCATCCAATGTTGTGAACAAGCATGTAGCCTTTGACCTACCACCCAAAACATCAGAACCCAACACATCATTATCAGGAAGGCATGTGACAGAAAAACAAACTAATGTTACCTTCGATGCTTCTACAGGAGTAAAAAGTGACACCCAAGCTAGCGGGTCAAGGTCTAGAGGAAATGAAAGAAAGGATATGACTGCGCCAGCTAAGAATGATCACTTGAAGAATGTAGAAGCCCAACCTAGGATCAATAAGTTTACAATGAGTAGGATGAATCGTGTTGATTCTAGTATCAAAAGTACTGTAATTAATTCGAATTCTAATGCTATCTGTAAAACTTGCGACAATTGTTTAATTTCTGCTAATCATGATGAATGTGTTGTGTCTTTCCTGAGGTCTTCTGCATCATCCCATGTTAAGAATGGTAGGATAACTAAAGCATGCAAAAAGGTTTGGAAAGCAACAGGAAAAACATTCGCTAGCATAGGCTATCAATGGAGACCCACTGGAAGGAAATTCAATTTAGGAAAACAGTGCACGTTACCTAAAATGAATAAGCATAAAACTGTAAAAGTTAAGGAATGGAGACCCACTGGAAGGAAATTCAATTTAGGAAAACAGAGACCATTACCTAAAATGAATATGCATAGAATTGTGAAGAATAAGGAATGGAGACCAACTGGTAGAATCTTGCCGTTAGAATCACAATGCCTTCCATCTAGGTCTTGTCCTGTCTCAAGTTCTGTCTCTACAGTAAAGATAGTAGCATCTGTGAAATCTGTGGTTCCTGAATATGTGTGTGCTGACCAAATGGACCCCAATTGCACTTGGGGATCCACATTTTTCAGTTATCCATTGTTGTCTGGTTTCAAATGCAGGTCGTACAAATCGTCCTGTGGTATTTGGACTCAGGCTGCTCAAAACGTATGACTGGAGATCGCTCACGGCTCAAGAACTTCGTGAAAAAGTTTATCGGGACAGTTAGATTTGGGAACGACCACTTTGGTGCTATTATGGGTTATGGAGATTATGTGTTTGGTAATAGTGTAATCTCAAGGGTATATTATGTGGAAGGACTAGGACACAATCTGTTTTCTGTGGGTCAATTTTGTGATTCAGATCTGGAAGTGGCTTTCAGAAAGCATACATGTTTCGTTAGAGAATTGGATGGTTTAGATCTCCTCAAGGGCAGTCGGGGCACCAATCTATACACCATCTCAATTGAAGAAATGTTGAAGTCCTCTCCAATATGCTTGCTTTCTAAAGCCTCTAAAACAAAATCATGGCTGTGGCATCGTCGCTTGAACCACTTGAACTTCGGTACCATAAATAATCTTTCCCGTAAAGATCTTGTTAGAGGGATGCCCAGACTGAAATATGAGAAAGATCATCTCTGCTCTGCATGTCAACTGGGTAAAAGCAAGAAACAAACCCACAAGCCTAAAACCGTCAACACCAACTTGGAAGTTCTTCACACCCTCCACATGGACTTGTGCGGTCCAATGAGAATACAAACCATAAATGGAAAGAAGTATGTTCTGGTGATAGTAGATGATTATTCTCGGTTCACATGGGTAAAGTTTTTGAGAACCAAGGACGAAACTCCAGAGGTTATCATTAAACTGATAAAACAGCTGCAAGTAAGGCTAGATAAAACTGTCAGAATCATCCGCACAGATAATGGTACTGAGTTTGTTAACCAACAACTCCGTAATTTCTATGAAAGTATTGGCATCACGCATCAGAAAAGTATCCCTCGCACGCCTCAACAGAACAGGGTGGTTGAACGAAGGAACCGTACTCTGGTGGAGGCTGCAAGAACTATGCTTATATTTTCAAAGACTCCGATGTTTCTTTGGGCAGAAGCTATTGCAACAGCATGTTACACTCAAAACCGATCCCTAATTCATCCGGTTCATGAGAAGACTCCCTTCGAGTTAATTCATAACAAGAAACCAGATCTTTCCTTTCTGCGTGTGTTTGGTGCACTCTGCTATCCAACTAACGATAGTCAAGACTTGGGAAAGTTAAGAGCTAAAGCAGATATAGGTATTTTCGTTGGATATGCACCTGACAGTAAAGGGTATCGAATCTACAATAAAAGGACCCGTAAAATCATGGAAACCATTCATGTTACGTTCGATGAGCTGAGTGAGCTACCTGTTTCAGGACAAATCAGTTCTGGACCCGATCTTCACCTTTTGTCTCCTGGACCCATTAGTTCAGGACTTGTACAGAATTCCACGCCTGCAGATTCTTATGTGCCACCTACATGTGAGGAGTTGAAGAAGTTATTCGATCCTATGTTTGATGAATACTTTGAGCCAACGAATGGAACCATCCCGAGTGAACCAGCTATAATTTCTATGGATGAGGTTCAAGCCCCACAAGGTTCGGAAGGCCCTGCAGCTTCAGTATCAGTCAGTCACAATGCTCCTGCTGCCAGTCAATCGCCTTCGTCATCAAACACTCAAACTTCTCCAGTAATGCAACAATCTTCAGATAATAATTCGTTGGAAGTTAATCCTTTTGCTCCTGTTGAAGAGGTTCCTTTTGAAAACATATTTGCTCCTGAACATCCATCAGACACATCCTTACCTGAGGAACACAGCACTGCTACTTCTGTTCATAACCATCAACCTCACGACCATCTCAGGAAATGGACCAGTGATCATCCAATCGACAACATCATAGGCAATCCCTCACGTCCAGTATCCACACGTAATCAACTTGCCACTGATGCACTATGGTGCTTCTTCAATTCCGTACTGTCTAAAGTCGAACCAAAAGATGCCAAAGAAGCAATGACTAAAGATTGCTGGTTCCAGGCTATGCAGGATGAAATCCATGAATTTGATCGACTTGCAGTATGGGAATTAGTGCCTCCTCCTGAGCGTGCAATGATCATTGCTTTAAAGTGGATCTTCAAAGTGAAGCTTGACGAGTATGGTGATGTCTTAAAGAACAAGGCACGGCTAGTTGCTAAAGGGTTTAGACAAGAAGAGGGCATTGATTTTGAAGAATCGTTTGCTCCGGTTGCTAGAATTAAAGCTATAAGAATCTTCCTAGCTAATGCGGCTAGTCGTAATATGATAGTCTACCAGATGGATGTCAAAACGGCATTCTTGAATGGTGACTTAAAGGAAGAAGTTTACGTGAGTCAACCTGAAGGATTCGTGGATGCTGAACACCCTACTCATGTTTACCGCTTGAAGAAGGCTCTTTATGGGCTAAAACAGGCGCCAAGGGCATGGTACGATACATTGTCCAAGTTCCTCCTTGCAAACAGATTCTCCAAGGGTGTTGTTGATCCTACACTATTCACCAGGAAGTCAAGAAACCATCTACTGCTAGTTCAGATATATGTAGATGATATCATCTTTGCTTCAACAGATCCTGGTGAATGTGATAGTTTCTCAAAGGAGATGAATTCCAAATTCCAAATGTCCATGATGGGACAAATGTCATTCTTCTTAGGACTACAAGTTTCTCAAAGTCCCGGAGGCATATTCATCAATCAATCCAAATACGCCAACGAGATCCTGAAAAAGTTTGGATTCCATTCAAGTGAACCTGTTGACACTCCCATGGTTGATAGAACGAAGCTGGATGAAGATCCTTCAGGGATTCCAGTTGATATAACACAGTATCGAAGCATGATTGGATCTTTGATGTACATCACGGCTAGCAGACCAGATCTTCTGTTTGCTGTATGTATGTGTGCTCGGTATCAATCCAGACCAACCAAGAAGCATGTTGAAGCAGTGAAAAGGATCTTCCGATATCTTCAAGGCACGGTTCATATGGGTCTCTGGTATCCTAAGGACACTGCAATGGAGTTAACGGCATACGCAGATGCTGATCATGCGGGATGTCAAGACACTCGTCGAAGTACTTCAGGAGGAGCTCAATTTTTAGGGGAAAAGTTGGTTAGTTGGTCTTCTAAGAAGCAGATGAGTACTTCCATATCATCTACTGAAGCTGAGTACATTGCTATGTCTGCTTGCTGTGCACAAATCCTTTGGATGCGATCACAGCTTTCGGACTATGGATTCTCATACAACAAAATTCCCCTATATTGTGACAACAAAAGCGCCATTGCTCTTTGTTGTAACAATGTTCAGCACTCCAGGTCTAAACACATCGACATCAGGCATCACTTTATCAGGGAACAAGTGGCAAAAGGAATTGTGGAACTGTACTTCGTGAGGACAGAGTTTCAGTTAGCTGACATCTTCACCAAGGCCCTCCCAAGAGAAAGGTTTCAGTTTATTCTCCCACGCCTCGGCATGAAAAGCATGACTCCTGAAACCCTCAAGTGTCTTCAGGAAGAAAAGGAGGAGTAAAGGATTGTCTTCTCATATCCTTGTACATAGTTGTATATATCTAAAATCAAAAAGAAAAATACAAAAATATAAAACCTATAAAAACCATAAAAATCGAAAAATCAGAAAATACCAAAAATAGTTCTACCTAGGCATGTCTTCTGTTTATCGATAACATTTACGTATCTAGAAATGTCATTCAACAATGGCACGGATTCTTAAATGAAGCTCGAGCAGAAGTTATACTAATCAGTTAAAATATGTCTTAATGGCTTGCAGTTACTTCATACTGCAACCCGTGCTATACAATGAGGAAAGCATGTCGCCAAAAAGACAGCTGTTCCTCCAACCGGGTGATGTTCACCTGGGCATGGATTACTTTATATCCATGATTCTCCGACTTGATGTACGTTTCAGTGCATCACTTCGTATATAAGAAGAGAAGTCTTCTTTTCATCAAGATTCTATATCTTGTTAGATCCCTCAAGAGAGTCTTGATGTTACACAAGGTGCTAAAATGAACTAAATTTTCACAAATGTCCGTCGCTCAATTGAATGACTACAGCTCTTTTAATGGAAAACGGGTTATTAATTGAGGGGGAGCATATTTGTTCAAATTTCCGACACCTTGCCATATTTGTGCAAACATCAGCAGTGACACTCTCTCGTTGTTTCAAGGGGAGCATAGTATGCTCCAAAATCAGAATACATTTAAACCTGCCACATTTTCTCCCAAATTTTTCTAAATGTATTTAAATCAATTGGGATCACAAATCTCAAATGGTTTGAAATTTTTGATCGGGGGAGAGAATGTGATTTAAATAGGAAATTCTGATAAAATGTGATGATTTGGAAGCTAATGTAAGCTCTCCCGTATGTGCTAAACCATTTTGCATATCAAGGCACATATTGAGGGGGAGCAAAATGTTTTGGTCATAAAAGCAAGCTCCTCCATATGTACGAAAATCTTTCTTATATCAATGCATATATTGAGGGGGAGCAAATGGTTTTACAAAACAAAGGATTATGGCATCTTGTGTGAACAAGGCTCAGAACTCACCTAAGAATTGACGAAACTTGAATTGTCATCAATCGAAAGGATACGTCTTGGCCGGGTAATAATTTCAAGCTGGTCTAACCAGTGATGTAAGCGTGTCTCGAAAAAGATGTATCTGAGTAGAGTGTACCGTTTCGAGAAACTTTCTATGGACTTGACCAGGACGGGTAATAATTTCAAGCTGGTCTAACCAGTGATGTAAGCGTGTCTCGAATCGGTCATGTTCACTGAAAGTGGATCAATTCAAAAAGTGCAAGCTCTTCCTAACATGTGCAAATTTATAAAACTATCACTCGAGCACATGTTGAGGGGGAGCATTTGAAAAATATAAAACTCTCAAGTGTTTGCAAAAATGTGTTTCAGAATCATGAACACTTTGAGAGATTTTTCAAAGATTTGGTTTGGCAATTGTGGATGAATACCAAAGACCGACCATTTTAATTAATGCATGGAGTTATAAGGATGGTTAGGTTAGGCTCAAGTTCCCACGATCCCGCCAGAGCCGGAGGGATCTACCCAGGGACAATCCACTAGTTAGTGTAGAAGTCCTTAGGTATGATTAAAAAGGAGAAATGTGCATAAGGGAATAGTGCCGTCTGAGATGGAGCTAACACTGGAACAAACCCAACAAGGTGTTAGTTATGAAGTCTTGGTAAGCACTGAAGGGGTTGAAGAATGAAAAAGAATTGTAAAGAGAAAGGGTGAAAAGAAATAGCCCTCCTTACAACTTAGGCAGAAACCGGGTCAATACATATGCTGTCAGAATCACTTAGTTGATTGCTGGCATTGAAGACAAAGTATCATGGACCCAGTGATACGCTGCACAACCCTCCCTAGCCACTCAAGGTCCCTCAAAGGATTCTTGTTTCAATTGTCACGGAGTTCAATACATTCCTATCGTCTCTCTCACTCCGAGTTAGATGATATTGAAAAGGTGGCAGTCCTCTCCAGCCTCCGATCACCAAATCAAAACGCACAATAGAGTCTAGAGCCACGAGATGCATAATAAGATCTCATAGGGACACAAATTATTTCTACACTGGGTGTTCAACATTAAGGACACCAGTTGTAATCTTAAGAGTCCTACGCAGATCTTAGCAATTTGCCAGAACATTTATGAGGGAATTTACAAATGTAATTCTCAATGATTGAATGGAAATTCCTGCCAGGGTCAACATCAAACAGCCCTGTATGCAGGTCACTTCGGTAATTCCTCGTGGATTACGCTTAGTGGTCGCGGCGGTTTCAACCGGTCTACAGTCGTGGAGTGATCTCCAGCGACTCACCTAATCGCTGATTTACTACGGTAAAATCTTAAAAAGCTCTCTGTGAGTTTTCGATTAGGAACGGTCTTGGTAAGGATTAGGGAGAGTTTTCACAATATGCTGTTGACTATCTCGAAGTCCAAACTTGTAAGTACCGGTCGAATTATTGCTAACTGTCGTATGCAGGAACTTCTGGCGATTGTAGCAGTGGAATGCTGTAGCTGGTTGCAGTTGTAGCTGGTTGCAGAAAAGATGCCAATCCATCACCACATGTTCACACTACATCATCATCAAAGAAGTCATGATCACCCTAAAAGACCTTCAACACAGCTTCTGCTAACTCTGATGCTGAAGATCATGACCCCATATCATGTGAGCATGTCGGCTCTAAGTATATTTCATCACATGGAGTATTACTACAGAAAGATGACTTGGAGACTCAAGTGGGATGATACGTTAAGAGATTATTCAAAATTCATCCAAGACAAAAGAGAAGTCATCTTCAGATCACTGATGTTTGCACAGCAATCTATGACATTGAAGATTCAATGAGTACGAGCTATGATGTCAAGATCCAAGGAAGAAGTGCTGAATTTCAGAACATTACTTCTGGGGTGACCTCCCTTAGGGGGAGATTGTTAGGAATATGAATATTCAGCAGAAGACTCGGTCACCCCGAGTACTTATTAGATCATCATAGCTCATAAGATTATCAGTAATATTATTAGTAGCTTAGTTATTAATTACTATTATGGAGTGGGTCGGGTCTTTACCCTCTGTCAGCTCGCTCCACAGTCCACTAGGGACATAATATGTAGTAGTATATATACCCCTTCCCACACAAGGGAAGGGTGGGACCTTTTCAATCTAATACATCACTAGTTACTTTCTCTCTCTAAAAGGCTCCCACTTCTCTCTAGAAATCTTACTCAATTCGATCCATACAAGCCTCATACAAGTGATTCTTGCATTGTGAATACCCTACACTCTGGGACTAGGTTGCTATTTGGAGGAGTAAAAGTTGTTTGTGAATGTCTAAGCATTTAGTACCCAAACTTGTCAAGCTTTTACTCCACCTTATGTTTCCTATTTATACAGAAGTATTTTACAACCGTTGTGATAAAGACAAAAAGGTGACCTAAGCTAGTTAGGACAAAATACTTACGTATTTTGTCTCTGTTACAAGAAGCTATTTTGGGTATAAGACATTACTGCTTTCTGAGGAACAGTGATGACACTGTCCTGACATTTGCCTTTCAGGGAAAGTTTGACTTCAGCCTGATAAGGACTTCTCCTTATCCCTTCAAACATTTCCCGCCTTGTCCCGCCTATTCTTTAGTCTTCAGGTCTTCAATCTTCTATCTTCAGTCTTTAGTCGTTGAGGAGTCTTGGGGTTCAGTGAGTTATTGTCATCAATCACTGAACCCATCACCTTCTTCTTTAGCTTAGGTGCCACTCACTGAGTTTTGTCCCACTTAATGGAGAGGCTTTTCTTCTTAGACTCGTCCTAAGCTTCCTGAAGGTGACTCACTGAGCAACTGTTCACTCAGTGACTTGAATGTTCTTTAAGGTTTTCTAACACTTAGGTTATTTTCTATTCAAATCCTTCTTTAAGGAAACTTGGGTACTAAATGGACCCAATAGTCTCCCCCTATTTGGATATAAATATAGCCTAAATGTTTTGATCAGTGTAAGTGAGCAAATGGGCTTCTAATTACACCACTTACACTGAAGATACTATAAAGCATGTAAAGAACACTTATAAACATAAAATGTGGAAAACTAGAAGGGGGGGGGGGGTTGAATAGTTTTATGTCTTTTTAATTTTATTATGAAAACCTTTGTTTATTTTTAAAAAAACTTAGATTCAAGTTTGTATGAAAAATAAAACTTGAACCTTATCATTAGTTATATATGTATTCTTTTAAATTGATTGTAAAAGTTTTGGTTTCTTGAATGGATTTTCAAATTGATCTTTATGTGAAGTCGACCTCTAATTAATACTAGCAATTATATAAGCTTATGTGTATGAAAGTAATGACGATGCAAGTAAATAAATAAATAAGGTATGGAAAGATCTAACCGAGACACGAAAGATTTATAGTGGTTCGGCTACAAGGACACCTTCCTTGGCCTACTCCACTCCCCGAGCACACCTTGCTCGAGAGTTTTCTTCACAACTTCAATAAGCTCCATTATGGCGGAGAAAACCGTACACAACTTTGGCTTACACGGGTTTAACAACACAAAGCTAAATGTCGAGTTCTAATCGTAGCTAGAACCAATCTCACAACTTCACAACACAACTTCTTCACGACTAATTCACACCGGCTTCACGACTAGGACTTCACGACTTCAACACGACCGCATCACAACCTCTATGCTACGGCTTCACGACTTTAACACTTAGGACTTCACGACTAGAGCTTCACGACTTCAACATGACCGCTTCACAACTTCTATGCTACGGCTTCACAACTTCAACACTAGGACTCCACAACTAGAGCATCACGACTTCAACACGAGGACTTCACGACTAGAGCTTCACGACTTCAACACGACCGCTTCACAACTTCTATGCTACGGCTTCACGACTTCAACACTAGGACTTCACGACTGGAGCTTCATGACTTCAACACAACGACTTCACGTCTTCGAAGCTACGGCTTCACAACTTCTACACTACGGGTTCACGACTTCTACACAACGGCTTCACGGCTTCTACACTTTGACCTCACAACTTCTATACCACAACTACTTATACAACATCTTCACTACTTACACACAACACTAATCTATAACACACACCTTACATACAAATGAATGAATGATTTACAAACTTTGTTGAACACACAACTTAAGTAACAAAATGATACTAAGTTGTAATACTTCTAATCTTGCTTGATAGAAGTATTATTCTTTTGCACTTGGATGGTGGAAGCTTGGATCACTTGGAAACCAATGCTTAAGATTACATGATCAAAGGTTTTTCTAAGATATGAAATGAGATCTACAACAGAAAGTTTTAGTGCAAAAGGGTGAGTAAAAATCCAGGGGAAGGCTGGTATTTATAGGAGAAAAATCTGGACAGCTGGACCCTACTGGAGCGTGGCCGGCCCCCTTAAATAGGGGGGCGGTCCCCTTAATTTTACTAGCCGGTCCCCTTAATAATTAAGGGGGCCGCCTAGTAAAATTTTCTGAACGTTGCCCAGATTTGTCCTTTTGTGGGGAAGGTTTTTCTGGAACATTTTTACTGATTTTGGTTAAAAATTTGAATTCATGTTTTTATAAAAGATTAAACATTTTTTTTAATACCAAAATTGTTTTTCAAAAATATATAAAATGTTTTTGACATTTTATAAAAAGTTTAGAAATAAAGAAAATGTTCCTTTGATCATATGATGCATTAAGCATTAGTTCATTCATACCTTAAGTGATTTTAGTTGTAGAAGTGAATATTTACAACTAAGTACTTGTTTAATTTATAAGTTTATGTTTTAATGAGTTTACATTTTGTGATCATCAAAACATAGAGATATGAATAAATATTGATAATGTTTTTAGGCATTTATTATGTCAACAATCTCCCCTTTTTTGATGATTACAAAACCTAAACTCATTAAACCAAAAAGTTTATTTTTAGACAAGTATTTAGTGAGTTTACATTCACTTCTCCCCCTTTTTGTAGAATCAAAAAGGTTAAGCCGACAAAATTCAAACGTGAAATTTGTCGGGACGAAAACTCCCCCTTGATGTGTACTCCCCCTCGTTTGGAGGCACCAAGTAATCGATATATGGAATACTTGCAAGAAAAATATTAGAAGCACAAGAATATATATAGCAAAAATAAGCATGCATATAAAGACATTCATTAAAAAATGTTGTGTATCAATACACAACCATCCAAGATTATATTCAATCCTACATTAGCTAGTAAGTAATGCAATCTACATAATCATTCTAGGAGTACATGATCTTCCATGGGGCTTGCACACAAAATGGTTTGAAAAATTACTTTTGATTAAGCATTGCATATGCTTAATTTGGTGAGAATGAAGGTGGTGGTAGTGTAGTGGGTGAAAATGATGGAGGTTGTGGTGGAGGTTGGTTGTTAAGCATGTGTTCAAGGGATGAAAACATGTAGTGTATCTCATCTCTAAGACCAAAGATGATGGTTTGTTTGTGGGTGTGGTGGTATTGGTGATGATGAAAAATGAGCATCAAGAGGTGTTATTGGTCAAGTTGGGTGAATGGAGGTTCTTGAGTAGGAGGTGGAGTTGATGCTCTTGATGATGGTGATGAAAGGTGTGAGTTGATGTAGTTATTGATGGATGAAGTGGAAGGTATGAATGAAGATGTTGTGCCATGAGTGAAGGGTGTTTTTGATGGTGCATTTGGTGCACTTGGGGATTAACATTGAGGTGGTGGTGATGGAGTTTTGGTGTCTTAGAGATGATTTTGGTGATAGCATGGTGAATGAAAATGGGTGTTTGATGGAGGTGATGGTTGATTTAGGTAAGGTTTGGGCTAGATAAAAGGGGTCGCAAGATGCAAAAGAAAACAGTAAATTTTACTGCCCAGATGGCCGGTCCCCTTAATTGTAGGCCGGCCCCCTTAAAATTAAGGGGACCGCCTAGGGAATTAAGGGGGCCGCCCATCTGGTGTTTTCCCAGGCGACCAAATTTGAAAAATTTCCAGAAAAGGGTCATTTTTAGGGTGTTTTTGCAGCAAGCTCCATTTGAATCATGTACATCAGAATGATTAAATAGTGGCATAAACATGTTAAATACGCATGCATACATTTAAAACATATTATGGAATAAGCATGTTATTAATCATCAAGCATGTATATATATCATGATATCAAGTATACAAGCAATAAGCATAACAATCATATATTAAAGACAAGAAATAAAGCATTCATTAGTTGAAAATAATTATGTTAAAAACATAATTATTGATACAACACATATTTTGCTTATAGCATACAATAAGTCAAAAATTTTAAATTGCCTAAGATATCCATTGGACTTGCTTGAGACATGAAAACTTGGATTATTTTGGATGGATGATGGTAAAGAGGGGGTAAAAGATGTTGGATTAATGGGGTTGTCAGTTTGGGTGTATGGATGTTGGAGAGAGTGTTGATGGAGGAATTGGAGGTGGAGAGCTTGGACTTGACCATGTTGAATGAGGGTTTTGATGCTGTTCAAGTGGTGGTGTTGGATTAGATCTAGTGAGAAGATACTCAATCCAAGTGAGACGCTCATTTAAGGTGATGGTTTGATTTTGGAGAAAGATGCAACAAGGACTATTGTTGACATGTTTCTCAATTTGACTCAAGTGATGTGGTGATGATGGTAATGATGGTGAGATGGATGGTGATGATGGTAATGATGGTTTGACTTTGGAGAAAGATGCAACAAGGACAATTGTTGACATGTTTCTCAATTTGACTCAAGTGATGTGGTGATGATGGTGATATGGTGAGATGGATGGTGATGATGGTAATGATGGTTTGACTTTGGAGAAAGATGCAACAAGGACAATTGTTGACATGTTTCTCAATTTGACTCAAGTGATGTGGTGATGATGGTAATGATGGTGATATGGATGGTGATGGGTTTAAGTTGCTTTGAGCAAGGTGAAAAGCAAGGAGAGCATTAAGCTCATGGGCTTCCTTGAGTTCTTCAATGAACTTCAAGTGTTGAGTGGAAGGTGATGATGATGGAGAGTGGTTGTTATTTGGTGGAAGTGGTGGTGACACTTTTGGTGGTGGAGACATTTGTGAACTTGGGTAATTATGAGTGAATGAAGGTGGACATATGGATGATAGGTTATGTGTGTGAAAGGGTTCATTAGGATGAGGTTTAGGTGTTGGTTGAGTTTGAACAACATCATTTGTTGGGTTATGGCATATGTCAAGCTTCCTCCTCCAAATTTGTAGAAAAGGTTGTGTTTTTGGGTTTAGTTTCAAGCAAGTCCAACTTCTTTCAAGGCAATTTAGGATTTAATAACTCATATATGCTAAGCATTCTAACATGCAAACTACTCATTAAGCATATAACATGTATATACATATATTAGACAAGAAGATAATACATAGCACCATGTAATTCATAGTATCATACTTAGGAAGATTAAAAGGCTAGTTAATTAATCCTAATGATTATCTATGTACAAGGGAATGGGGAGTTGTGATAGCATGGACTTCTAGACTTGTACCAAGTGAGATCTTTAATAAGTAAACCATGATTTTTAATTTTTGATTTAGTTCACTTATAAGTGTCATATACACAAGTATATATGACATATATGAGATCACCAAGCATGATTTAAAGAAATATTTTTGGCATTATTCAACAATGCTTGAAAGTAGGTTTTATGTGAATGTGAAAAATATATTAATGAAATAGTTTTGGCTTTATTTCAAAATGTTTTTATGAGGAAAGAAAACATATTTTTCCAATCTTTGGTTTTTGATAAACACGTAATTATAGACACAAGTTTGGAAGAAAGGTTGGATGGTGAAACATGTTTAATAGAAATGTGTCATAATCTTTTGAAAAGTCATTTTTCCAAAATGTGAAGTTTTTGCAAATTTAAAAATAAGTCCCATTAATTATAGATTTAAAAAATAATGGTTTATAAAAGATCTCATGCTCAAGTCTATTGTCACTTGCTACCTCTTTCTACATATCCTATGACATTTACGCATGTATTATGACTAAATACAAAAATACATCATGTCAGAGTAGTTAGAGAAAAATAAAAGCTATTATAATGACAATGCATTCAACTAAACAAATAATTACGAAGGCATGCAGTCAAATCACATAGGAGCAAGTAAACATCTAGAAAATTTATATACGCAAGATGACATAAATCTAGGAATGAAAAGCTCTAGTGAAAAGCAAAGTTCATAACAGTAAACTATCATTAGGTATATTTAGGAAGAATAATGTATTCAAGTTGGAGAATGAGTATGAGACTATTACTAGTGGTGCTCAATTCAGGCTAAACATGACCGTTTTTACGGGTTACACACACTCAACTTCTCACATAGAAGCAATTCAACCGTTAGGTCAAATTGAGTTTCTAGTCAATAGATTCTCCAGTAGTCATTCTCTTTTTAGAAGAAATTAAGTTCCTAAATTTACTTATCGAAGAGTACCAAATATGAAGATTGCTTGGTTCACTAACACTTAGGGGGCTAACTAAAGGGTTTCTAGTTTATTAAGCCACAGAACGAATATAACTAAAGTGTAAAGGCAAAGCAACCTATCAGACTAAGCATATCCTAAGGCATTAATAAGATTATATGCATGAAGTAATTACTTATGAAATTTTAAATAGAGAACTTACCTCACGTCCTAGCTTTTCTTCGTAATGTCTCAGATGATGATCTTATTTAAACCGAAGTGGCTTGACCCGAACATGTCTTGTACGGATCATGATCTTTTCCTTCGTCTGTGTCACTTCATGATTTAGGATTGAGTTCACTTTGGAGTTGATTCATGTAGTCTTCGTCGCTAACACCTACATTAACAACATTTGAACTAGTAGCACATGTATCTATTTTATCTAAAAGTTTATCTATTAAATTTCTAAGATGACTAATTCATGTACAAGATTAAAATCCTCATATTTGGCTTGACATTTTTCTTGATGAAAGTTTTAGAAATTTTTTCAAATATCATTTGCCGTTTTACAGAAGAATATTCTTTCATATTCAACTTTCGGCAATGTTTTTATAAATAATTATTTTAGCTTTATTATTTATTTCATTCTTTGTTTTCAAATAATCAATTTGACTTTCAAAATCCATTTTTGTTTGATTTTCAAAATCACCAATCGAAATGACATGCCAAAGATCTAGATCAATTGATTTCACATAAGTTTCAAATTTATTTTTCCATTCAAGAAAAGTATAGTTTTCAAATAGTGGTGGTTTTAGCAAAGATTCCCCTTCTAGATATTTTTCGAATTCCATAGATCGATTCAAGTTTTAAAATACAGTATATTTTAAAGATCTTGATTAACCTGGCTCTGATACCAATTGTGGAAAACTAGAAGGGGGGGTTGAATAGTTTTATGTCTTTTTAATTTTATTATGAAAACCTTTGTTTATTTTTAGAAAAACTTAGATTCAAGTTTGTATGAAAAATAAAACTTGAACCTTATTATTAGTTATATATGTATTCTTTTAAATTGATTGTAAAAGTTTTGGTTTCTTGAATGGATTTTCAAATTGATCTTTATGTGAAGTCGACCTCTAATTAATACTAGCAATTATATAAGCTTATGTGTATGAAAGTAATGACGATGCAAGTAAATAAATAAATAAGGTATGGAAAGATCTAACCGAGACACGAGAGATTTATAGTGGTTCGGCTACAAGGACACCTTCCTTGCCCTACTCCACTCCCCGAGCACACCTTGCTCGGGAGTTTTCTTCACAACTTCAATAAGCTCCATTATGGCGGAGAAAACCGTACACAACTTTGGCTTACACGGGTTTAACGACACAAAGCTAAATGTCGAGTTCCAATCGTAGCTAGAACCAATCTCACAACTTCACAACACAACTTCTTCACGACTAATTCACACCGACTTCACGACTAGGACTTCACGACTTCAACACGACCGCATCACAACCTCTATGCTACGGCTTCACGACTTCAACACTTAGGACTTCACGACTAGAGCTTCACAACTTCAACACGACCGCTTCACAACTTCTATGCTACGGCTTCACAACTTCAACACTAGGACTCCACGACTAGAGCATCACGACTTCAACACGAGGACTTCACGATTAGAGCTTCAAGACTTCAACACGACCGCTTCACAACTTCTATGCTAGGGCTTCACGACTTCAACACTAGGACTTCACGACTGGAGCTTCATGACTTCAACACAACGACTTCACGTCTTCGAAGCTACGGCTTCACAATTTCTACACTACGGGTTCACGACTTCTACACAACGGCTTCACGGCTTCTACACTTTGACCTCACAACTTCTATACCACAACTACTTATACAACATCTTCACTACTTACACACAACACTAATCTATAACACACACCTTACATACAAATGAATGAATGATTTACAAACTTTGTTGAACACACAACTTAAGTAACAAAATGATACTAAGTTGTAATACTTCTAATCTTGCTTGATAGAAGTATTCTTCTTTTGCACTTGGATGGTGGAAGCTTGGATCACTTGGAAACCAATGCTTAAGATTACATGATCAAAGGTTTTTCTAAGATATGAAATGAGATCTACAACAGAAAGTTTTAGTGCAAAAGGGTGAGTAAAAATCCAGGGGAAGGCTGGTATTTATAGGAGAAAAATCTGGACAGCTGGACCCTACTGGAGCGTGGCCGGCCCCTTAAATAGGGGGGCGGTCCCCTTAATTTTACTAGCCGGTCCCCTTAATAATTAAGGGGGCCGCCTAGTAAAATTTTCTGAACGTTGCCCAGATTTGTCCTTTTGTGGGGAAGGTTTTTCTGGAACATTTTTACTGATTTTGGTTAAAAATTTGAATTCATGTTTTTATAAAAGATTAAACATTTTTATTTAATACCAAAATTGTTTTTCAAAAATATATAAAATGTTTTTGACATTTTATAAAAAGTTTAGAAATAAAGAAAATGTTCCTTTGATCATATGATGCATTAAGCATTAGTTCATTCATACCTTAAGTGATTTTAGTTGTAGAAGTGAATATTTACAACTAAGTACTTGTTTAATTTATAAGTTTATGTTTTAATGAGTTTACATTTTGTGATCATCAAAACATAGAGATATGAATAAATATTGATAATGTTTTTAGGCATTTATTTATGTCAACATAAAACATCGATTTATTCATTAGTTACATAAGGTCCTATTATCTTATCCATCAGTGCTATGAACTCATCATTTTCAGGGCTCTTGTAGTGAAGTGCCATCAGTTTATAAGCCAGTAATGTTGTGGTCTCCACCAGATGTATGTCACTGACCCTTTGGAATGCTTGCTGACCAAATTCATCTATGAAGAAGATTCAAAACTCAGGGTGCTTGATGACCTTGTTGTGAACAAACTTGACACCTTCAGGAAGTAGCCTCTGGCAGTGGAGTCCAATAATAAAGCGTTCAAGTTCCAGCTCTACTACCTTTCTTTTCTTTCCAACGCTCTGAGTGGGCTCAAGAATTGTGAGACCCTAAGATGCAAGAGCTTGTTGATGATCAATTCCAAGACTCTTGTCCACCCTTTCTAATTCTTCATATTTCTTTGTCAGGCCGTCCAATAGGTCAGGGATGCACTTGTTGTTCTTCTTGCTCAGGATGGGTTCCATCATGTCCTATTCTTTGATGCCAAACTCAGAGAACTTAAAAAGGGCATTCTTCTCATATACCCTCTCACCTCTTTTGACAGTGATAGCAAGAGGGTTGGTGTTGGCATGGATGATCATATTAGTGATAAGACTTTCACCCTTTGTCTTGGTCATGGTCCAGACATACCTCTCATAGTTTCTTCTTTTCTTCTCGCTGTTTATTTTGACCTTTTCATTGTGTTTCTTGATCATATCAGCTTGAAGTTGCAGAAACTGTTCCCCCTTATTGCTTGATCAATCTCCTTGATCACTTCTTTGGCTACTTCAGCAATAACAGGCTTACTGAGCATCTCAGCTTTGATCCTGTCTTCTTTTTACATTATAGCAGCCACTTCTTCATTTGTTCCCCTGAACACTTTCCCATTGTGTAAGATGTATTCAATAAGCACTGGTTCACCAGGGTCTTTTCTGACCTCTCTGGGTGCCTTCATGAGCCTGGGAGGTGAGTCTACACCTTCTTTAATTCCCTTCCCTTTGTCAGTGGGTTGAGGTGTTGTAGAAGATGACTCAGAGAACACTGTGGGTGTTGATGTTGCTTCAGTAAGGATAGGAGTTGGAGTGCTTATAGTGGAGGGTGGAACTGATGAGATGACTAATGCTGAAGTTGTTGTAGTTACAGGCATAAAGCTTTGAAGAGGCACAACTTGAGTGATTACTTCCGTAGTCTTTGGCACTGATACATCAGGTGTCTGACCATCTTCCCCTGTCTTCCTGTGTGGATCCAACTGACTGAAGAGTTGTTGTACAGGAGTTGGCACTGTTGGAGAAATTTTCTCCCCTACAACAGATGCTGGAGCTTCAGTGGAAGCATTTTTTGATTTAGGAGCAGACTGAGCTTGAGAAGACTGAAGGAGTTTCAGGATATCAGAGACCATGCCCTTGATCTCTAAGGTTTCTGTCTTTAGGCTGGAGAGATCATTGCTCATGGTGACCTGAGCCTCAGAGAGTTGGGTAACCCTGGCAGTGTAGAGGCTAACAAGCTCATTATGTTTCTGAGAGAGCTGTTCATAAGCTGTGTTGAGTTTGTTAAGGCTGCCTTGAGTATCAGTGACTGATTTATGAAGAGCTTCCTGTTGAGACTTGAAGGAAGAAAGATCCACCTCTTTGAGTAACTTTAGAAGTTCACTTAGGTTTGTTGAGATAGTCTTTTGAGTATCCATGAATTCAGTCAGCTTGGTGATGAGAACCGGATCATCTTTAAACTCTTCTTGAATGTTGCTGAGAGACTTAAGAAGATTGTTGAATTGAGTTCCCTGATCCATACCCAGTTTCTCAATGGAAGTTTTCAAATCACTGACACCTTTATCTGAGGAGGCTCTGGCTTCTTGTGTGAGAGCCTAAAATTGTTCAACATTGGCTCTAAGATCAGCATATGATGCGGTGGATTGCAACCCTCGCAAAAGGTTTTACAATCCTCCTAGACAGTGTACCTAACCGTTGTAGTGTAGTATAGGTAAGTCCGGCGGATTGATCATTCTCTAGGGGAATAGTCTCGCAATAGTTGTGAAAAGGTCAAGATGTATGACGAGATAGGTCTAGAGGTGAGGGATGATTCTTTTTGTATTTTTATATTTTTTAGAAAGTAAGTAAAAATCTCGGTTTTAAAGGAGTGGGCGGAATTAGTTGTTAATCAACTAACCCAAAAACTAATCATCAAACTAAAATTAAACTAATAACAAGAAAAGTAAATTGGTGGTAACTCTTATGATAGGAAAAACATGTTCACTTAGAATTAATTACTCCCTAGTTATCTCCTACTGATTTGTTGAATTGTCACGTCCTTTTTTTAGTTAAAGCGATGTATTCCTTAATATTGGTCGTGGGGAGGTGCCTAAGTTCCCAACTCTATGAATCTTAGTCTCCCTTAAATCCCTTAAAGTCTATTAAGTTTTCTAGGATCTACAACCCGCAATTCACACAATAAATACAACGAGAAAAACCAATAGTGCACTCTACGGTTGCGTTTTCTAAGACGTTCAAGCTAGTTACATACAAGAGGTCAGCCAGTTTTCTTAGCCTAACACGAGGCAATCAACTAAACAAGAGACAACAAATCAATATTCAATAACTAGGTTTCACTATATCTAAGCAAACACAAATAAACTTAAGCTAACATGTTAAAGCAAATAAAAGATAAACAAGTAATCAAACAACACATAAACATATTGAATGATTAAACGAATAACTTATCTTCAATTGAACATGGATGAAAAAGGCTGAAAAAGCTCTGCAAAAGCTATGAAAATCATCTAGGGTTTTGTCCTCCAAAGTGTTACACACTACAATGAAAAATTGCGAAAGTATATATAGATTTACAAGTGTGACGGCGTTACCTTATAGGTCGTGATGCCGTCAGCTCTCCGTGTTTAGGGTTTCATCTTGTGCAAGTCACCGTTATGACGGCGTCAGGAATATCTTGAGGTTGTCACTTGTTAATTTTCTGGGCCATCTCTTTCTAGCTTAAAACATGACTCCCATCTCCAATTTGTACGTGATGGTGTCAGGTTGCAGAATCTTTAAATTCCTTTGAAGCGTCATTTGATAAACTTGAACCAAAAATCCAGCTTCATAAACAAGGGACGGCATCACGTTGTAGCTTGTGACGCCATCAGATCTCCAAGTCTGACAGGTTTTTTCGCGACTTCGTCGTTTTCTTCACTTTTTCATCCAAATACGTCGAAAAAGTGCCGATTTCCAGAATTCTCATCCCAAGTACCTAAAATACAAAAAGAAACGATTTGAGTAAATATTTGATCATATTTATACGATTTTGGGCTTAAATGACCCCTTAAAAAGGTACCAAATAAATCCTTATCAAATATCCCTACACTTCGAATTTGTTTGTCCTCAAGCAAATAAGCTTTTATCCTAATCAATTTACAAGCTTGTGGTCATTTATCACTAATATAAAAGTAATTACAACATATGATCGTTCCATGTTAGTCAAAATAAGCACGGAAATTATATACTAGCACCTCACATAAAGTGTTTGGATTCTCACATCTCTCGGGTGTATAAAGTTATATAACATGAATGGAAACTAGAAAATATAACACTCTCTACCTGTCATAGCACATAAATTACCATAGTCTTGAAAAATGATCAAACCTCCACCACTTTGGCGTAAGCACCTAGGATAAACTATCAAAAAGGGCTTTTCAAGGGTTGTAACGTTAGGTGTAAGGGTATGGAAAACACGGTTTGTTGGATATAGGGAAATTTACGGGTGGCAAGTCAATTATCTTGGTCAATTACATGTACAATGAGGCGTTGCTAAGCCAAGACTCGATTCAACTTGACTCGCTTGTTGAATCTAACACACCTGCTAGATCTTTGAGCCTATGTGGATCGGTAGGATGCCTATGTAATCACAAGCACACTACAAGAGAATCTCTGAATACGAAGTAGAACAGAAAAGAACTAAGACTATGATCCTCTATGGATCGTATAATGAACTAAAAGATGTTTTTATTGAAGATGGTTAACTCGTAAAGATGTATCAAACTCATAGACGGGGTGTTTCTTTTATAATGATAAGAAACCCTAACCCTAACCCGTCATACAAGAAAACGTGTAAAGCGATAAACATGATCTCTGCTAAAAATAACTCTAACAAACATACTAAACATATGGATAACTAACAATAATATCCGCAGCAACAAACACTATCAGCAGATACAAAATATAACTATCAGCAGCAATGAGCTTCGACAGGAACTAACACTATCGACAGGAACCAACTTTCACTATCGGCAGCAACAAGAAATATCTTATTTCCAAAATTCCCAACAATCCTCCCCTAATCTTGAGGAAATAGCTTATTTCCGACAAGATTCCCTAAGCGTTCACTCTACTCTGAAAGTACTTTGAAGTTCATAGGGGGAGGATTAGACTAGCAGCAGCATCAGTAAGTAACCAGCAGCAACACTTGAAACTTCCAGCAGCAACTTCGATAGTCCAGCAGCAATAAAAAATTATCTTCAAAAGAAAATCTAAGCTGGTCACCATGTCATTCTTGATCTTGACTACTACTATGACAATATGTACATCAAATCACTTAAGTTTCATACTATTCTCATCACATCCAGGTGTGTTAACTCCTGTGAGAGGTGAATCATTGAAAATTAATGGATTTGATGTCTCTTTACCAATAGCCATCACTACTGGAGTAGCCAATGTTTAGGTGTGTAAGACCATGGTACATTGATAACCATCTGATTTTGAGTAAACCAGCAACTGTAAACGGATTTGACTTGTCTTTACCTGTAGCCGTTTGCTCAGGACTAGCCAATTCTTGGTTTCAACTGAACCTTGGTGAATTGAAGACCAAATATGGATACCAAATGTCTTTACCACAAACCATACTTTTGTGGACTAGCCAATTCTTTGGATCCCATAAAGGGTTACATCCATGGTGAATTGAGAACCATTTCAACTCTCAGGAATGAACCATGGGTGAGTTGAAGTACCCTATAGCTTTGAGCAAGCTATCACAGCTATCAACGAATTTGATTATCACACTAGAGCCGTACCCTCATGTTGAGTCAACTTTTTCTTGTCTGTGAGACATGGTGAGTTCAATACCATTTGTTGTGTAGGTGTAAACACCAACACTGTACCTGCAAGGTGTTGCTCAAAACCAACTTATTAGCACACAAAATATACAAGATTTTTTTTTTTTTTTTTTTTTTTTTTTTTTGAACTAAAAGAACCAAGAAACAAACCAAAAGAAAAAGAAAGAAAATAAGAAAAGATAAGAAAGATATACAACAACAAGAAGCCTCCCCTTAGGCTTAAACCTCCCCTTAACCTCAGCACCTAAGGATTGAGCATTCTAATATGAACCACCAGATAGTTAAACCTTGGACCATCAAATGCTTTAGTCAATAGGTCAGCCACATTCTCATCAGAGTCGATCTTAAGCACCTGAATGAGATGCTTCTCATAAGCATCCCTTATAAAATGATGCCTAATCTCTATGTGCTTTGTTCTTTGATGAAACACTGGATTTTTAACAATACAGATGGTACTTTGGTTGTCAATGAAAATTTTAGTGTTCATGAAGTTGAACCCATAGTCTAACAATTGATTTTGCAACCAAAGGACCTGTCCACAGCAACTAGCAGCAGCAACATACTCTACCTCAGTAGAAGATGTAGCTACAATAGTCTGCTTCTTGCATTGCCAAGAAACCAACCTTCTTCCCAAAAATTGACAACCCCCAGTAGTAGATTTTCTATTAAAGTTTGCTCCAGCATAGTCACTGTCACTATAAGCTTCCAGCACAAAAGAAGAATCCTTTGGGTACCAATGTCCCAGCTTAGGCTGTCCTTTTAAATACTTGAAGATTCGTTTGACAGCATTTAAATGGGAAGTCAAAGGTGTAACCTGATGTCTAGCACAAGCACAGACTACAAACATGATATCAGGCCTTGAAGCTGTCAAATACATCAAAGAACCTATCATTGACTTGTATAAGTAAACATTGACAGCATCATCAGGTTCATTATTGGATTTAGGCTTTGGAGCTTCAAAAGGTGTTGTAGCAGTCCTCACACTATCCAAGTCAAACTTCTTAAGTATGTCATGAACATACTTTTCTTGGTTAATGAAGATACCATCTGGTCTCTGTTGAACCTGTAAGCCCAAGAAGAATGTCATCTGCCCCATAGCACTCATTTCAAATTCACTTTTCATTAATTCCTCAAAATCCTTACACCAGGCTTCATTAGTGGAACCAAAAATAATATCATCTACATACACTTGTACCAAGATGATATCTTTAAAATTCTTCCTAATGAAAAGTGTTTTATCTATCGTTCCTCTTCTGTAACCATGTTTAAGTAGAAAAGCAGACAACCTGGCATACCATGCTCTTGGTGCTTGATGAAGTCCATAGAGAGCTTTCACCAATTTATAAACCAAATCAGGATGTTGTGGATCAACAAATCCCTGTGGTTGAGTAACATAAACTTCCTCTTCAATACTCCCATACAGAAAAGCACTCTTCACATCCATCTGATAAACTACAAACCCCATAAATGAAGCAAAAGCCAAAAACAGTCGAATAGCTTCAACTCTTGCTACTGGTGCAAACACCTCATCATAGTCAATACCCTCCTCTTGTCTATGTCCTTGAGCTACCAATCTAGCTTTATTTCGAACCACAATTCCCCTAGCACCCCGTTTATTCTTGAGAATCCATTTAGTTCCAATTGCATGTTTTCCTTCAGGCAATGGTACTAATACCCAAACTTTCTGATTCTTGAACTGCTGCATTTCCTCTTGCATAGCCTCAACCCAATCAGAATTATCAAGGGCTTGAGCTACACTACTTGGCTCAATTTGAGATAGAAAGCAAGCATAAAGGCAATGAAGATAGTCAGTGTGATTGCTTCTTAACTGTTCCTGAATGTAACTGAGAAAAGCAGATTCTCCAAACTTGGATTGATTTAACCTTCTTCTTATTTGAACAGGAGAATTGAGATCACCAAGAATAAAAGATTGAGGGTGTACAGTGTTAATCCTCTTGGTAACAACAGGATCTACCTCATAGGTTGTGGCTTGATTAGTAATAAAGGGATTTGCTTCACCATCATAAGAAGAGTGAGTGAAAATTCCAGATCTTGACTGATGATGAGGATCATTCAGCTTAGCTGCTGAAGAGAGTGAATTTCCAAGATCAGATGGACTTGGGAATCTAGTTGGAGGCTCACTGAATCCCAACAAATCAGCAGATGGAGTAGACAAAGAAGCAGCAGGATTGGTGACATCGGCAGGAACATCAGATGTATCAGCAGTAACAGGTGTACTACCAGCAGAATTGACATCAGTAGGAACAAGAATCCCTCCAGCAGAAGCCATTTCTCTTCTGACTTCAGCTTCAGCATTTGTCAATAGCTCCACTATTTCTTGTGAAAACCCAGAACCAAACTTTTCAGCAGCTCTCTTGGCTTGATATTCTTGTCTTTGAAGCCTAGCAAGGTCTTCTACAAAACTTGAATTATCTTCAGTCTTACCAGAAGTATCTTTGAGTTCTGTACCTGAAAAGTGGTTAGGGGGAAAAGAAGGAACAACTATGGGTTGTTCATCACACTCTGAATCAGATTCATCATCTGAGGTACCTGCATTGTTAGATGGATAAACATGTGTACCTACAGATTGATTAGCTTTATATCTAGAATAACCCAATGAATCAGTCAGATAATCTAGGTCAAAATACCAGTCATGACCTGCACCCTGTAAATTAGGTTTGTCTTCTATAAACCTTAAATTGAGTGTTTCTTCTACCCTCTTAGCAGACAAGTTATAAACCCTATAGGCCTTACTATGAGCAGAATATCCAACAATGAACCCCTCATCTGCCTTTTCTTCAAATTTACCTAGGTGATCACTAGTATTTAAGATAGTTACATGACATCCAAAAGGCTTAAGGTAACTTATGTTGGGAACCTTTCCAGACAAGAGCTCATAAGGAGTTTTGTTGTGGGGATTAGTAATAGATACCCTATTCAGTACATAGCAAGCAGTGCTTACTGCTTCAGTCCAAAACATGGTAGGCAACTTAGAGTCAGCTAGCATAGATCTAGCTGCTTCTATAAGGGTCCTATTTTTCCTTTCTGCAACCCCATTTTTTGTGGGGTTCTGGCACTGCTATAATCTCTTTTAATCCCCTTGTTCCCACAAAATTCAATTAAATTAGAGTTCTTAAACTCAGTTCCATTATCACACCTTATAGCCTTAACCTTTCTATTTAGCTGATTTTCAATTAAGGTAATAAAATCCCTAAGCACATAATAGGTTTCATTTTTAGTACCTAAAAAGAAAGTCCAAGAAAACCTGCTAAACTCATCAGTAATCACGAGACAATAATACTTATGGTCTCTACTTCTGATAGAAGTTGGACCAAAAAGATCCATATGAAGCAGTTGCAGAGGCTCAGAGATGGTGCTCACAGCAGTAATGGCCTTGTATGATGCCCTGTGTTGCTTTCCTTTATTGCAGGCAACACAATTGTGTTCATTTGTGAAGGTCTTGAAAGGGAGTCCAAGCACTAAGCCATTCTTTGCCAGCTTGTTGATAGTCTTGAAGTTCACATGTGCCATTCTTCTGTGCCATTTGTTTGCTTCATCCACAGAAGCCTTTGCCACCATACAAGCAAGATTACCCTCAGGGTTAACATCATTCAGATTGAAACAATATAGGTTGTGAGTCCTTGGAACTTTGAGCACAATCTCACTATCATCAGGCATCTTGAAGTCCTTGGAGAGCACAAGACAGTCAGTCTCAGTAAAGAGAACTCCATTCTTCTTATCACATATTTGTGAGACAGAGAACAAATTGAAGTTCTTGAGTTCCTTCACATAGAGAACATTCTCAAAGTCCAGTTTAGGAGTCTTAATGGTTCCTTTCCCTGTAATCTTTCCATCACCTCCTCCAAAAGTCACAAATCCTCCATAAAAGGGTACAAAGTTATGCAACCTTTCCAAATTTCCTGTCAAACTCCTTGAACAACCACTGTCAACAATACCTACTTCTTTACTCTTAAAAGGAATGTCCTACAGAACAAAAATACATACAACAATGTTAGATACATGGGAGGCCCAAGTCATTACTGACTTAGGTCTGCCTTGTGGATCAATAAAAATTAAACCATGGAGATTGATGAGATCCACCATTGTTCTTGGACCCCATTCTCATATATTTTTTATTGTTTCTCCAAGAACAACCTGCTGAGGACTTAACAGCAGTTCCCCATCTTGCCCCTCCCCTCTGTAAGGTGTCAAAATAAACAGGCCACGTATCATTTTGAAAGTAAATGCTGGTAGGTCTGTAGTAAGGTCTAGAAACATTGCTTCTCCAATCAGCAGGAATGGACTTATCAGCAGCAACTGGCTTACCAGCAGGAACTGGCTTGCCAGCAGCAACAGAAGCTCTACAAGAGTTTATTCTTGCTGCTTGTGGAATATATGGGGGAATTTCATTGACATTGTTCCACACAGACCTATTTTGACAAGCATTTTTACCCATCTATTTTTCATAATAGTCACAATCTTTAATAAGATGATCATAACTACGACACACAAAGCAAGATTTCTTTCTAGGAGACTTTTTCTTAACATTATCTTTCTGATTGCAATCAGAAGAATTCAAACCAACACAATTAAAATTATCCTTAACAAAAGTAAAATCACAACCGGAACTGTTTGAAACAAAACCAAAACTAGAAACATTATTGTTTTTAACATTATCAAAAGAAACATCTTCAACTCTTTGGGATTCATCAGTTGCCACTTTTGAAGACAGATCTTCTGATTTTATTGATGCAAACTTCTCACTTGATCCACATGTGGAATAGTCATCAGTCTTGATTTCTTCAGATTTGTCACTGTTAGAACAAGAGACAAACTCATTAGAGTCACAATCAAGATCAGGCAAGTTCTTTTCCTTTTTGCCATAAGTCATTTGTGAATCATCAAAGTCAAGGTCAAGGGCTGAGTGGATAGGAACAGGCTTAAAAACACCTCTTATAGGTGGAGGAACTGCATTTATCCCTCCTTCCTTAACAAACTTAACAGGCACTTGATAATCAACTTCCTTAGGGGTAGGGTCAAATATTCGAGGGTTATATTCCCCAACATCATATCCCAACCCTTTCTTACGCCAACCAGACTGATTACCATAGTTAACAAGATATTTTTCTGATTGTTGCCATGAATTTATCTTAGCCACTTCACTATCCAGTTTAGCCTTTATATCCTGATTTTCTAATTTCAACTTAGCATATTCTCTTTCAGAATGTTTTAGACAGTTATTGGAGTTCTCTAAATCTCTTTCCAAAACCCTTATCTTTTGTTCATATGCTAGCTGATTAGCTTCATGCCAAGCCTTTTGTTTTTCCACAGTTTTAAGTGCCTTTTTATAAGCTTGAATTTCTACAAACAATTTATTATATTCAGGCTCCATTTCATCAAATTCCCTTTTTAACTCAGTGTATTTATTTTCACTATCCTTTTGCAATTTAGTATATTTAATTTCACAATCAAAAGGACACTTGAGTACCTGAGTTGGATAGCCCATCATTCCAAATTCTCCACACTAGAGCTTTATCTTCCTCTGACTCCAATTCTTTCATTCTGAATGCCGAATACCTTGTTCTATCATCAACTTTCTTGTCTTGGCATTCTCTGGCAAAGTGACCTATCTGACCACATTTGAAGCACTTCACCTTCCTTCTGTCAAACCTTGCACCTTCCCTTCCATTGAGATTGAGCTTCCTCCCAGACTGCTGCTCAAACCTGTTAACCTTTAATGACAGCATAGCCAGCTGCCACTTGATGTCCATCTCCTCCAAATCAAATTGATCAATTTGATCAAAGTCATCATACATAAATTGCTGTTGTGGAGTACTTTCAGCAACAAATGAATGAAGAATTTCCTCAACAACATTGTCATTCCTTGATTGAGATCTTGGTGTTGCAGGAGAATAGGAAACAGATGAAGATGAGGGGTTTGGGCTATCACCATGAGAGACCTTGTTAGCACTGGAAGCACTAACAAAAGCAGTATGAGTAGGTGTATGAGATGAATAAGTAGAAACCCCTTTGATGTCAATCTCTAGGGTCTTAAGCTTGTTGTACAGATCATCAAAGCTTAGGTAGTCCAATCCTCTTTTGGCTTTCAGAGTTATGGAAACTTGAGACCAGGATGAAGGTAAAGCCCTCAGAAACTTTGTGTTGCAGTCTTCATTGTCTGGTCGAGCCTGCAACTGATTAAGTTGGCTGAGGATCTTGTGAAATCGATCATACCCTTTGTGAATACCTTCTTCCTCAGATCTTAAACTCCTGAAATCCCTGCTTGAGCATTGATTTCCTCATCTTTTTGGACTCCTCATTCCCACCGAATCTAGCTTTTACAGCAAGCCAGATTTCTCTAGCATCATCCAGGTGATGAAAATCACCCATGTGATCCTCTGGGAGAGCCTGAAGCAAGAGAGTTCTTGCTTTAGTTTCCCTTTGCACAGCCAGCTGCTCCTCAGCTGATGTAGGAGCGAGAATAATGATACCCCCATTCTTATCTCTTCCAATTCTCTTCTTGCTATTCCTAGTGAGGATAACATTCCAAAGATGGTGATCACTGTTGGAGATCCAGTACTCCATCTTCATAGCCCAGACTTCATACTCTTCCTTCTTAAGATATGGGAACTTAGCATTACTGTTGGACACAGTGGTTGTAACAATTTGTTGTTGAACTTTTGTGGGTTCAGGTTCTTCATTGTTAATAGCAGCGAATTCAGGGTTTTCATCGCCCATCGTGAAAGGGTTTAGAGAGATTGTTTTGAGAACTTTTACTTCTTGATCAGAGATCCTCACGAGGCTCTGATACCACTTGTTGAATCTAACACACATGCTAGATCTTTGAGCCTATGTGGATCGGTAGGATGCCTATGTAATCACAAGCACACTACAAGAGAATCTCTGAATACGAAGTAGAACAGAAAAGAACTAAGACTATGATCCTCTATGGATCGTATAATGAACTAAAAGATGTTTTTATTGAAGATGGTTAACTCGTAAAGATGTATCAAACTCATAGACGGGGTGTTTCTTTTATAATGATAAGAAACCCTAACCCTAACCCGTCATACAAGAAAACGTGTAAAGAGATAAACATGATCTCTGCTAAAAATAACTCTAACAAACATACTAAACATACGGATAACTAACAATAATATCCGCAGCAACAAACACTATCAGCAGAAACAAAATATAACTATCAGCAGCAATGCGCTTCGGCAGGAACTAACACTATCGGCAGGAACCAACTTTCACTATCGGCAGCAACAAGAGATATCTTATTTCCAAAATTCCCAACAACTCGCTAACTACTATCTCTTTTTTTGTATTTTTCTTGACACTTTCTTGACTTAAACAAAAATAAAAGACGGGATGGTATTTCATATGTTTTTCTCTTTTCTTTTTCTTCTTTTTTTTCTTTATATATATATATATATATATATATATATATATATATATATATATATATATATATATATATATATATATATATATATATATTTTCTCTTTTTTTCGATTTTTTTTATACACTCTTGCCCTACCATCCAAAATAATACATCAAAAGGGATTTTGCAACCTCCCTACACTTTAACTTTTATATACTTTACACATAACTAACTAATGACCCGAATTAAGAAAATTAAAACACTTGGAGTACTTTAGACATTAACGCACATGTTGGGAATTAAAGCTTCCAAGATGTTAATACTGCTCAAGATGGATAAAGCTGCTCATGAGATTACAACTGCTCAGGTGATTAAAAGGAAAATGCTCTAAGTATGTTTCTACTGCTGGTTATAGAGTTGATGCTGCTAATAAAGGTTAAGACTGCTAGTGTATATTATAACTGCTGAGAACTTCAAGGAAATATACACTAAGTAGTTAGTGCTGCCAGGGTTAATGTTAATGTTGCTAGTTCAGAGTTTCAACTGCTGAAGAATTACTGCTGCTAGAGTTAGAATTAAGACTGCTAGAGTATTTAGTTAATACTGCTGATAAGATAAACTTGTATAGACGGTTAGATAATTATAGAAAAGATTCTTTAAAGATTTATCTTGTATAGAAAGTTATTGTAAGCCGACTAGGACTCCTTAGTCTATAAAAGGAGGTCCTAGAGCATAGAGTTCGATATACATTATTCATAACTTCAAGGTTGTAAACCCTAATACTTAAAGAGTATTCGTATTAATAATATTGAAGTTGTTGATTTGTTTACGATTGTGTTAACTGTTCTTCTTATTACTATTGTTTAGATTCCGCATAAACCTTAGTAATTCAACACAGTTTCTATACCTAGTTGTGTAAATTCATCTAGCATAACTAAACCTTTACAAGCTAAGGGAGTCGATCAAGTGTATAGCTGGGATCAACAAGTGCTATCAGATCTTGTGATCTAGAAGCTGAAATAAAAAAGAACCTGTTTAAGCTCAAAGTTGTTCAGATCTTACAGAAGACATGGATTCAGAATCTACACATATGATTACTGCATCAAAGGTTCCAATGTACAAGTCTGGTGAGTATGAACTATGGAGAATGAGAATAGAGCAGTACATTCAGATGGTTGATTATTCTCTATGGGAGGTTATAGAGAATAGTGATTCCTTACCAGAAACTGAAGTGTCTGCTGTTGGTGTTAAGACTGTTATGCCTATTAAAAATGCTGAAGTGAAGGCACAAAGAAGATTAGAGGTTAAAGCCAGAAGCACTCTCATGATGGGCATTCCTAATGAACATCAGTTGACTTTCAATCCTATCAAAGATGCTAAGTCTTTGTTAGCAGCTATTGAGAAGAGATTTGGAGGGAATGCTGCTACTAAGAAGACTAGGAAGAATCTTTTGAAGCAACAATATAAGAACTTTGCTGCTCCATGTTCTGAGAATCTTGATCAGACCTTTGACAGACTTCAGAAACTTGTCAGTCAATTAGCACTTATGGAAGTAATAATTCCACAAGAGGATATAAATCAGAAGTTTCTAAGAAGCTTGTCACTAGAATGGCATACGCATACTGTGGTGTGGAGAAACAAGGATGATCTAGATACAATGAGCATAGATGATCTGTACAACAATCTAAAAGTGTATAAACCTGAAGTCAAAGGGTCATCTAGCTCATCTTCAAACACACAAAAGTTGGATTTTGTGTCCTCCTCCAATAACAGTTCTAGCAGTACTAATGAAGCAGTTAATACTGCTCATTGAGTTAGTGCTGCTGGTACTCAAGTTAATACTGCTAGTTCTACAAACTTTGATAACTTGAGTGATGTTGTTATCTGCGCTTTCTTGGCTAGTCAAACTAACAGTTCTAAGATTGTACATGAGGACTTAGAACAGCTTCATCCAGATGATCTTTAAGTGGCAGATGGCAATGTTGACAATGAGGGCAAGGAGATTCTTGAAGAAAACAGGAAGGCAGCTCAAATTCAAAGGGCAGGACAACATCGGGTTTGATAAGTCAAAGATAGAATGCTATAACTATCACAGGAAAGGACACTTTGCAAGAGAGTGCAGGGCACCAAGAAGTCAAGATTACAAGAATGAAAAAAGCTCTAGGAAAGCCGTGTCTGTGGAACCTACAAATTCTACATCTTTGGGGTCTTGTGATGGTATGGGTGGATATGATTGGAGTGACCAAGCAGCAGAAGGACCAAACTTTGCACTCATGGCCTATTCTTCTTCTTCATCAAGTTCTGACTCTGAGGTATCTAATAATTATGGTTGTTCTTATAAATCTTGTTTAGATACTGTTGAGGAACTTAAGACTATGAATGAAAAATTATTAGAAGATTTAAAAAGGTTAGAATTAGATAATTTAGGCTATAAAGTAGGTGTAAAGTCTGTTGAGCAAAAACTTGAATTTTTTAAGCAGAATGAGATTGAGTTTGTAGAGAAGGTTAATGTTTTGGAAAGCAAACTTTATATGAAAGAAAATGAAATTCAAGAACTTACTAAGAGGTTAGAACATGCTCAAAGAGAAAAGGATGCAGCTCATCAAGAAAAAGAAAAACATCAATGTAAAGTGAATAAGCTTGAGTTTGCATCTGAAGGTGTAAATAAGATAACTGAGTGTCAACTTATGAGGAAAGGTAGTGGTATAGGTTATAATGAAGTTCTCCCTTCTATTACAGGCAAATTTTCACCTCCTTGACCTGAATTGTCTTGTTTAATTGAGTCTGATGATAAGTCTGTAAGTGAGAATAGTAAGTCTAATAAGGAGATGCCTAAAGTTGAAAATTCTGATGCACCTATCATTGAAGATTGGGTGTCCGATTATGATGAAGATCAGGTTGAGTATACAACTAAAGTTGATAGTAAGATAGTTAAGCCTGGTGTAGAAAAGATTAAGTTTGTCAAGCCTAGGTTTGGTGATAAGTTGTCTAGAAAAATTCTTGATTACACTGAGCAACCTAGGAGCAACACACAAAGTCCTAGAGGGAATTAGAGAAATTGGAATAACATGATATCTCAAAGACTAGGAAGTGATTGGCAAATGTTTAACAAGGCATGTTATCACTGTGGTAGTTTTGAACATTTACAGGATAATTGTTTTTACTATAAAAAACCTGTTTGAAACTATGCTAGGAGGGTGAATCACCAAAGTTTTTCTAAAAATACTCACCCAAATGCTAAGAGCAATATAGTTCCAAGAGCAGTGTTAATAAAATCTAGGCATGTATCAGTTAATACTGTCAAGCAACATATTTCTAACCCAACAGTATTAACTAATACTGCTAGACAAGTTAATACTGCTTCCACCAAAAGAACAGTGAATGGTGCTAAATCCAGGTTACACTTTTCAAATAAAGCACATTCATTTGTAAAAAGGCCCATTCGAAAGAATACAACATTTAGTACTGCTAAGGCAAAAGCAGTAGTTTCTACTGCTAAGCCAAAAGCAATAACTGATACTATTTTGGGAAACCATTTTTATGCTGTTAAGGCCTCAGCTTGTTGGGTTTGGAAACCAAAATTTAAAGTTTTAGATCTTGTCTCCAGACATAGCAGTGCATCCATAGTTTTAAAGAAGTATGATTATGTTGATGCACAAGGCAGATCCAAGTCAGTAATGGCTTGGATCCCCAAAATGAACTGATTTTCTTACTTTATGTGCAGGGGAATCCACAGGTGGAATTAGAGGATAAAGGAGTATTTGACAGTGGATGCTCAAGGCACATGACAGGAAACATGTCCTATCTCACAGATTTTGAAGCAATTGATGGAGGATATGTTGCTTTTGAGAGTAATCCTAAAGGACAGAAAATCACAGGCAAAGGTACAATAAAAACTGGTAAATTAGATTTTGATAATGTGTACTTTGTAAAAGAGCTTAAGTTTAACCTCTTTAGTGTTTCACAAATGTGTGACAAAAAGAATAGTGTTCTTTTTACTGACACTGAATGTTTTGTCTTGTCTCCTGACTTTAAGTTGACTGATGAAAGTCATGTTTTAATTAAAATTCCTAGAACAGACAATATATAAAGTGTTGATTTAAAGAATATGGTTCCCAAAGGAGGGTTGACTTGTCTCTTTGCAAAGGACACATCTGATGAATCTAAGCTTTGACATAGAAGGCTTATTCATTTAAATTTCAAAACAATGAATAAATTTGTTAAGGGAAACCTTGTAAGAGGTTTACCTTCAAAAGTTTTTGAAAATGTTGAAATCTGTGTTGCTTGTCAGAAGGGAAAGCAACACATAGCTTCTTGTAAGACCAAGGCAGTGAACTTAATAAATCAGCCTTTAAATTTGTTGCACATGGATTTATTTGGACCAACATTTGTGAGAAGTTTAATGAAAAATATGTATCGCCTAGTTATCACAGATGATTTTAGTAGATTTACTTGGGTTTTATTTTTAGCAAATAACGATGAAACCAGTGGCATTCTTAAGTCTTTCATAACCAGGATAGAAAACCTAGTTAATCATAAAGTTAAGGTAATAAGATGTGACAATGGAACTGAGTTCAAGAATAGGGATATGAACTAGTTTTGTGAGATGAAAGGTATTAAGAGACAGCTTAGTATAGCTAGAACTCCTCAACAGAATGATGTTGCTAAGAGGCGGAATAGGACATTAATTGAGGCTGCTAGAACAATGTTAGCTGATTCTAAGTTACCTACTAATTTTTGGGCTGAAGCAGTTAATATTGCTTGCTATGTGAAGAATAGAAGTTTAGTAGTTAAGCCTCATAACAAGACCCCTTATGAACTTTTACATGGTAGAAAACCAATGTTAGACATTTTAAGACTATTTTGGTGTCCTGTTACTATCCTAAATACCGTAGATCACTTAGACAAGTTTGATGGCAAGGCTGATGAAGGTTTCTTTGTTGGATACTCAATGAATAGCAAAGCTTTTAGAGTGTTTAATAGTAGAACCAGGATTGTGGAAGAGAAATTACATGTTAGGTTTAGTGAGAATTCACCTAATGTTGTAGGAAGTGGAACAAACTGGCTGTTTGATATTGATGCACTAACCAAAACGATAAATTATGAGCTAGTTGTTGCAGGTACACAATCTAATAAGTATGCATGTACAAAAGCTAATAGTTATGCAGGTAGATAAGCTAGTAAGGAGACTGAACCTGCACAGAAGTACATCTTGCTACCCATATGGACTGATGATCCACTTATCACAACACAAGAGTCAATGAGTTCACAAGCAGATGAAAATCCAAAAGATGATAAAGAAGATGGTGTTAAGTCTTCAAATGAGGAAGAAAAGCAGACTGATGAACCTCCAAGCAACGAAAATATGTTTGATGAATATGTTCAGGATGATAATATTGGCAGTTCTAATGATGTTAACGCTGCTAGTAATGATAACAGTACTAACAGCACTAACAATGATAAAACTGCTAATAATTCTGATAAGGAAGGCATTACTTTTGATGAAGATAAATATCCAATTGATCCAAACATGCCTCCTTTGGAGAATATATATGTTGATACAGATGATGAAAAAGTTGGTGCAGAGGCTGACATAAACAACTTGGATGATACTATTCCTGTTAGTCCTATTCCCACTACCAGAATTTACAAGGATCATCCTAAAGAACAAATCATTGGAGAAGTGCAGTCTTCTGTTCAGACAAGAAGAATGTCAAAGAATTTGGAGGACAAGGTTTCTTTGCAAGATCCCTTCATCAAAGAAACAGTCATAAAGACCTTCAAAACTGTTTGTTTGTTTTCTATCACAAGTAGAACCCAAGAATGTACATAAAGCATTGCAGGATCCAAGCTGGGTAGAGGCTATGTAAGAAGAGCTTCTACAATTCAAGCTATAAGAAGTTTGAACCTTGGTAGATTTTCCAAATAGGAAGAGGGCAATTCGTACTAAATGGGTTTTCAGATGCAAAAAGGATGAAAGAGGCATTGTGATTAGAAAAAAAGGCAAGATTAGTTGCTCAGGGATACACTCAAGAAAAAGGCACTGATTATGATGAAGTATTTGCCCCAGTTGCAAGAATTGAAGCTATAATGTTGTTCTTGGCTTATGCTTCATATAAAGACTTTATAGTGTATCAAATGGATGTGAAGAGTGCTTTTCTTTATGGGACAATTGAGGAAGAAGTATATGTCTATCAACCACCTGGATTTGAAGATCCTAAAAATCCTAATAAGGTATATAAGGTGGAAAAAACACTTTATAGTTTACATCAAGCTCCTAGAGCTTGGTATGATACATTGTCAACATACTTGTTGGACAATGGTTTCTGTAGAGGGAAGATTGACAAGACATTGTTTATCAGAAGACACAATAATGATATCTTGCTGGTTCAAGTTTCTGTTGATGATATTATCTTTGGATCAACAAACAAGGAGTTATGTGTTCAATTTGAGAAGCTTATGCATGAAAGGTTTCAGATGAGTTCTATGGGTGAACTCACATTCTTCTTCGGATTACAAGTCAAGCAGAAGGAGGATGGCATATTCATCAGTCAAGATAAGTATGTAACTGAAATTTTGAAGAAGTTTGGGTTTACTGATGTGAAATCTGCAAAGACAACATTGGAAACTTCCAAGCTCCTGCTCAAAGATGAAGATGGTGAAGAAGTTCATGTTCACTTATATAGATCAAGGATTGGTTCATTGATGTATCTTACAGCTTCAAGACCTGACATTATGTTTGCAGTGTATGCCTGTGCTAGATATCAAGTTACACCAAAAGTTTTATATTTTAATGATGTGAAAAGAATTTTTAGATACTTGAAAGGTCAACCTAAATTGGGCCTTTGTTATCCAAAAGATTCACCTTTTGATTTGGTAGCATACACTGATAGTGATTATGCTGGAGCTAGCTTGGATAAGAAATCCACAACAGGAGGTTGTCAATTTCTAGGATGCAGGTTGATTTCATGGCAGTGCAAGAAACAAACTGTGGTTGCTAATTCCACAACAGAAGCTGAGTATGTGGCTTCTTCAAGTTGTTGTGGACACGTGCTCTAGATTCAAAATCAATTACTGAATTATGGGTACAATTTTATGCATACCAAAATATTTATTGACAATAGCAGTACTATGTGCATAATTAAAAATCTTGTTTCTCATTCTAAAACAAAGCATATAGAGATAAGACATCATTTTATAAGAGATTGTTATGAAAAGAAGTTAATCCAAATAGTTAAAATTCATACTGACAAAAATGTTGCAGATTTGCTCACAGAAGCTTTTGATGTGGGTAGATTTCAATTTTTGATTGCCAGTATTGGAATGTTAAATCTTTGAAAATTCTTATCTCTTTATGTTTTTGTAATGTTTTGTAGGGATTAGTACTTCTATGTATGTCAATAACTGTTTCTATTGCTAAGTGTAATTAGTACTGCTAGTTATACTTAGAACTGCTAGTTTATACTGCTTGTTATACTTAAAACTACTAAGTATAATTGCGTATGTGATTATTAGAGAATGTGTTTTTGTTTGTGTTTTGGTGTTTTTGGACTAATCTTTTGCAGGATAAGCAATGAAAAGTGTTGGAAGTGCTGATAATTCAGTTGTTTGGAGTGAAAAACTGACTTAGTACTGCTGAGTATAAGTTAGTGCTGCTAAGCATAACTTACTTCTGCTAGGTTTATGCTGCTATATCTAAGAGTGCAAGGACGATTATGTAACTTCTTCACTTAAGGGTTTAAATCCCTAATTGGATCACTTAATCAGTTTCACGCACTCATAATTCTCTCTAACAACAAACTCTAACACATTTTTATCATCTAACTTCAAAATCCTCAAATCACAAATCCTAACTCAAAATGTCGTCACGCAAATTTGATGAGAGTCATAACATGGTTGCCTTTCTTGATAAACCTAAAGAGTCTGAAGGGTTCACAGAAATTATTGATTTCTTGAATACAAACCCTATAAGGTTTGCATTAACTGTGAATCCTACTATATACATTTCTCACGTTAATCAGTTTTGGTCTACTGCTAAGGCCATAACTATTAATAGAGAAGTATAGTTAAAGGCTAATGTAGATGGCCAAGAAATAATTGTCACTGAGTCATCTGTTAGAGAATCACTTCAACTAGCAGATGATAATGGTGTTGAGTGTCTCTTAAACTCTGCAATTTTTTATGGTCTTGAAAACATGGGGTATGAGAAGAAAAATGACTTTTTAAAATTTTACAAAGGACTCTTCTCCCCTCAATGGAAATTTTTAATCCATACCTTCTTACATTGTTTAAGCCCTAAAACAACTGACTGGAATGAGTTTGGCACTACTATGGCTTCTGCTGTAATATGCCTAACTTCAGGACAGAAGTTTAACTTTGCTAAAATGATTTTGGAAGGTTTGGTTAAGAACTTTGATACATCAACCAACTATTTTCTATATGAATCAAGATCCCATGGAACTGATTCAGGTGAAGGAAACCCCAGGCGCCAAGAAACCATGGGGGCTCAAGTGCTCAAACTAGGTTTGGGGCTGAGTCTAGCATTCCCAATAATGCACCACTTGAGAGAGGTAACACACTTCGAAGTATTGAGGGTAGTATTGAACTTATAAATGAATTGATGGAAAATGTACAAAACTGTCTAAAGATGTTCTTGACCTTCAGCAGCTTAAAACTTCTCAAGGTTCTGATATTATCATGTTGAAGAGAAGGGTTAGGTAATTGGAAGGAAGACAGAGGTCAAGAACACAAAAACATAAAAGGTTATACAAGATTGGTACTACTTCCATAGTTGAATCTTCTAAAGAAGCACAGAGTTTGGGGGAGGATGCTCCCAAACAGGGGAGGAATACAAGCACAACTTCAGGGGAGGAAACAGGGGTAGAAAATGAAGTATTGGTAGATGTACAGTTGGTTGATGATGAGCAGGTGGTGTATGAGAGTAATGACTTTGTTGTTGCTGATCAGCATGGAAATGAAGTGGTTTTGGATAATGTTAAGACTGCTGGGCTGAATGTTGATAAACTGGTTGAAGTGGCTAATACTGATGAAGTTAATACTGCTAGTATATTAGTTTCTGCTGCTAGTGACAAAGTTTCTACTGTTGCGCCAGAAATTAATGCTGCTAGTACAAAGGTTACTGCTGCTAGTTCAGAAGATGATTTAACTACATTGGCTCAAGCTCTAACTCCTTTGAAGAGCACAAAAACACCAGTTAAAGGTGTAGTGATCAAAGAACCATATTCTGCAATAACAACAACAACAAAACAATCATAACCACCATCACAGGGCAAAGGTAAGGCTATTATGATAGAAGAGCCTGTTGTGAAACATTTATCAATGAAGAAGCAAGAGATACATGATCGTGAGGTTGAAAAACAGTTAGCTACATAATTTGAGGAAGAAAATAGGAAGATACTTGAGAAAAGAAGAATTGCAGCTGAGAAAGAAGCAAAGAAAATTGCACTTATGAGCGAATGGGATGACATTGAAGCAAAGTGTGAAGCTGATTATCTCTTAGCTCAAAGGCTTTAACAAGAGGAAAGAGAAAAATTTACTGAGGCAGAGCAAGCTAAACTACTTATGGAATTTTTAGAATAAAAGAAAAAATTCTTTGCACAAAAGAGAGGAGAAGCTAAAAAGAACAAGCCACCTACCAAGGCTCAACAAAGATTAATAATGTGTACTTATTTGAAGAATATTGATAACTGGAAGCAAGATCAGTTCAAGAACATGAGTTTTGAAAAGATCAAGGAAGTTTTTGATAAAGTCTTCAAGAGAGTAAATACATTTGTTTCTATGGAAACTAGGTGGTAGGAGGTTCTAAGACAGCTGGAGAAGAATTAGGAGTTGAAGGCAGCAAGAAGCAGAAATTAGATGAGCAAACTGAGCAAGCACAAGAGCAAACAGAGCAAGTACAAGAAAGTGATGCAAAAGAAACAGCTAATCTACAACAATTGATAGAAATTGCAAGTGATCATGATGAATAAACTGTTGATGCTGTTCCTTTGAAGACTAAAGTACCTATCATAGATTGGAAAACTGATTATCATGGAAAGACTTCTTGTTGGGAGATAATCAGAGTTAGTGGACAGTCTCAATGGTTTGTCACTTTTGCACAAATGCTCAAAAACTTTGACAAGGAAGATTTAGAGACCTTATGGGCATTAGTCAAAGAAAAGTATAGAGATTCTAGACCAGAAGACATTTTGGATAGATGATAGAACTTATGCATGCCATCTATAAGTTCTTAGAACCGTTTAAGCTCAAGATTGATAAGATCTTATACCTAGGACAATAACAAAGATAGATACGCAACGGAATAAATCAAAGAACAATGTTATTGTAACAAGGTTTTTCATTCATTATCTTTCACATACACGCCCCAATCCTACTTGGTCAAGTGTAGGACGGATATCTAACTATATCAGGAATCAAACGATTCTTGAGGCAAAACCAACTAAACTCTAGACGCTTACATGACAAGCGCCTAGACATACACGACACTATTTGGTCGACTACATATTTTGTGCGCATAAAACAATACATCCCATGTCCTTTTTATATATTAGAGGATTAGGGTTTACAAAGGAAATAAAATAAATACAGACTAAATCTTTTTAACAATTAAGAATATCTTCTAAATCTTCAGTCTTTGTAGATTTCCATAAAGTCAGATTTAGTCCTTCTTGTTTTCATTCTTTTTGTTTTATCTCATCAAATCAATAAACCCAACAATCTTCCCCTATTTGAGGATGACAAAACAACCATGAATCTTGTACGAACTTCCCTAGACGAAGTAGAGAAGTTGAGATAATTAAATCTCACCCATGAATGAAACAAGCTTCCCCTTAAGTCTTGATTTCCTTTGTAATTTCCATGCCATGCTACCACAACATCTCTTCCCCTTTTTGTTATAATCAAATAGGGAATGTATGCAATTGTGATCTTGACTACCAAAAATCAATATCATACTTCTAATCTAAGCCTTCCAATGTCTCAAATTACCCTCCATGACGCACAGTAAGAAAAATGAACTTGAGCAGTAGAAACTACAACTAGCAGTAGTAATAAGAACAAGCGGTAATAAAGATCAAAAACTTCCCCTCGAGTGCTACATGAACATCAAATGATTAAACACATCATAATATGCTTCCCCTGAAATCAATGTGTTAACCATCTTCATAACTCTTCAAGTCTGTAGGCTCTATGTAATGATCACTAACGAAGAAAACTAAGTATTACCAACTTGTTGCTGAAGTAGAACAACCCAAACGTGTGTCTTATATCATGTACTATATATGTGACTTCGAATGTATACTCAAAACAAATGTATAGGGAGACCGCAATATCTTGACAATAATCCTCATCTTCAATGAGACACTGAGCATAATAATGTAACTCCTTAAAGTGATAGCACAACCATCTTGCTAGATTTGTCAATTCTTCATCACAACATGAACATCACGAACAAGTTACATCCTACTAAAAGGTATGATAAAACACAAACCTGTGAAACTCTACTTCAACTTCAAATAGGTGATAAAAACTTTTCTTCGTAATCAATTAAACCAAATAATAATAAGCCTTTATAATCTGTTAAGAACCAAAAACCATCCATCTTCTATTTGTCCAAGAACCATTACGTGTGTGTTGTCTGAGATCTCTAAACTAACCGAGTACCAAATATACTGCTTTGTCCGATATCTGACATGGCAAGCAGTACTAACTCTTAAACCAAGCAGTACTAATGCAACTTCTTTAATGCTAGTAGTATTAACTCACTGCATTATCACTGGCAGAACTAATACTCAAAAACTAGCAGTATAAATCAAATATCGACATCACAAAGTGAAACCATGCCTTGTCACGAATTTGATATCCAAGAAAAACTTTGTACCTTTTCTTTTGGCGTGACCTGTTACTTCACACAATACTCAAACCCTAATCATAATCTTCCCCTTTGGCTGGCACTAATCTGCTTCTTTTTCCATGACGACGAGAAAATCACTACAAGTACATCCATCTTTTGCTACCAGTAACTCAGTCATGTCATATTATTCCACCAGTAGTGTTATTCGAACCTCCAAGTAACTTCATTCGATCTTTATATTCTCTAGTAGGGTTACTTGAATTCCAGAGTAATGCTTCCATCTGCTTGCCTTGAATCAAAGATCAACTGTGGAACAAAAACCAGGCAATGATCAAGAACTATAGCAGAACCCACAACCAAATTAACCCCACAGTGAATCGACTTAGGGTTAACACAAAGACATGTCTTGCAAACAATCATTACTAGCACATAAACCCTATCGTGCACTATGAAACACTAGAAGTACTAACGAGATACAATAGCAACATTAAAAACATGCTAGCAGCATTAACCACATGCTAGCAGCATTAACCTAGTGAACGAAGTACTAACCAACATATGGAGTAGTAGTTAGCAATACTAAGTAACGGCTAGCAGTACTATTCGTGTAAAAACATTGTTAATGTCAAAGCTAGCAGTACTAAGTTCGAATATATGGAGCTTATCAGTACATACTGACCATACAGCACAAGTTGATCATAATAGCTTTAAAGTAACCCTCGGCTTCATCATCTGCCTTTGTGTTAAATATCCATGATCATCATAAACCTTAGAACGAATCCAAATCCATAGCCTCTCATCTGGCTAACATCTAACAGTAGTGATCAAATCATATAATCTTCTAATCCAAGTAACATCATCAATAAACCATGAATCTGACAATCACAAACATGGTTTTTGTTTTAAACGAATTAGGGTTTATAAAAACCCTAGTTATATCAATTCTCCTTGAGCTACGTTCTGAAGATTATTCACTTTAATATTGAATTAGGTTTTGGTGAAAAACCGTAATTCATTGATTTTGTACATGAACGACCAAAAACCATAAAAATGAAAAACCAAAGTCGATTCTGCTTATAGCCCTTCAATATATATCGACTTTTTAGAACAGAATATACCACCAAAACAATATATCAACCTTTAAACCCTAAGCAGTATGTCAACTTTTAATAAACCACGGACTCGACATCTTTTCATCACTAAACAACGACACCAAAAACACCTTGTAATCCTAGATATCACGAGCTCCCAAGCTCTGATACCACCTGATAGAACTTATGCACGCCATCTATAAGTTCTTAGGACCGTTTAAGCTCAAGATTGATTAGATCTTATACCTAGGATAACACAATAACAAAGATAGATACGCAGCGGAATAAATCAAAGAACAATGTTATTGTAACAAGGTTTTTCATTCATTATCTTTCACATATACGCCCCAATCCTACTTGATCAAGTATAGGACGGATATCTAACTATATCAGGAATCAAACGATTCTTGAGACGAAACCAACTAAACCCTAGACGCTTACATGACAAGCGCCTAGACACATACGACACTATTTAGTCGACTACATATTTTGTGCACATAAAACAATACGTCCCATGTCCTTTTTATATATTAGAGGATTAAGGTTTAGAAAGGAAATAAAATAAATACAGACTAAATCTTTTTAACAATTAAGAATATCTTCTAAATCTTCAATCTTTGTAGATTTCCATAAAGTTAGATTTAGTCCTTCTTATTTTCATTCTTCTTGTTTTATCTCATCAAATCAATAAACCAAACAATAGAGTTCTCTGGGGTGACTTGAAGGTTATGTTTGAAACTTATCATGAAGATAGGATTTGGCATGATCAATATAAAAATAAAGTTCAGCTTTAGAAGCTTTTTCAATCATGTGGAGTTCATACTGTGATGATGAGAGGACTTCAAATCTACATGTTAGTGGAAAAAGACTATCCTTTAGCTAAGCATACATTTGACATGATGCTCAATGGTACTATCAAACTTCAAGTTGATCATTGGAGTGAAATGGTATATCGGCTTCTCAAGAAAATAGAGAAACAACTTTATGGGGTTGATTATAAGAAAATGAGGGAATAATGTTTGGAAGAATCCTCCTGGTGTAGGATTATACTTTGAAGGAAACTTGATGTTTTTAGATGAAAATATCAAGTTTAGGGGAGGATTGTTGGGAATTAAAGCTTCCAAGATGTTAATACTGCTCAAGATGGATAAAGTTGCTCATGAGATTACAACTGCTCAGGTGATTAAAAGGAAAATGCTCTAAGTATGTTTCTACTGCTAGTTATAGAGGTGCTGGTGTTAATGAAGATTAAGACTACTAGTGTATATTATAACTGCTGAGAAATTCAAGGAAATATGCACTAAGTAGTTAGTGCTGCCAGGCTTAATGTTAATGCTGCTAGTTCAGAGTTTCAACTGCTGAAGGATTACTGCTGCTAGGGTTAGAATTAAGAATGCTAGACTAATTAGTTAATACTGCTGATAAGATAAACTTTTATAGTCGGTTAGATAATTATAGAAAAGATTCTTTAAAGATTTATCTTTTATAGACAGTTATTGTAAGTCGACTAGGACTCCTTAGTCTATAAAAGGAGATCCTAGGGCATAGAGTTCGATATACATTATTCATAACTTCAAGGATGTAAACCCTAATACTTAAAGAGTATTCGTATTAATAATATTGAAGTTGTTGATTTGTTTACGATTGTGTTAACTGTTCTTCTTAATACTGTTGTTTAGATTCCGCATAAACCTTAGTAATTCAACACAGTTTCTATACCTAGTTGTGTAAATTCATCTAGCATAACTAAACCTTTACAAGCTAATGGAGTCGATCAAGTGTATAGCTGGGATCAACAGCACATATGGGGGTAATAATTCTTCCCCATTACTCCATAACAAACTAGTACTTTTACCCATGAGTCCTAATCATCCCAAAACTGTATTTACAAGATATGACTCGACTTAGCAACCATGTAACCGATTTGAAAATTAACAAATGGTTTAACATAAATGTTGCAACAATAATGCACTAAAGATGAGTGCATACAAGGCAAGCTAAGGCGATTTGGGTGAACATTTGGGGGTGGATTGTAAACAATGCTCTTCATTAATATTTCGAAATCCATCGAAATATCACGAGAACCACGAAAAGGATAAGCTCTGAGGGGCGTACTAGGGGTATCGTGTAGTAAAAATGAGTACATCGCTAAGGTGTGGGAAAATTACTTGACCGGTGTAGCCAACGTAATTATAAACACAGGTTTAAAACAAGGGTTATCCTAATGCCTCTTATCATTTAATAATTCCTAACTACACGAATGTAGTCTCACTAGCGATCTCGGAATGCATCAAAAACGCAAGTTCTAGAATCTATATACTACCGGTACACTCATAAGAATTAAAGGTGAATGCTTTTTCCTAAAGATCTAAAGGCGAACCTCACATTTTTGGGGTGGAAATTTTTGAGTGGAAGAGTTTTTGTGCTAGCTATATAATTCCTATCCATGAGATGCTTATTAAAACTAAAGTTTCACTCTTACATGTTATAAAATATTTTAAATTTGGTGCTAAAATTGCCCTAAAAAGTATCTTTCTTAGTTTTATTACACATTTACTCTAAAACAAAACAGATATCAAGCGAAGTTATAGTTTCTAAGGTATCCCATTTTACCCTCCCTGCACTTAAATTGAACATTGTCCCCTATGTTCTTACAAAGTATCAAAGTTATGATAACGGGAAATAAAACAGAGAAAGAAACTAATACTCCCCTGATTTGCTCGGCATGGACGATGTGAAAATATGGTTAAATCCTCCTCTAAGAAAATAGATGCAATAAAGCTCATCAAACTTCATCTTTTATCTTCTTGTCCAATATAACCTGTAATTTACTAAGAAACCGAAACACAAAACCTCGCATAAAATCGGCGGTAAACACTATATATATATATATATATATATATATATATATATATATATATATATATATATAAATTAATTCCTAGAAAACAAAGTAAGATATAATGCTTGCAAAATAAATGTCTACAGATTCCTGGAAATTTAAAATTCTGAAAATTTTTCAAAAAATTTAAAGTTCCAGCAGAAAAAAAAATTCTGGAAAACTGTGCTGCTACAGTACCTGACTCCATCGGGTGGTAAACACTGACGCCGTCAGGTATGACCTGACAGTATTTTTGCGTTTTGTTTCTAGAAAATTTCTGGCAAAATCTGATTAATAAAATTTGGAAAAACTACAGAGCATTCATTGTTACTTGATACAAGCATTTGACTCTAAACAAACACATAAATATATGCTAATTATTAACTGTTAACTTTCGTGTTCGAATTCGTTCTTATAAACAAATATAATCTTCCCTACACTTATCTTTTTGTAAAATACCTTCATATGCAATTAAGACGAGGTTAAAGACAAAATAAAGCATTTTCACAAATTATTTGAAACATGAAAGATAAACAATTAAAGACGGAGCATATATATGAAATGAAACAAAATAAAACAAACAAACAAACAAACAAATGATTCATGGGTTGCCTCCCAAGAAGCGCTTTTCTTTATTAACGAGTCTTGTAGCTAGACTCAAAGTCATGGCCTATTACGAGACTCCATCCTCCGTTACGTTCTCAATGTCATCTTCTATCTTGGTTTTATATTCCGGACCTAGTTGTAAGCATTCTTTGTAAAAACCAAATATCTTATTCATCACATAGTCAACTCCTCTTCTCTTATCCTCTTCATTCCTATAGTAGACCGATTGCTTAAGTTCCTTTTCTTGGTTTGGCATTATACGAAATTGTTCAATCTTATATGGCATTTGGTAGGCAATCTCGTCGTTTTCATCCGTAAACCTAACTCTCCCTAAGGATGGGTCATAAGTCATTTTAGAAACCTCCACGAATGGCTTTCCTAATACTACATGGGATAAACAATTATCAATCATCGGACGAATATCTTCTACAATCAAGAAATCCGTAATATATGTGAAGTTTCCTACATATATGTGCATCCCCTTAACTCTCCCCATAAAATTATTCACCCTACCCGTGTCGGGATCTTTCCTAGGCCCAAGTTGCATTTTCATTACCCAATTGTGATGGATCCTAGTCATAATGTTTATGGGGGACCTAAGGTCAATGTAAGCTTTCCACACATGCACGTGCCTGATGTTACATGGTGTGTTTATGTTAGATGGGTCACCCATTTTTATGACTGGTGAACTTATGGAATACGGTGTCTTAGGATCATCTAATAAATACTTATGATGCGCACATTCATCCTTTGCAGGAAACTTGTTAAAGTAATCACTATCTACTTATTCCATTTCCTCCTCATCATCATTCTTAATTTCCTCCTTAGGATCACCTTTGTTCTCAACTACGTTTTCCTTATCTTCTTCCTCACTACTCCTATTTGGTGATTTTAGAGTAATTGCGTTAACAAAGTGAACATGTTTAGATGATGAAGGATCTTTAACCTCGCTACCCCCACTTGTGTTTCTAGCAACTCTACTTGACGGGGTTATCACTTGGTTGTTGAGTACCTTCAACAAATTGTCAATCTTATTGGTCATCTCGCTTTGTTGTTGTTTGAAATTGGCTTCAAACTTAGACAATTGAGCTTCTTGAGATGCCATAAAATTAGACATTAATCCTTCAAAATTATTGGAATTGTTGGAAGGATTATTATTGAAGGTACAGTTTGAGGATGAACTGTTTGATTGAAAAGATTAGGTGGATTTGAAAAATTATTTTGAGAAGAATTTTGGTTTTGTTTCCACCTAAAGTTCGGATGATTCTTCCAAGAAGGGTTATAGGAATCACCATAAGTGTTTTGCTCAGGTTTGAAAGTGAACCACTTGTCTCCCACTCCGTCGGTATGCGAGGATGCATAATCCGCAAAAGCTTGGTCGGGGAGTTCCATGCAATCACGAGTGTCATGGGGACCAGAACATAATTCACATGAAGAAGTGATTTTGTTCACTTGATTTGAAGGTTTAGGACTTCGTAGGATTTCATAAGAAACTTGACTTGGTCATCAAGTTCCATGATCCTACAGTTGGGAATGCTTGAGTTATTCGAAGGCAAGGATATTACCTTAACCATTTTGCTCAACTCGCAGGGTCATTCCAACATTCGTTGTCATAGAGAGCAAGATCTTCTATGATTCCCCAAGAATCTTCCGCATTCTTATCACATAGCTTACCACCAGCCGCTTGGTCAATGGTTTGCCTTGTGGATTGATCGACATGATCGTAGAAGATTTGGACTTGATGTGCGTGGTTTTGTAACCTTACAACAGGTTTTACCTCTCGAGGGATCCCAAGAGGCTTACAACCCCACCAGGCAGTGTACCTGACCGATGTAGTATAGTGTAGTGGTAAGTACGGGGGATTGATCGTTCTCCACAGGGAATAGTGTTCGTTAGGTATGAAAGGCTACTCTAATTAGGTCTAAGGGTTGAGGAAGATTCTTTTTATGTTTTTATATTTTTATGAAAGCAAGTAAAATCTCGGTTTTGAAGGAGTGGGCGGAATTAGTTGCTAGTCAACTAACCCAAAATTACTACAAATGCAATAAAATAAAATAACACAAATGAAATGTGGTGAGAAACTTATGTGTAGAGAAATGTGTTTACTTAGATTTCCTTACTCCCTAACTATCTTTTACCGGTTAATTAGTGTGTATTAGTCGTGTGGATGACGGGTGTATTCCTTAATACCATTCGTGGGGTGGCGTACTTACTTCCCCAACTCTACAAGCTCCTACTTCACTCCTATGTCGAGCCGGCTAGGAAGCTCCTAACATGGGATCACTAGAATTCGCTTGTGCATTAAATACAACCATAAAAACCTTTAGTACGCGTTTGGTTCATGTTTCTTAAGACGTTCAAGCAAGTTACCGAATAGGAAGTTAGCCAGTTTTCTTAAGCCTAACATAGATAAACAATCATCCAATACAACTAACAACACACTAACAACCAATAATCAATAGCTAAGTTTCATTAGATCTAAGCAAACACAAGATAAAATTAGCCTAACATGTTAAACAAAAGACAAGCATAAGATAGAATCAAACAACACATAGACATATTGAATGATTAATTGATAACTTATCTTTCAATGAAACATGGAAGATCTCAAGGCAAAAAGCCCTGAAAAAGTAGCTAAAATCGTCTTAGGGTTTTATCCCAAAATTCCACACACTAAGCTCTCTCTAATGACAAAAGATTAGAAAACTATATATAGATTTTTGGATCTGACGGCGTCACCTTATGCATTGTGACGCCGTCACCTCGCCGCTTTTAGGGTTCCCGGGTGACCTTCTTGACGCCGTCCCTCTTTAGCTCTTCAAAAATCCATTCTGGCTTATCAAGGCTTGACGCCGTCGAACATTGAACGTGACGCCGTCCCCTTATGATTTAAGCCGTGACGCCCTTGATTTAGTTAAAGCGTGACGCCGTCAGAATTCTCATGCTAACTCACTGGCCCGTCATGAGTAAATTTCACATCCAACTTTTCTTGCCAAGGCATGACGCCGTCAAGAGATGATTCTGACGCCGTCAAAGGTAAATTTCAGCCGATTTTGAGACTTTTCCGTTTTCTTCACTTTAATGCTCCAAAAACGTCCAAAATGCCTCCTTTTCCAGATTTCTCCTCAAAAGTACCTAAAATGACAAAAGGAACGATTTAGGGCAATATTTGATCAAATAAATACGATTTCGGGCTTAAATGACCCCTTAAAAGCGGTACACTTTTCGCCTCATCAAATACCCTTACACTTGAGATTTGCTTGTCCTCAAGCAAATGCGCTTTTATTCTAATCAAAATACAAGTTAGGGGTCATTTAATGTTAACATAAAAGTAATTACAACAAATAATCGTTCCACTTCAATCATAATAAGCACGGAGATTACATACTAGCACCTCACAAGTAGTGTTTAGATACTCACATCTCTCAAGTGTCATCAAAATAAATCTCATAAATGAAAACGGAAAATATCTCTCACTACCTGTCATAGCAAATAGATTACCATAGGCTTGGGAAAGGATCGAAAACCTCCTCCACTAGGCGTAAGCACCTAAGATAAACTATCAAAGAGGGCTTTTAAATGGGTTATAATGTTAGGTGTAGGGAAAAGGAAAACACGGTTTTGTTGGATAAAGGATATTTTACTGGTGGCTAGTTAAAGATCTTGATCAATTACATGTACTATACAATGTTGCTAAGCCAAGACTAGACTCGATCTTAAGCTAAAAATGAAATAACAAAATAACAAAAATATAAAATAAACATAAAATAAAACGGGATGGTAGTCCGTATGTTTTTTCTATTTTTCTTTTTCTCATTTTTTTTTTTTTTTTTTTTTTTTTTTTTTTTTTTTTTTTTTGCATACACTTTTGCCCTACCATCCAAAATAATACATCATAGGGGCATTGCATCCCCTTACACTTGAACTTTTACATAACTTTACAAATACTAATCTAATGACTCGAATTAAGATAATTGAAAAACTTGGAGTACTTTTAAAATATTTAGCACATATGGGTGTAATAAATGATGTTCTTCCCCATTACTCCATTACACTAGTACTTTACCCATGAGTCCCAATCGTCCCAAAACAATATGTACAAGGATATGACTCGACTTAGCAACCATGTAATCAATTAGATAATTAACTTGGGTTTAAACAAATGTTGTAACAATAATGCACTAAAGATGAGTGCATACAAGGTAGGCTAAGGCGATTTGGGTGTACATTTAAGTGGGGTGTAACAAATTCTTCCTTTAAGTAAAATGCTTAAAGGTCGAAACGAAAAGATAGGCTCTGAGGGGTGTACTAGGGGTATCGTGTACTAAAAATGAGTACAACGCAAAGGGTGTGGGAGAATTACTTGACCAATGTAGCCAAAATAATTATAACAAAAACACAGGTGTCAAACAATGGGTTAATCCTAATGCCTCTTATCATGTAGTAAATCTAACTACACGAATGTAGTCTCACTTGTGGCCTCGGAATGGTCCTAACGCAAGTTCTAGAATCTAAATGCTACCGGTACACACATCATAGCATAAATGCTTTTCCTACCAATTCTAGGGGTGAACCTCACATATTTGGGGGTGGAAAATTTTTTTAGTGGTACGGTTTTTGTGCTAGTCATATAACTCCTATCCGTGAGACGCTCATTAAGATCAAAGTTTCACTCCTATATGTTGTAAAAAATTTTAAATTTGGCACTAAAATTGCCCTAACAGGTATTTATCTCAGTTTTATTACACATCTACTATTAAACAAACAAAAATCAAGCGTAATAGCATTCTCTAATCGTACTTTTACCCTCCCCTTACACTTAAGATGAACATTGTCCCCAATGTTCAAATAATAAGATGTAAAAGCAAAAAGTAAAAGAATGAAATCAAATACTCCCCTGATTCGCTCGTTGGATAGTGAAATTACACGGTTAAATCTTCCTCCAAAGAGAATGTTGAAGCTCCATGACTAATGCATCGCCATAAGCTTGATCCAAAAACATTTCCTTGTCCAAAATAACCTGTTAAACCTGAGAAAACAAACACGAAAAACCAAAGCATCAAACCGAACAAAGACAACTCACAACTAGGTGTAATTCCAGACTTAGAAATAAAACAATAAAAGATATAATGCTTGCGGAATGAATGTTTTGCAGGTTCCTGGAGTTTATAAGTTAGAGATTTAATAAAAACTTTTTATGAAAACAAAACTTTCAAAAATTTCAGAAAATTAAAACCTGACGCCGTCAGGTTGTAATTCCTGACGCCGTCAGAAATGATCTGACAGAATTCTCATGTTAAGTTTCTGAAAAATTTCTGGAAAAACCTATACCTCGTTTCCTGGAAATCCTGCAAAATATCATTATGACTCGATACAAGCATTTGACTCAAACAAATACTAATATGTATGTTAATTTAATATTATTATGATTCATGTTCATTTGTTCTAATAAACCGATTTGACTTTCCCTTACACTTATCTTTTGCAAAATACCTTTAAATGTAGTTAAGACGAAGTTAAAAACAAAATAAAGCATTTTTACAATTTTAGTTTTGAACATGAATCAATAATAATAAAAATTAAACATACATACGGAAGCAAATAAAATCAAACAAACAAATAAATAAACACACAAAGCAAATAAAGCTTGGGTTGCCTCCCAAGAAGCGCTTGTTTTTGTTCGAGTCACGAGCCTGACTCTACCCTTATTTAACAAAAATAGGGGAGGTTTTCCTTACACTTAGGATTAAGTGCGGGTGAAAGTAGCGATACACACCCTTAGGGTGTGAATATGCCACGTGAGGTGAAGGGGGTGAGTGAATGGCTTCCTTCATCCTAAAACTACCCGGATAATATTGGTTGATGGGTGGGTCGGTTCCTCTTTTTTCTCCTAGATGTAAATCTAAGGATGAAAAGTTGTGTAAAGGTTGAGGTTCCAATTCATCAACACTAGGAAATTCCCTAGAACTATGAGTAAGGTCATCACTAAAAGTGTGCAAACCTATATCCTCTAGTTGTGCTTGGTCCAAGGGTTCTACCTCCATCGGGATTCCTAAAGTCTCTTCTACTTCTTCCGGGTAAGTCACGGGCGGTGCGGGTGCCTCAAATGATGGTTGAGTATTTTGTGGGCTTATGGTGTTTACCTCATTATTCCACGTGTCAAGATCACCTATATCCTCGTCAATTGTTTTCTTAGGTAGTGATAATAACAAACCTAGTGCTTCATCCAACTTATGATTTATTGATACGGCTCTATCCACAATTCCTTGGCAAACTAGGTCTCTTTTCCTATTAGCCTCACTAAAACAAGATCCTAAACATGGAGGTTGTTCATAAGAATCTATCCTAGGTGAAGGCTCATATGATTCATAAGTGTCTCTAAATGAGGTATTTTGAACTTCTTGGTGTTCTAGCCACTCAACCATATCTTGCAATCTTAGAAATCTAAGTGAAAAGTCCATTTGAAGCAAATTACAAACAAAATCACAAAGAAAAGATAGACTACGAGAAAGCTACAAAATAAAAAGAAAATATCTCACTTGATAGGAATCTTGTGAGTAGACCTAATAAAAATAAAATTTCAACCTAAGCAATAACTACTCCCCGGGCTGCGGCGCCAAAAACTTGATGTGCGTGGTTTTGTAACCTTACAACAGGTTTTACCTCTCGAGGGATCCCAAGAGGCTTACAACCCCACCAGGCAGTGTACCTGACCGATGTAGTATAGTGTAGTGGTAAGTACGGGGGATTGATCGTTCTCCACAGGGAATAGTGTTCGTTAGGTATGAAAGGCTACTCTAATTAGGTCTAAGGGTTGAGGAAGATTCTTTTTATGTTTTTATATTTTTATGAAAGCAAGTAAAATCTCGGTTTTGAAGGAGTGGGCGGAATTAGTTGCTAGTCAACTAACCCAAAATTACTACAAATGCAATAAAATAAAATAACACAAATGAAATGTGGTGAGAAACTTATGTGTAGAGAAATGTGTTTACTTAGATTTCCTTACTCCCTAACTATCTTTTACCGGTTAATTAGTGTGTATTAGTCGTGTGGATGACGGGTGTATTCCTTAATACCATTCGTGGGGTGGCGTACTTACTTCCCCAACTCTACAAGCTCCTACTTCACTCCTATGTCGAGCCGGCTAGGAAGCTCCTAACATGGGATCACTAGAATTCGCTTGTGCATTAAATACAACCATAAAAACCTTTAGTACGCGTTTGGTTCATGTTTCTTAAGACGTTCAAGCAAGTTACCGAATAGGAAGTTAGCCAGTTTTCTTAAGCCTAACATAGATAAACAATCATCCAATACAACTAACAACACACTAACAACCAATAATCAATAGCTAAGTTTCATTAGATCTAAGCAAACACAAGATAAAATTAGCCTAACATGTTAAACAAAAGACAAGCATAAGATAGAATCAAACAACACATAGACATATTGAATGATTAATTGATAACTTATCTTTCAATGAAACATGGAAGATCTCAAGGCAAAAAGCCCTGAAAAAGTAGCTAAAATCGTCTTAGGGTTTTATCCCAAAATTCCACACACTAAGCTCTCTCTAATGACAAAAGATTAGAAAACTATATATAGATTTTTGGATCTGACGGCGTCACCTTATGCATTGTGACGCCGTCACCTCGCCGCTTTTAGGGTTCCCGGGTGACCTTCTTGACGCCGTCCCTCTTTAGCTCTTCAAAAATCCATTCTGGCTTATCAAGGCTTGATGCCGTCGAACATTGAACGTGACGCCGTCCCCTTATGATTTAAGCCGTGACGCCCTTGATTTAGTTAAAGCGTGACGCCGTCAGAATTCTCATGCTAACTCACTGGCCCGTCATGAGTAAATTTCACATCCAACTTTTCTTGCCAAGGCATGACGCCGTCAAGAGATGATTCTGACGCCGTCAAAGGTAAATTTCAGCCGATTTTGAGACTTTGCCGTTTTCTTCACTTTAATGCTCCAAAAACGTCAAAAATGCCTCCTTTTCCAGATTTCTCCTCAAAAGTACCTAAAATGACAAAAGGAACGATTTAGGGCAATATTTGATCAAATAAATACGATTTCGGGCTTAAATGACCCCTTAAAAGCGGTACACTTTTTGCCTCATCAACATGATCGTAGAAGATTTGGACTTGAAGCCAAAGATCAATGCCATGATGAGGGACTTTTTGGAGTAAGTCCTTGAAGCGAGTCCACGCTCCATAGAGAGTTTCACCTTGACGTTGTTGGAACATCAAGATGTCATTCCTTAGCTTGGTAGTTCTCCCCGGTGGGAAAAATTGAGCGAGAAAACGAGAAGTGAGATCATCCCATGATGTGATGGATCCCGCGGGTAAACGCTCAAGCCATTGACTAGCTTGGTCACGTAGAGAGAATTGGAAGAGACGCAAACGCGTTGTCTCTTGAGTGTCAACATCAAGGTCTATGGAATCTACGATTTTAAGGAAATCCTTGAGATGTTGATTTGGATCTTCGGAACAAAGTCCATGGAATGCACATCCGCTTTGCACCAACCGGATGGTGTCGGATCGCAAGGGAGACACTTTGGCTCTTTGGGGAAGCTCAATTGTGTTTCGATAGCCTTGGTGGCTTGGTTTGGAGTACTCACCTAGAGTATGGGCTCGAGGTGGGTCTTGGTTAATTAGTGGGTCTTGGTGTAGTTGTTCTTGGTGGTTTGGTGGAGCTTGGTGTTGTTGTGGTGGTGCTTGGTGTGCTTAGTGTAGGTCAAAGATGCCTTCATTCACCATGATGGAAAATGAAGAGAATTATGAACAAAAGGAACAAAGAAAAGATAGACTACAAGAAAGCTACTAAAAAAGAAAATAAAAATCTCACTTGATAGGAATCTAGTGAGTAGACCTAAACGAAATAGAAATTGCACATAAACTATTAACTATTCCCCGGCAGCGACGCAAAAAACATGATGTGGTGGATTGCAACCCTTGCAAAATGTTTTACAATCCTCCTAGGCAGTGTACCCAACTGTTGTAGTGTAGTATAGGTAAGTCCGGGGGATTGATCGTTTTCTAGGGGAATAGTCTCGCAGTAGTTGTGGAAAGGTCAAGATGTATGACGAGATAGGTCTAGAGGTGAGCGATGATTCTTTTTGAAGTTTTTATATTTTTTAGAAAGCAAGTAAAAATCTCGGTTTTGAAGGAGTGGGCGGAATTAGTTGTTAATCAACTAACCCAAAAAATAATTATAAAACTAAAATTAATCTAATAAAAAGAAAAGTAAATTGGTGGTAACTCTTATGATAGGAAAAATGTGTTCACTTAGAATTAATTACTCCCTAGTTATCTCCTACTAATTTGTTGAATTGTCACGTACTTCTTTTAGTTGAAGCGCTGTATTCCTTAATATTGGTCGTGGGGCGGTGCCGAAGTCCCCAACTCTATGAATCTTAGTCTCCCCTAAATCCCTTAAAGTCTATTAAGTTTTCTAGGATCTACAAGCCGCAATTCACGCAATAAATACAACGAGAAAAACCAATAGTGCACTCTACAGTTGCATTTTCTAAGACGTTCAAGCTAGTTACATATAAGATGTTATTCAGTTTTCTTAGCCTAACGCGAGGTAATCAACTAAACAAGAGACAACAAATCAATATTCAATAATTAGGTTTCACTAGATCTAAGCAAACACAAATAAACTTAAGCTAACATGTTAAAGCAAAGAAAAGATAAACAAGTAATCAAACAACACATAGACATATTGAATTATTAAACGAATAACTTATCTTCAATTGAACATGGATGAAAAAGGCTGAAAAAGCCCTACAAAAGCTGTGAAAATCGTCTAGGGTTTTGTCCTCCAAAGTGTTACACACTACAATGAAAAATTGCGAAAGTATATATAGATTTACAAGTGTGACAACGTCACCTTATAGGTCATGACGCCGTCAGCTCACCGTGTTCTAGCTTTTGTCTTGTGCAAGTCACCGTTATGACAGCGTCAGGAATATCTTGAGTCCGTCACTTGTTCATTCTTCTGGGCCGTCTCTTTCTAGCTTAAAACGTGACTCCCATCTCCAATTCGTACCTGACGGCGTCAGGTTGCAGAATCTTCAAATTCCTCTGAAGTGTCACTTGATAAACTTGAACCAAAAATCCAGCTTCATAAACAAGGGACGACATCATGTTGTAGCTTGTGACACCGTCAGATCTCCAAGTCTAATAGGTTTTTTCGCGACTTCGTCGTTTTCTTCACTTTTTCGTCCAAATACATCCAAATAGTGCCAATTTCCAGAATTCTCGTCCCAAGTACCTAAAATACAAAAAGAAGCGATTTGAGGCAATATTTGATCATATTTATATGATTTTGGGCTTAAATGACCCCTTAAAAAGGTAACAAATAACTCCTTATTAGCATAGGACGATGCTGCTTCAGTATGTTTGTCCTAGCTATTGTCTTCAGGTCTGTTGTATAACCATTCATTATGCCAGTCAAACAATTTGAAGTGGGTTCTTCAATGACCAGCTTGACAGAGTCTAGGTCTCTAAAGCCAGAAGAAGAGGAGCCTGATGATTGTGCCTGATGAGATGATGATGATGATGATGATGATGATGATGGGGAGTTTGGTTGTTGTTGTTGGGGTTCTTGTTCTTCAGGTGGAGGTGATGAAGGTTATGGCTCAGTGTGTTGAGGAGAGTCAGTAGTGACAAGATGGTCATCAGTATCCATATCTTCCCCAGCTGCCAGAACTTCATCATCTTCAAATTCCACCACATCCTCTTTTAAATCTTCATCAATTAACATTTGTAAGTCAACAAGAGTGGGAACCTATCTAGTATCCGGCTCCCCCTCAGAAGAGGGTTTGCCTTCATTGTGGTCAGGTCCTGACCCCTTCAGGAGAACAAAGTAGGTTTCCTCTGCCTAGTCCATGGAGTCAGTCCCTGAAAAGAACTGAGTAACCAGTGATTGTATGAAAGGCCCCTTTCCATCAGGGTTGTTCTACCCTTCTGAAGAAATAGCCCCCAAGTTTACTCCCTCAGGCAAAGACTGTTTTGTGTGAGAGCCCTTATCAGGATGTGATTGGGTGTAGTCCCCTTTTCCAACAGGGTAGTGTTGCCCTATCGAAGATATAGGGACCGTTTCTCCCTGAGACTCTGGGTTTGATTTACTAAAGCCATAAGTAGGATATGAGGGGGTATGGGTCCCATTCTCAGTAGGGTTGTGCTGCCTTACCGAGGTTATAGAACCCTGTTCTCCCTCAGGCAAAGGTTGTGATATACTAATGCCTTCACCGATAAGTGATAGTTAAATTGTTCCTGACTCCACTGACTTGTTTATGTCAACAGAGTCTTTGGGAAAGGGTTTGCCCGAAGACATTGAGTGTGACTTCTCAGTGCCCTTCGTTGGCGGTTGTTTTTAGGTCAGGGTGATGTTGAGCCCTTCAGTGGGTGTCTCTTTGGGCTGGTCTTTCTTATGCCTCCTTTTCTCAGGCTTTGAAGCAGAGGTCTCAGTGGCGAGTGGTTTGGGTTGAACCACCTTCCTGGACCCCTGTTTCTTTTTCTTCTTCTCTTTCTTGGAAGTAGAAGGAATTGGTGAAACAACGTCAGCACACTGAATAACTGTCAGCATATATGTTATCAGGGTGATTTGTGTGACCTCAGTAGGGTCTCTTGAGTAGTTGACTTTATGTAAGACATCAAGAAGAGATCCTTGTGTATTTTCCTGAACATACTCAGAGCCTAGTAAGTCTTGAAGCACACATGAGATAAACATGGGATAAGACATATGTCTTTGCCTGGTTTTTCCTGTGAGCTTGACTATGAGGTCCTTGAAGATAATTTCTCCAATATCTATCTTTTTACCTTCTAGAAGACTGAACACTATCATTTGTTGAGCAGTTTTCAATTGCTCTGTTAAGGATTTGTTCCCACCCAGGACCTGAATGACAAATGTCATCAGTATCCTCCAAACAGCAGGAAACCAAGTTTTGACTATATGGGCTTTGGCCAAAAGAGTTCCTGGGGCCACATCAGGGTGTTGTTTATCATGTGGCCCCAAAGTAAGCAACTCAGTTTTTACTTCTGAATCAAAAGGGTTGGGGGCAAACGTTTCAGTGAAGTCAAGTCCAGTGGCTTTGAGAAAGGTTTTATAGGTCAGGGTTAGGGGTTTCTTCCCATTCTTCACAGTGAACTTGATAGTGGAGTCTTTGGTGACCTTAGGGTTGTCAACCACTGCTGTACACAAAAATTCTCTCAAGTAGTCATTGTAAATGACTGAGGGTGTTTTGGTGAATGCCGCGGAGAGAAAACAGTTTTTAAGATACTTCACTATATCCTTATAAGCTGGAAAATTTTCAGGATAGGCAAAGTTTCCCACGACATTGTTTTTGGTCATCTCTACATTTTCCAGTTGGAATTCCACATTTGGAGCGTAGGTGATAGCCTTTGAGGTTGCCATTTTTAAAGAAAGGTCTAGTTTTTGAAGGATAATACACACACAAGTTTTAAAGTTTTTGAGAGAGAATTTTTTCAAGAGTTTGATTAGTTTTTAAAAGCGTGTGTGTGTTTTCTTTGCAAGGGGTATTTATAGGGAAGTGGAGAGGGGTGTATTTTGAATATCAAAAGTATAACTTTGGAATTTTGAAAACCGTTTTGTATAAACCGTTTGGTATCCGCATTAAATGCCACCACTCCACTTTCCCCGGTTTTGGCCGGCTGTCAAGGTAAACAGTGCGTCTTACTGCAAAAGACACTTTTGCAGGTGTGATGTCACCACATAAAATATCAAAGGATATTTTGTGTGAGTAGGGGCAATTAGTGCCAAGTGGGTTGTTGATGAGTGATGTGGGGGCCTTTGACATGGGATCCAGTTAGGTAGGGAGGACAAATATTCCTTATTAAATGTGTCCAATTTCCAACATGGGACATTTAGTAACTAAATACTTAGAGCATTTAGTTTCACATTAAATGTGTCTGTTGTCAGTGTCATGAGTCCCCTGAATGACTTTTCATTCAGTGAGAGGTAGATTTGTGATAGGGTATTCAGTGAGTGAGATGTTTAGGGACTCACTGAGAGAAGATGTTATTCAGGGACCTTAGAGATTATTTACACCAGGTTGAATAAATTCAATCAGTGGCCTGATTGTCAATATCCAACATGCCTAATTCTGCTTTCAGTCTTGTGAAAGTAGGTTCATCCAGGGGTTTTGTGAAAATATCAGCCAAATGATATTCAGTAGGGATGAAGTGTAATTCAATGTCTCCATTCATGATGTGGTCCCTGATGAAATGATATCTGACATCAATGTGTTTGGTTCTTTGGTAAAGTACAGGGTTGTTGGAGATAGCAATTGCACTAGTGTTGTCACAGAAGATGGGAACCATCTTATAATAGATGTCATAATCACTGAGCTAACTTTTCATCCAAAGTACATTTGCAAAACAACTAGCAGCAGCTACATAATCAGTTTCAGCTGAAGACATCACCACTAATTGTTGCTTCTTAGTGCTCCAACAAACAAGCTTTCCTCCAAGGAATTGACAGGACCCTGAGGTACTTTTTCTGTCCATGTTGCAGCCTGCATAGTCTGAGTAAGTGTACCTTTTGAGATCAAAGCCTGAACATCTTGGGTAGTCCAAACCAAGGTTTAGATTACCTTTCAGGTATTTGATGATTCTCTTTGCAGTAGTGAGATGTGACTCTCTTGGATCAGACTGATATCTTGCACATAGACAAACTACAAATTGTATGTCAGGCCTTGAGGCTAGAAAATACATCAGTGATCCTATCATTCCCCTGAATAAGGTTTGGTTTACTGGTTTACCAGTGAGATCAGGGCCAAGATTGTTTGGAGGAACCATTGGAGTCTTTACTGAGGAGCAATCAGTGAGCTCATACTTTTTCAGTATGTTCCTTGTGTATTTCTCTTGACTGATGTAGATTCCTTTATTAGTCTGTTTGATTTGAAGTCCAAGGAAGTATGTGAGTTCTCCCATCATACTCATTTCAAACTTCTTTGACATCAGTTTTTCAAACTGTTTGCAAAGTTTGTAATTTGTTGAGCCAAATGTGATGTCATCAATATACACTTGGACTAGAATCACATCTCCCTTTGTTCTATAGATAAACAGTGTATTGTCTATCTTTCCTTTGACAAACTTATTTTAGATCAAGAAGGTTGAGAGAGTTTCATACCATGCCCTAGGAGCTTGGTTCAGTCTATAAAGGGCTTTGTCAAGCTTGAAGACATAGTCAGGAAACTCACTGCTTTCAAACCTAGGAGGCTGTTGTACATAAACATCTTCCTTGAGTTTACCATTAAGGAATGGACTTTCACCTCCATTTGGTAGATTTTGAAGTTCATGTAGGTAGCATAAGCAAGGAAGATCCTGATGGCTTCCATTCTAGCAACAGGAACAAAGGTTTCCTCATAGTCAATGCCTTCTTATTACTTGCATCCTTTGGCAACAAGTCTAGCTTTGTTCTTAATGACTGTGCCATTTTCATCAGTCTTGTTCTTGAAAACCCATTTCATGCCAATGACATAAACACCCTGAGGACATTTAACCAAAGTCATGACTTTGTTTCTGTCAAAATTTTCAAGCTCATCTTGCATGGCCTGAACCCAACTTGGATGCTTCAGGGCTTCTTTGACATTCTTGGGTTCCACTTCTGAGAGGAAGTCAATAAAGAGACATTCATTTGCTGAGGCTACTTTAAGTTTAGCAGCCATGCTTCTGGTAAGCATGCCTTCAGTAGGCTCACCAATGATATTCAAAAGTTCTATTGTTTTGGATCTTGTCCATCTATCCTGAGGTCTAGGATATGAGTTAGAACTTGTAGAGGCTTGATTGGGTGGAGGTGTAGGTTCAAGGACTGACGCTTGAGGAACTTCAAGGTTTTGGTTCTCAGTGGGTTCAACTTGAACACAGTGATCTTCTGGTTTCTAAACATTTGGTTCAGTGTGAGTTATCTCATTTGAGACTTGTTGAACTTCAATGAACTCATTGATGGTTGGATGTGGAAGGTTTTAAGGGATGATGAAATATGAGGAGTCAGCATCTGCTTGATATTGTGTGGAAGGATTACATTCTGGGTGATATTCATTAGGAGGATATCTTGATGAGTCATCAATCCTAATCTCTTCCACTGAGGTGTTTGAGAACCTGATGGCTTCAGTGCTCTCATCAAAGGTTATGTGAAAGGTTTCTTCAGTTTGTTGTCTCCTTGTGTTGAATACTCTGAAGGCTTTGGAGACAAGTGAGTATCCTAAGAAATATCCATCATTAGCTTTGGCATCAAATTTGCTAAGTGATTCTTGTGATTATGAATAAATACAGAACACCCAAACACATGAAAGTAGCTAATGTTAGGGATTCTTCCCTTGAATATTTCATAGGGTGTTTTGTTGTGTCTTTTGACAATAATGGACCTGTTTTGAGTGTAGCATAAAGTTTTGACTGCTTCAGTCCAGAAGTGCTTTGAGAGTACTGAACCATTCAGCATTGTCCTAGGAGCCTCAATGAGTGTTCTATTCTTTCTTTCAGCCACTTCATTTTTTCAGGAGTGTAAGGATAAGAGAAGTTATGAGATATTCATTTCTCATCACAGAAACACTCAAGGTCCTGATTTTTGAACTCAGTCCCATTTTCAGTCCTGATTTGTTTGACTTTGATGTCATTTTGATTTTCAATGTTCCTGACAAAGGAAATGATTGTTTCAGCTTCCTGACTCTTCTTAGTTAGAAAGTAGACCCAAAGTGTACCTTGAGTATTCATCTACTAAAACCAGGGTGTATTTCTCATGATGGATAGACATTGGACTGACAGGTCCAAAAAGATCCATGTGAAGTAGAAGAAGGCAACTTTTAATGGAAAATTTTTGTTTAGTTTTGAAAGATGCCCTGTGGTGTTTTCCCTTTTCACAGGCTGAGTAGGGTTTATCTTTGGAAAACACAAGTGAGGGTAAGCCAAGAACTTTGTTCTGTTTGGCAAGGTTATTGATGTTTTTGAAGTTAAGATGAGAGAGTCTTTTGTGCCATAGCCAGTTGATTGTTTCACTTGCCTTTGTGAAGAGACAAGTCCCATTTTGAGTAAGTGTTGACATGTCTAGGACATACACATCATCTCTCCTTGGGGCAATCATCACAACTTCTTTGTTGGCGTTAAAGATGGTTCCCCTCTTATCATCAAACTAAACTATTTATTTGGCATCACATAGTTGACTAACACTAATTAGATTGTATTTCAGACCATTAACATAAGCAATTCTTGTAAAAACTATACCGTTGCAGTTTACTGAACTATACACTTCAGTAGCACATGATGAATTATCCGCAAATACTACTTTAGGTCCTGGTTCTTCTACATATTTGTGTAGATACTGCTTCACACCAGTCATACTCCTTGAGCATCCACTGTTAAGATGCCAAACAGGCTCCCTGGCATGTCTCTGCACAAATAGTAAACTGTGTTAGTTTTTCTTGTGAACCCACTTTCTGGTGTGCTTGGTCTTAATGGCCTTTTTGATTGTTCAATTGAGTTATGGTCAAAGGTAGAGTGGACTGTGCTTCCACATGCTTTGCATTTGGATGTTGAAGAGGAGTAAGTGGATTGTGAGGAATTGGTGGTGACTCCTCTTATGGCCTGAATGACCAAGTCATGTCCTGATGCATCATGGAAAGGGTCTCCACATATGTCCCAACAAGGATACATCATACAGTCATCAGGATGATGATCATTGAATCCACAGTGTGGACATGGTTGGAAAGGCTTAGCCTTCAGTCTCTGAGCTTGTTTAGATGATGAAGCATACTTGTAAGCCTGAGCTTTGTTGCTTGCTTGAACACTTAGAGATGCAAGGTGAGATTTATGATCAGAGGTCATGTGATCTTCTAGTTTACAAATCATACAGAACATGATCCTATAGCAATCATCAGTGGTATGATTTGTGTAATTGCATAGTTCACATCTTTGCTGAGGTTCAGGTGAGGATTTTGGTTTGGAGGTGCTTGAGGAAGCTGGTGTTTGTTCCTTGACTTTGGATAAAGTAGGTTTTTTAGATGATTCTAACTTTTTACTCAGCTTCCTTACAAGTTCAACCAACTGATCATATTTTGAATCAGTGCTATCCTTTTTTACTTCAGTAGGGCCTGAAGGTGTGGAGGTTTCATTAAGAACTGAGACTTCTTTATTTGGGACAGATGTGGGTCTTTTCAGGATTGTTCTTCCTAAACCTGATTTCTCCTTTAGAGAGTGTTGTTGGTAAACTAATGGAGTGAGGTCTGAACTAGGTGTAGCTCCCTGAAGAGCTTTCAGTGGAGGAAGTGGTGATTGAGATTCAGATTAGACTCAGTGATAGACTCAGTTTGACTAGGTTCATCAGTGACTCCAAGCATACTTTTGATAGCCTGACTTTCAGGTTCTAAAATTCTTTTAGTGTCAAAGTTAGGTAACTTGCTGTCTGGGTTGACTCTTACAACCTATTCACTGGATTTTGGTTTCATTTCTTTTTCAAAGGGTATGCCAGCAGGAAAGAAAGCTTTTTCACTATGATTCTCGCTAGAGGATTCAGTGAGTTGATCTTCCCCTAGTACTCTCTTTTTGGTACTAGGTGTGAGATTCACAGTTTCCTAGACTCTAGGGTTTTCAGTCATCCAGCTTTCAATAACAGCCTTTTCTTTCTTAAGTTCTTCTTGAAGAGCATGGTTTAGTTTCACAAGTTCAGAGTTTTGAATTTGAAGTGTAACCCTTTCAAGTTTGGCTTGTTTTAAAGCAAGGAGTTCATCTCTACACTTATTTAATTCAAAACATAGTTTGTTATATTTTGAAAACAGATTTAACATTTGCTCTTCAACATACTTAAGATCAACATTAATGTAGTTTAAATAAGATTGCCAATAAGAATCATCATCCATAGACAGTAAGATATTTACCTTCCTCATGGTGATGTTGACCTACTCTCCATTTCTGGCATGACTTTTTCCAACAGCTAGCTTATCATCTTCTGAGAGTGCCATCAGTGCACTGACATAAACTTCTTCATCATCATAAGATACAACTTCTTCGTCCCAATCAAAAGTTTCAGCATCAAGCCCTGTGTTTTTATCCTGAGAGGGTTTAGGGGCTTGGGTTGGCTGAGAGTTTGAGGGGACTGCCTCAAGAAGTGCAAGTTTGGCTTTAGCCTTTCTATACTTAGCTTTAAAATCCTTTTGTGGAAATTTTTCTGTTTAGTTTTGAAAAGACTGAGTAGACTGAAGCATTTTTGGTTGAAACTTGCTAGTTCCTGAAGAAGAACTATTTCCATAAAATTTGTATGAGGGTTCAGAGGTGGTTTTAGAGAAACAATCTTTTGCAAAATGACCCTTTTTACCACATTTAAGACACTCAGTGTTTTCATTTGCTTTAGCACTTGAAAAGTTTTTGTTTCTTTTAATAAAACATTTTGAGTTAGCAAGGAGTGCCCTTTCTTGAAATTCTATTTGTAAATCATTAAAGAAATCCTCACTGGTTCTCTCATCAGCCTCATCATCAGAATCTTCTTGGAAGTCTTGCACAACACCATTAGTGATAGGTCTCAATTTTATCACACAAGGTTACTTGTCTAGAGAGAGAATATTAGAGAGAGAGAGAGAGGTAGGTTAAACACAATACTAATGACAAATGAACTGAACATTAACCAACACCCCTTCCCTTCAATGGGAGGGGTATTTATAGTGTTCAACATAAATATGGGTGTTGCCCTAAATAACAATTAAGTAAAAGGCCACGGCCCATGGGCCTTCTACACAGGCCGTTCATTACTAACAAACATAAAATTCTAAGCAACATATTACATAATATGATTAATACATGATAATCTAAGACGTGTTCCCAACAATCTCCCCCTAAGTATTGATCATCGAGGTTGCTTGACATCATCTTTGCTTCTTAGGCTTCGACGTCATTTGGATCTTTGTTCTTTGTTCTTGATATGGTAAGGTAATGATCTGCCTTCCACCAACATTCTTTAATTCTGGTGTCTTTGTGTCTTTTCCACCATGCCCATACGTCTTCTCACTTTTGTTCTTCATGTATCAAGTAATTCTTACTTCATAAGCTTCGATCTTGGACTTGTGAAATGTTGTTATGCTTGATCTTTGACTTCTCATCGGGATATGAGCATGATGAAATGGTGGTAGTGGAACTTCCGGTCTCCATGATTTCCAGTAGGTAAACAATTAGCAATAAATCATCCGGAACTTACAGATTCAAACTTCGAGATCATCAACAGCATAGTGTGAATGTAGGATTTGTAGGATATTCATGAACTAATAAACACAATATTGGGTGGCTATATGGATCGAATAAGGAAGAAGCTAGAGAGAGAAAGAAGTATGGAACCTTTAGAGAGATAAACCAAAAAAAGAAAAATGAATTGAAAGCTTGCAAAGGTCCAACCCTCTCCACATGTGGAGAGGGGTATTTATACTTAGCCTACTTACTTTGTCCCTAGTGGACTGTGGAGCGAGCTGACAGTGGGTAAAGACCCGACTCACTCCACAATATTAATTAACTACTTTACTACTAATATTACTTGTAATACTACGAGCTATTTGATACAAGAGAGTGCTCGGGGTGACCGAGTCTTCAACTGAATATTTATATTCCTAACAATCTCCCCCTAAGGGAGGTCACCCCGATAACAATGCTCTTAATTCAAGCACTCTATCCATGAAACTTGTCTTTGTAGCTCGTAGACATTGATTCTTCAGACTTTAGTAATCATTGTGCCTTCAGCAGTGGACTTTTGATGAATTTTCCTTTGTCTTGGATGATTTAGAGCATTCTTCGAAAATATCATCCAACATGTATCTTCAAGTCATCTTTTATCAGTATGTCTCCAAGTGATGAAGTATTCTTTGAGCCGACATGCTCACACTATTTGGTGTCATGATCTTTAGCATCAGAGTTTGCAGAAGCCATGTTAAAGGTCTTTTAGGTTGATCATGACTTTGTTGAGTTACAATGATGATGTAGTGTGAACATGTGGTATATGTTTGGCATCTTTTCTGCAACCAGCTACAACAGCAACCAGCTATAGCATTCCACAGCTACAATCGCCATATGTTCCTGCATACGACAGTTAGCAACAAATCAACCGGTACTTACAGGTTCGGACTTTGAGATTGTTAACAGCATAGTGTGAAAACTCTCTTTAATCCTTACCAAGACCGTTCCTAATCGAAAACCCACAGAGGGATTTTTAAGATCATACCGTAGTATATCAACGATTAGGTGAGTCGCTGGAGATCACTCCACGACTGTAGACCGTTTGAAACCGCCGCGACCACTAAGCGTAATCCACGAGGAATTACCAAAGTGACCTGCTTTCAGGGCTGTTTGATGTTGACCCTGGCAGGAATTTCCATTCAATCATTGAGAATTACATTAGTAAATTCTCTCATAAATGTTCTGGCAGATTCCTAAGATCTGCGTAGGACTCATAAGTTTACAACTGGTGTCCTTAATGATGGACAACCAGTGTAGAAATAATTCATGTCCCTAAGAGATCTTATTATGAATCTCGTGGCTCTAGACTCTATTGTGCGTTTTGATTTGGTGAGCGGAGGCTGGAGAGGACTGCCACCTTTTCAATATCATCTAACTCGGAGTGAGAGAGACGATAGGAATGTATTGAACTCCGTGACAATTGAAACAAGAATCCTTTGAGGGACCTTGAGTGGTTAGGGAGGGTTGTGCAGCGTATCACTGGGTCCATGATACTTTGTCTTCAATGCCAGCAATCATCTAAGTGATTCTGACAGCATATGAATTGACCCGGTTTCTGCCTAAGTTGTAAGGAGGGCTTCTTTCTTTTCACCATTTATCCTTACAATTCTTTTTCATTCTTCAACCCCTTCAGTGCTTACCAAGACTTCATAACTAGCACCTTGTTGGGTTTGTTCCAGTACTAGCTCCATCTCAGTCGGCACTTTTCCCTTATCCACTTTTCTCCTTTTTAATCATACCAAAGGACTTCTACACTAACTAGTGGATTGTCCCTGGGTAGATCCCTCCGGCTCTGGCGGGATCGAGGGAACTTGAGCCTAACCTAACCATCCTTATAACTCCATGCATTAATTAAAGTGGTCGGTCTTTGGTATTCATCCACGATTGCCAAACCAAATCTTTGAAAAAATCTCTCAAAGTGTTCATAATTCTGAAAAACATTTTTGCAAACACTTGAGAGTTTTATATTTTTCAAATGCTCCCCCTCAACATGTGCTCAAATGATTGTTTTATAAATTTGCACATGTCAGGAGAAGCTCACACTTTTGATGTAACACCCCGACCCGACAAGGGTAAAGATATCACAACAATGGATACATATCAGATCAAAACAAAGCATACTAATACAGTAATACAAAAATTCAAGGATTACAAATGAAATATTGAATCTAAATGGTTCCAATTAAAACTTCCAAAACTAATTCTAAAACATAATGTCTTCAATCCAACTCTAACCCAGCATAGCTATCCAATCTTCTAAGTCCAAGGTACACTCTTCACTCATTCCCAGCTTCCTACTAATACCTGCCACGCGAAAAAGAAAACGCGGCTGAGCTACGAGAGCTCAGTGAACAGATATATAGATAACAAGAAACGATAACGGATAGCAGTACAAAGGAAATCAGGAATGCAGATCATACCGATACGAAATCAAAGCGAGAGGAATAAGGAACGGAATAAAGACAAAAGAAAAGAGATAATGAAAAGAAACAATATAGTCATAAAATAAGGGAAAAACAGAAATCTATCACAAGCCCAGATAACAGATCATATCAAAACGGTATAAACATATAAGTAATCTAGAGGGGATGCCTCTCAAGTAACAGATAATATGAGGGGTGACCTCATGTATCATTTTGAGTGATCAGCTCACAGATATATGTGAAAGACGTGTATCGCACACACCATCTGTCACCAGACAAATATAACAATTAACAAATATCAATAAACAGATAACAGGTCAAATCTAGGATGCACCCATACGCCCCCGCAGACAAATCAATAATCATAATCACAATGGCCATAGCAGATAATAAATAAGGGACGGAACAGGTCATCACTCTCCTGCCCTAGAGTCATGTCAGAGGTGCGTCAATGACATGGACATGAAACCCTCATGCCTAGTAATTGGCTCGGATATCGAACTGTCAGGTCAAAGAACAAATGTACTAGCATAATTAGAAAGTCAAATCTTAAGGGTTCATGGCATAAGGTTCATATCAAGAAATTTTTAGGATTTAATATCAAAGGTTTTAGTCGGAGTTTATCAGATTAAGTTTTTATATCAAAGTTTAAGTTCAATTCCAAAGGGCAATATCAAAAGGTTTTCAGAAAAGAGTTTTCACAAGTTCATAATTAGAGGTCATAGCAAAAGTTCATTTAAAAAGATTTCTATTTAAAAGTCCATTTAAACAATCCTTCACAAACGGTTTCATGACAATTGATCTTACAAATTAGTTTTCATAAAAATGGTCTTCCAAAACTTTTATTAACTTCCATTAAAAGTAGTGTTGCTTCTTTTAAAATAGCTTTTCTCAAACGGTTTCATATGTATTTTAAAGATAGTTCCAAAATCAATTATGTTCAAATAAGGATTTAACAGATTAAGGTTTATATCAAGAATCAAATCAAGTTTTACTACAAGTATATCAGATTAAGTTTCAAAACAAGATTTACAGATCAGGATTCAGGACAATAGGTCAAAACAAAGAAATTCAAGAAGTTTCAGAACAAAGGAAAACACATCAAGGATTCACAAATAAAAGATCACATGAACGGTGCACAAACAGGAGGGAACATAGCAATGGTATAGGGAATCCTAAATGAATCAAAATACGAAATCAAAAGAAAACGAAGGCACCTTACTAGAGAAGGGCAGAATATCTGTACCTTATTATGAATGCAAGAACACAGAGATAAACGCTGATAGAGATTAGATTACTCCTTCCTCGAACCTAAGGGAGTAGAAGACAAAATGACAAGTGGGTTTTAGTTATCTTTTCATTTTAAGTAACTTTCTAATTTTGGCAACTTTCCAGATTTAGTAACTTTCCATTTTTAGCAGGTTTCCCGAATTAACAGCTTTTCACATTTAGCAAGATATTAATATCTCAGATTAAGTTAAGTCCTTATTTAAGGCTTATTATGGTATTAAGGTATCTTTTAGCAGGTTACAAAAGTTTAGGGTTTATTATGACAGATTTTCATAGTTCAGGGTTTTAATTGTAAGTTCATCTAATTCAAAGGCATAAAGTGAAAATACTTTAAGTTACTGATTTAAATACTCATTTAATTCAGAATGGCATCTTAATCCTTTTAGTTTCAAAATTTACAGGTTAAACCCTTCTAGTTACCTTATTACAAAACAAACCCTATATTTACATAATTTACTAATTAAACCCTACAATACCCATATTTACCAAACAAGCATCTTATTTTACATAATTACAAAATGTAACATCAGAATTAAGTATATTACAGATTAGATCCCTCAGAATTTATACATTACATAAATGGTCCTTTAATTTTACAAAACTTATAAATTAAATCATAATTTCGTAACAATTACATATTAAGCCCATAAATACTCAAAATTACACAAAACATTCTTAATATCATTATTTACCCAAATGACTTAAAGTTTCTAGAATTTACACTTTTAGTCCCTCCATTTTAATTAATTACAATTCGACCCTTATAAATACCATTTATTCATTTCCTTGCAATATTTACACTTAGGACCCTCAAGTTATATTTTTCCTACATTCCTACTGACTTACATGACATTACAAAAATATCCCAGAAGTTTCAAAGTTGGCAAAACATATCCTTATAATTTTAAAAACCAATCGTACATACTTTTTAGTTTGTGAAACCAATCCCTAATCCATCTAATCATTATGTCATCATTATACAACCATTTTTAGCATTAATTACATCAGATCTAACCACATAAACCCTAACCCTAATCCATTCTAGGGTTTCTTCTTGTTTTTCTATATTTTTCCTTTAATCCGATTATAAACAATAATTAGCATCGATTATTCTGAGCTTCTACAAATCACATGGTTATTTTTCTAAGCTTATATTATCAGTATAGAACATGCAAAAATTATGGTTACACCTCAGAAAATTCGTATATTATTATTTACGATTTAATTGTGTTTTATATATTTAATTATCATACGCCATATTAATCTTGCATGATTCATGTTTCTTATTTTTCTTGAGTTTTATTTGACCTAAAGATCATTAGAAAAATGCTAGATAAATTTTACAATGTAAATATTAGTCGTGTGGATTATACCTCTCGAACGCAAGGGATCAAACAAAACAATGCACCACGATCACACGAAGGCTTCAATACTCCAACTCTTATTTTTCGTGGCTCTCTTACACTTCAATGAACTCTAAAAAAATGCTTGCTCAGGTCCAGAAAGTCGAATGGAGGCTTGGTCGATTTGTGTGTGTGTCGATCTAGGATTTTCGGCCAATTAGGGTTTTTTAGAAAATATTATGGTTTGTGTTATGCTTTTCAAAACCGACTAGGAGGGGGATATGTCCAGATTTTCAGCCCAAGTATTATCACAATATCACACTTTTATTTTGTGTATACTTCCCTAATTTATTTTGGTACTTATCCTAATTAAAATGATTTTACAAAATATATTTACTTTAATTATTATTTTATTTTCGGATCATATATATGTATATGTGATTTTATAACTTTTTGGACATTCAAAATAATGTAATGTTGTTCCAGAATTTAATTTACTTGATACGTAGTTCGTTTTCAGAAATTTGGAATTGTTTCAGAATTTTATAAGTTATTTATTTAGGTTTTATGGTTTCAGGGGTAATTTGGTCATTTTACAAGTTATCTGAATTTCAGGTATTACAACTTCTTCCCCACTAACAAAAAAATTTCGTCCTCGAAATTTGCAGGAAGCAGAAAGAAAAGAGAACGGAACACAAAACAAGGACATACCAGACCTAATAGATGATGATCGGATTCTCTCGGAAGAGACGTAAGAATTACACAGGATTTTGACGGATATGCCGTCCACCGGATTTGATTTGACAAATCAGATGAGAACATACAGAAAATAGATTATCGATAACATCGATTGGCAGAAATTCTATAACAGGACCTAAGATTATTATCGAAAGTTCGGGGGTCAGCAGAGTGCGTGACGAGAATCCAGACGTATCAATTCGCATAACGGTGAAAGCTGATTACGCGTATAGGTAGAATGAACTTAAAGTCTCACTAACGCAGATGATCTCAAACATTTATCAGAATTTCGAAAGCTCTAAGGCACTTCTCGAAATATCCGATGCCCACAACAAGTGCACGTTATATGATGTAAGTATTATCACGTTGGCCAGACGTCATAATACTGGCATCATATAAATATGCCCTCATGATGGTCATACTTTATCTCAAGTCGTGAATAGAACAACTTATCTTAATCCACCTAGTCTTCCTACGGTCTCAGAGGTCACAAAAATCAAATACCTTAACTAAGAGGAGAACGAATCACTCGAAGGAGTTAACGGAACCGATCTAGAATGTTTATCAGAATTTGGGCACATCATCAAAAGCATCAGGTCATCCATCATTCGTCAAATTTGACATATCAAAGCCATCGTCCTACATACGCGGAATGAACACAAAGCGGAATTACTAATAGAGAACCTAAACCATTCAAAGGATTTTATCATCAGGTAACCGAAATTTAAATAGGTCAAACGGAAGTGAACTACGTCATCCATTCAATACATGCTCTTAAATCTCTCTCGATTCCATGCAGTCTGTCTATGTATGTCCATATGATCATCGGTGAAAAGGATTTATAACTTGAGTCTGATCCCTCAAGCCTTCGGCACTTCTTCTTGGAACTGTGGTGTGGTAACATGAATCTCTGACCTAGTCGCTGTGTATTACCCATTCACGAGCCTGCTTCTACTCTCAATTCATCTTAGTACAACTAAAATGAATAGAGAAGTAAGGTTGTGTGTCTTTGACAGGTCTCCTAGCACAAATCGAAATTCGCCAACTCTGATTGCTGTCGTCACCGGGTGCCTGGTAGTATTGTCTGCTACAATCTCTGAAAGCCAAGAAAATTTACTCGTCCAGAACAAAGGGTCATTCCTTAATACGAAAATGGTCTACATGTTCCTCGTTCGTCTCAGAGCACAAACATGTTGTCATACTATGACAATTGTCCAATTACTCGTGCAAACATGATTCTTATTAACCAATACTATTGGCATTATTTAAGACTCACAATGGTCACAATGAGTACAAAAACAGTTTTCATGAATTGTTTCAGGGAAAACTTCATATCTAATTCAAATCACCCATCTTTACTAATAAAACTGAAATACTTTACGAAAGTTGCTCTCAGTTAGTCATCTCCCATCATAGGAGTTCTCGTGGTTGCTTCTTCAGTCCTTCAAACATTAAATGAGGTTGTCTGATACAGGGTTTCAAGGTAGAACAATTTAATCAGTGACACGTAGAATTGAAAAGTGATTACGGTTAAAATTACGGTTAGGTTTACGATAGTTGATATGCAGACGCAAAAATTTTCTCCTTCTTCTTCATAAATTAATAGAGTATTTAAAAGGGAACATCGAGGTGGACAAAAACATATTACATCAGCTTCTTCAATCTCTCAATTTCAACAGTATCATGGTTCGTCAGCTGATATCGGTTCAAAGCCAATTTTACTTCTCAATCAGGAGAGATACCCAAAAGTTTCATCAGAAGCATCAGAAAATTTGTACAACAAAACTTCCAATGCCAAAACTTTCTAATGGTGGATACTAATAGGTGTCAGGAGAATTTGACGATCAAATGAGATCAGGGTAAGTATTTCCATAGCAGTTTTAAGCTTAACATATCTGAGCGGTTAAAGGTTATCATAGCAAAAGTAGGGTGGAGCAGATTTAAGGATCACATTTCAATTATGGTAGTCTTATGGTAGCTCTTACGAAGAGCCAGCCAATCAATAATCAAAAGATCTCCAAAATCAGGTATATCAATAGTAAACAGATACGCAGGACGAATATGGTTATTAAACCAGACGGATAGTTCATATGTCAAAGTCGAGTACATGGTTCAGTATAGTGTGGAGATTTATAGGCGAACAATTTAAGGTGTTGAAACCTTATTAGCTATTTAGCACAAATGGCAGGTAGGTTGCGAATAATCGATAATACGAACATCGTATACTGTCAAAGTGAGACGTATAGAAATATCAGTTATCAGCATCATCATGCTTGATGAGTGTGTAAATACTCATCATTTTACACCCGATAAAGACACAAAAATGACCAAAAAAACCCGAATATACTGCAGATATCCTTGGTTTTGTGTTTTATTTGTTTCAGGTACAAAAGGATTGAAAACAAGGCAAAACGGACAAAAACCGAGCACAAGAGTGGAAAACTGAAGCCTTTCATTACTTGGGAAAGGAAATGTACGAGACTGGACTGGGAAATTGATCAAGATGCCAAAACCATCCTTCAAGAATATCAAGATGTCAAGATTGGTCCCTTGATTAGCTTTGAAATATTAACAGATTTGGCCCTTGAAATTACAACAAATTACATATTTGGTCCTTATGGTTAAAATCATTTCAATCCTAAACTATCCTAAATACTAACCAACCGGATCCAAAATTTACCACAGCCCAACACCTAAACAAACCAACCCAATCCTATACTAAACCCAAATCATAAATCCACCTCAACCCATCACCGGCCCAACTTAACCCTTACAACCCAGCCCATCTGAAAACCCGACCCACCCACCTAATAATAATAACTAAACGGGGTCAAACCCCCAAACCATCGGTCAAAATCCCTAATCTCTGTTCTTCCCTCTTCTCCATTATCCCGCCAATAAGCCAATACTCCACTCTTCCCCAAAACATAGTACCATCACCATCACCTTTCACCTTCCCCCATACCCTCCCCTAGTACCATGCTCACGTGTTTCACCTCCACCTCAGCAATCCGAGGCTAGGAAAAGGATCCAACGGTTCAGCATTAAAGTGGGGAGCTCAAGAATAATCCAAGGGTGAAGGTTAAGAAAAAAGAAGCACAGAAGAGAGAGGAAGAAAAAAACCCTAGCTTAAATTTTTCTTTTTGGTATAAATAGTTAGTAGTGTTTTTTTTAGAAAGGCAGGATTTATTTAGCTTTTTTTAGGTATTGTATTTTTCTTTTGGAGCTTATTTAATTCTTGGCCTTGTAATTTACTTTTACTTTAATTTTAAATTCAGTCATTGTTTTTAAGTTCCAAGTTTACTGTTTAGCTTAGATTATTGGTGTTAATTTGCAACTTAAGTAGTTTTATTTGTTCTAACTTATCTGAGGTTTAATAATCTGCTTTTGGATATGTTTAGAGTTTTATTTTTAGCCTTTTGAAGCTCTTGTGTTTAGTGTTTCTATGTTCTAAATAGCCAGTTAATTAAGATTACAAGTGTGGGATTCATTTAAGTAGGTATAGGGTAGTTTTGGGATAAGCTCAGTCCTAGTTGTTATCTGCTCTTTGTAATTTTATTAACTTTAGTTGTTGTGTATTTTAGATTGAATCTAGTAGCTTAAAAATAAGCTTGAAAAATGCCCTATGTGCTATTTTTCCCTCCACCTTACTGAGATCAGCAGATCCTGGTGGGTTTTTGGTTTTTCTTGTGCTTGTCACTACTTATGCTCTTTTGTTGCTTGTCTGAATTTTGGTGTTTTGAATAGCTTATAGTAGTAGTTTGATAGTTCTGAGTTTATCAGGAACCTTAGAGCTTATTTTAGTGGCTGGATTTGGATTGCAAAATCACCTCAGTGGCCAAGTATGCCTTGCAACCCTTTGCCTGTTATTCCTTTGGTCACTGATAAGCTTAGCAGCCTATCCCTGGCATATTCAGTATTATTTCAACTTATTGTAGGTTCATTAGCTACTTCAGTTCCCATGTAGCTTATTCCATAGCTTTTACAGCCCATTAGAATAGCTTAGCTTTTGTTTTTTCTTTCTTTTTCTCAACTGTTGGTCTCCACAGCTTTTGTTTCAGCTTATTTTAAAGTTCCAAAAAGATTTTCTTTTCAAAATTTACATAAAATCACTAGCTTAATAAGTTTTAATCAGAAAATAAATAAAAAATTAAAAAAGTTTTAAAAAAAGGAGCATAGTGGGATTCGAACCCTGGTTATCCAGGAAACATAGCAGCTGGCTAACAAACTGCTCCAAGCCTTTAGTTATTTAAATCTTTGCAGACAGTCTCATTTAACTTTGTTTGTTTTGTTTTTCTTTTTTTTAGCTTATTAACTGAATTGCTCATTTACAGCTTATTTTAATAAGCTGTCTTGGTAATTTTATTTTTTCCCCAGCTCCAGTTTGTTATAAAGTATTTGTGATAAATTTTCTAGATTTTTCTTAATAGTTTAAATATTTTTAATCATTTAATTTCTTTAAAACAGTTTTTAATTCATATTAAATAAAATAAAAATCATAAAATGCAATTCTTTTTTTCTAAAATTTTCTTTTGTCATTCAGGACTTAGGAAAATTATTTTGGTGTCCGTAGGGTTATTTTTCATAGATTGTTACGTTTTTACTCGTTATTAGTTTTCGGTTTACGTTTTTTTTAATTTTCGTCTTCGTAGATGTTAGAAACCAAACAACCCTCGTCTTTTCAAGCATTTTAATTCCGAACCTCATACGATATCCTCAATTTCACGCCTCGTTGGGACTACGACCCGGGTATTCACTTATCCGGTATATTTCAATCGATTTTCGCGTCGAGCCGTCGCGAGTTGACCTTTCTTCGTGAGAGGTTTGACTTGAGACGCGTTTCGCGCGTTATCAAAATGGCGCCGCTGCCGGGGAGGTGTGTTGCGACAATATCGTTACGGTTTGACGATTAGTGACTTGGAGATCCTTCCTCGTGAAGTTATCGTTTTCTTCGTAAATATTTTCTTATAAAAAACCCAAAAAGATTTTCTTTTCAAAATTTATTTTCCTTTTTCCTTTGTGTTCTTCAAAATGTTTTTCAAAAATCCCAAAAAGATTCTTCTTATCCCTCTTATCCGTTTAATTCTTTCTCCCGTACCCTCTAAACGTTTAATTCTATCTTCTTAATCCTCTTTATGTTTAATTCTGATGGAATCATTAATTCCTTGCGTCGGTTGTGGAGAGCCGCTTTTCGGTTTACCGTGTCGTTGGTGTACGTGCGAAAGATGTGGTAATGATATTCAGAACGGAAGTTGTTTGTTTTGCGGTTCGAAGAATTCATTTTCTTATGATCCAAATCTAAATTCTTTCAATGAACCGCCCAATTTTTCCGACTACCCTCCACAATCCCAACCATCTCCAATCAATCAGCATAATTGCTTTAATTGTGGAGATCCGTCAAGAAATGATTCACTTTGTGAACGGTGTTTTTGCAAAGGATGTGAGTTTACTCACGGACTTTGCATGAGTTCCACTTCTGAAATCGAAAATATATTCACTTATTCAAATTTTCAAAACGATTTCAGCTACCTTCCTCAGAATTCATTTGAGCAAGAACCGTGTTATCAAAACTTCATTGATACATCGTTCCAAAATGCTCTGAATATTCCTTGTGCGAAGTGTGGGGGTCCTCATGACGATAATCAATGTCAGCCGAGGAATCAAGAACCATATCCTTGGTTTAATGTTTCCAGTGTTGACAATGTCCAACCCCCACAGTATTCCATCATTCATCCTCATGAAAAATCTATGGCAGAATTGCTAGGCGAAGAAAGAGCAGCGGAAACGCGTGCCAAATTTCTTAAGGCTGCCATTCTCGATGAAGATGATGAGGATACTATTCAAATAAAGGAATATTATAAGAATTCTTCAATTGCGATCACACCTGTCCAAAAAAGGCAGGAAGACAAAAGTATTGCAGAATTGCTAGCAGAAGAGCAAATGGAACGTATAAAAGCCATTTATGCTAGCAATAATGATGAGGAGGACGACGAGGAGAGTGTTATTCCTTTTAGTGAAATTATTTCTCAACTCCCTCAGTCTATTGCAATCACATCATTCTTTCCATCTATGAACCCTGATGACTCTCCTACTATGGGGGATGAGCATCTTAGCACTGTTCCTGAAAAGGAATCGGACGAATTCATAAAGTCTAGTGCTGAGATCCTTATCCCAATCCCAAGTGAGTCTGAGGATATATCGGATGATGAATGTGATTTGTCTCTTTGTAGTGATCATCCTCTTGACACTACTGATGATTTTTCCGGGACGTTTTCTAACCCCCTCTTCAATTCAAATGATGATTTTTCCTCTAGTGATGACGAATCACTTTCTGATGAGGACGTTTCAAATGAAAGTCTCAAAGTCTATTCGAATTCTCTTTTTGAATTTGATGATGAGTACTTTTCTAGCAAAATAAATCCTCTCTTTTATGAAGAGTTAGAGAACGATGAGGTCAAGGACTCTATCACTCATAAACTTGATGATATGACCTCAGTTCTTAATCCTGATATTCTTCCTTCTCCGACATATGTGACGTTGCCCTTTGAGGATCGCCATTATATTGAGTTCACATATGTCGTTCGAGTTTTTCTACCATTCTTCTCCTATAAGGTAGATTGTCCTCTCATTCTCTCGTTTGGGAATGAGGACAAAGTTTTTGATCCCGGCATCTTAATTTATCATTCTTTTGAGCCGGTTGTATCTCATCGGAGTGGAACTTTCATGTACTTCAATGTTTATCCAAACATTTCGAATGAAAGTCCGATGGAGATTTTCTTTTCCACATGCTTCCCCAAGAACAAATGAATTCGGGGTCGAGTCAAGCTAGTGACTCGGTTAACAAAAACATTAGCACCACATGGGTAAACGCCCATGTTTCTGACTTCTCTCTATTTTCTAACACTAAGTGTGGGGGGATTCCTCTACTGTGCCTTGTTTGTGTGTTGTTTGCCCTTGTTTGCAGGTTTCCCTTGGATAGTGTTGATTGTCGCGCCTGTTTTCAATCCAGCCGCCCAATATCCTATCCGTTTACTAACATTTATCTAGGGATATCTTTTCGACCTTTTTTGTGAAAAATGGAGATTTCGTTTCCACACTTGGCTATTAGTATTACCTTTTTACGTTCTAAGTGTCGGCATAATAGCCGGTACTTTGAATATTGAGGGCAATATTCAATTCTAAGTGTGGGGGGGAATTCTCGCGAATTTTGTCACATTTGTACCTTCTAGTGCCCTAGTACCCCCGTTTTGGCCAAAATTTTAAATTTTTTTTCGTTTTTAGATAAGAAATTGCAATAAAAAAGTAGTGTTTAGTCTTGATTAGGTTAGAACAAAGGGAATCCCGACTCTGCTAGAGTGTTGATCTAGCTGCTTCCTTAACGTTTAGACTAAGGTTTTACGATTTGTGCAAATGAAAATGCTAAGCTTAGAGTAGTTGGTTCTCTTTAGAGCTTATATAAGTAATCTATGGCTTTTCCTCCCAGTAGCTCCTAATCTGACTTAATTAGTGCTTATTTTCAAACATTTGAACACACAAAATCATTTTTTCATACGATTTTGAAAAATACTAGTTCAAAGATTTATTTAAACTTCGGAACAAGCATATGTCATAGTTGCAAAAAGTTAAGTAATAAATAAATGTGCTAAAAAGCTAAGGTTCAAGATCGGCCCTTGGATCCTTATTTCCGGAAGGCGTTTAGGTCTTGGCTACCCTCTTACACCGGCCCTTGGACCCTTAATTCTGAAAGGCGTTAAGGTCTTGGAACTCTCCGTTGTAACGGCCCTTGGATCCTTTATTCCAAGAAGGTGTAAGGTCTTGGTTCCCATGAAACTCCGTTAGTTTATGTTGCACAAGTAAAAAAAAAAAAAAAAAAAAAAAAAAAAAAAAAAAAAAAAAAAAAAAAAAAGATGAAAAAAAAAAAGAAAAGAAAAAAAAAAAATAAAATGGAATGATATTGCAAAATGCAATAAGTTTTGATGTGTTTTGAAACTTGCTTGTTGTGAATTTTAAATCTATCTTTCAGCTAGTATTAGTCAAAGTTTTATAAAAACGTCGATTTTTGTTATCAAGATTTTGAAAATCAAGCACTGTCACCTAACCTTAAATATATGCGGGAGTGAAAAGTTAAGTTTCGGCTTACATAGATTATTAGTATAAGTAGCGTTAGCATTTTACAAAAAAATTTGCACATTGAGTTTAAGCTTAGTTGGGAGTATAAAAAGAGGATGACGATATCAATTCCCCGGAGACACCCATTTTGTGTGAATCCCGTTCCATGATACCATTTTTGAAAATCAAGCATGTTATTTATTTTTGTTCTAGTTTAAATTTCTCGCATTTAATAAAAAGTCGAAACGGGGTATACTTGATTCCTTTCATTACTTCATATGATCGGATTGCTAGGGACTAGCAATAGTTTAGTGTGGGGGATTTGATGAGTGTGTAAATACTCATCATTTTACACCCGATAAAGACACAAAAATGACCAAAAACACCCGAATATACTGCAGATATCCTTGGTTTTGTGTTTTATTTGTTTCAGGTACAAAAGGATTGAAAACAAGGCAAAACGGACAAAAACCGAGCACAAGAGTGGAAAACTGAAGCCGGGAAAGGAAATGTACGAGACTGGACTGGGAAATTGATCAAGATGCCAAAACCATCCTTCAAGAATATCAAGATGTCAAGATTGGTCCCTTGATTAGCTTTGAAATATTAACAGATTTGGCCCTTGAAATTACAACAAATTACATATTTGGTCCTTATGGTTAAAATCATTTCAATCCTAAACTATCCTAAATACTAACCAACCGGATCCAAAATTTACCACAGCCCAACACCTAAACAAACCAACCCAATCCTATACTAAACCCAAATCATAAATCCACCTCAACCCATCACCGGCCCAACTTAACCCTTACAACCCAGCCCATCTGAAAACCCGACCCACCCACCTAATAATAATAACTAAACGGGGTCAAACCCCCAAACCATCGGTCAAAATCCCTAATCTCTGTTCTTCCCTCTTCTCCATTATCCCGCCAATAAGCCAATACTCCACTCTTCCCCAAAACATAGTACCATCACCATCACCTTTCACCTTCCCCCATACCCTCCCCTAGTACCATGCTCACGTGTTTCACCTCCACCTCAGCAATCCGAGGCTAGGAAAAGGATCCAACGGTTCAGCATTAAAGTGGGGAGCTCAAGAATAATCCAAGGGTGAAGGTTAAGAAGAAAGAAGCACAGAAGAGAGAGGAAGAAAAAAACCCTAGCTTAAATTTTTCTTTTTGGTATAAATAGTTAGTAGTGTTTTTTTTAGAAAGGCAGGATTTATTTAGCTTTTTTTAGGTATTGTATTTTTCTTTTGGAGCTTATTTAATTCTTGGCCTTGTAATTTACTTTTACTTTAATTTTAAATTCAGTCATTGTTTTTAAGTTCCAAGTTTACTGTTTAGCTTAGATTATTGGTGTTAATTTGCAACTTAAGTAGTTTTATTTGTTCTAACTTATCTGAGGTTTAATAATCTGCTTTTGGATATGTTTAGAGTTTTATTTTTAGCCTTTTGAAGCTCTTGTGTTTAGTGTTTCTAGGTTCTAAATAGCCAGTTAATTAAGATTACAAGTGTGGGATTCATTTAAGTAGGTATAGGGTAGTTTTGGGATAAGCTCAGTCCTAGTTGTTATCTGCTCTTTGTAATTTTATTAACTTTAGTTGTTGTGTATTTTAGATTGAATCTAGTAGCTTAAAAATAAGCTTGAAAAATGCCCTATGTGCTATTTTTCCCTCCACCTTACTGAGATCAGCAGATCCTGGTGGGTTTTTGGTTTTTCTTGTGCTTGTCACTACTTATGCTCTTTTGTTGCTTGTCTGAATTTTGGTGTTTTGAATAGCTTATAGTAGTAGTTTGATAGTTCTGAGCTTATCAGGAACCTTAGAGCTTATTTTAGTGGCTGGATTTGGATTGCAAAATCACCTCAGTGGCCAAGTATGCCTTGCAACCCTTTGCCTGTTAGTCCTTTGGTCACTGATAAGCTTAGCAGCCTATCCCTGGCATATTCAGTATTATTTCAACTTATTGTAGGTTCATTAGCTACTTCAGTTTCCATGTAGCTTATTCCATAGCTTTTACAGCCCATTAGAATAGCTTAGCTTTTGTTTTTTCTTTCTTTTTCTCAACTGTTGGTCTCCACAGCTTTTGTTTCAGCTTATTTTAAAGTTCCAAAAACATTTTCTTTTCAAAAGTTACATAAAATCACTAGCTTAATAAGTTTTAATCAGAAAATAAAAAAAAAATAAAATAAAAAAGTTTTAAAAAAAGGAGCATAGTGGGATTCGAACCCTGGTTATCCAGGAAACATAGCAGCTGGCTAACCAACTGCTCCAAGCCTTTAGTTATTTAAATCTTTGCAGACAGTCTCATTTAACTTTGTTTGTTTTGTTTTTCTTTTTTTTAGCTTATTAACTGAATTGCCCATTTACAGCTTATTTTAATAAGCTGTCTTGGTAATTTTATTTTTTTCCCAGCTCCAGTTTGTTATAAAGTATTTGTGATAAATTTTCTAGATTTTTCTTAACAGTTTAAATATTTTTAATCATTTAATTTCTTTATAACAGTTTTTAATTCATATTAAATAAAATAAAAATCATAAAATGCAATTCTTTTTTCTAAAATT